>ML675625.1:2919913-3321750 GCA_007922155.1 Mesoclemmys tuberculata
ACGGCGCCGGGCGGGAACTAACCCTCGTGTGGGGCCTGGCTTCATGGAAGGGAAGGGAGAGCAGAGAATCTGCCCAGGGCTACAGCCAGCTCTGTGTCAGCACCAGGCTTATAAACTGGGCTAACAGACCCTGCTCCCCTCCCCTGCCATGCCCATGGCTCCACAGTGACTCACCACCAGCAGGGAGGAGCGGCTGCAGCGTGCCAGGGCCAGAGCCCTGCACGAGACCAGCAGCTGCTGCAGGGAGCGAGCCATGGGCCGTGCCTCAGATGGGCCTGGCAGAGACCCGTGCAGAGGACAAGACTGTGTCCTGCTCCCCCCAGCACGTGCAATGTCCCTGAGTCCGCGTTTCTTTTCTGTTGCCAGCACGAGTAGCAGCAGACGCAGAGTGCCCGCCCCGCCGCCGTCACACTCCTGTTGTGTTTTAGGTGCAACTGGCTGCAACAGCCATTGCCCTCTCTGTACTGAATGAATAAATGCAGCTTCCGCAGAGCACAGGCTCCTGGCCATGTGTGGGGTGGGTGGGCAGCCCCAGTGCAGAGCACCACGCGGTGGGGTTTAGGTTGGCCCAGCAGTGGTTGGCACTGGGCCTGCACAAGGCACGTGCAGAGCCAGGCACATCAGAAAACTGAGGAAGGGGGTGCAGGGAGTTTGCTACCAGCTATGACCTAGTTACCTTTTGGGACCAGTCCCCGAGCCAGCTGTGGGGAGGACGTGGGTGCTGGCTGGCACACGTGGTGGTGCAGGGAGCCACTCACCGGCTGCCATGGGAGGGAAGGACAGAGCGTGGAGAGACAGTTCTACCGTTTACACAGCGTTAGCCTCGCACGTGGGGCAGTCTGGCCAGCTCCAGAACCCAGATTTGTATCTTTGACAGCCTCAAACCCAGACTCACATTTAGCCCCTGCGAGGCACAGGCCGAGACGTCCTAACCCTGCACAGAACAGGCCAGGCTCTGGCCGCAGCTCAGCAAACCACACGGCGCCTCCCCAGCACTGTGCTGCTGCCCTGCTCTGGAGGGACGTGAGCAAGGAGATCCGCTATCAGATCTGCAGCCACCAGGAGGAGCCAAAGGCCTGGCTAGTTCAGTACATGGTTATCTCCCACCTTCCCCCTGCCAAGGCTGCGTTCTCAGGACAGGCAGGGAGCTACTGGGGCAATGGTCTAGTATCTTAAATGTGGGACCCAAGGTCATGGCCAGAGCTTGCTCTTTGCAGAAATCATAGCGGGGCTCGTGCTCAGGGCAAGAGATGAATCCCACGCTGCCTTTGGAGTGCGGGGGAGCAGTAAACCCCCAAACAGGGCAGAAGATGATTGTAAGGGTGGGGGGATATGATCGAGGTCTATAACATCATGACAGGTGTGGAGAAAGTGAACAAGTGTTATTTACTCTCTCAGCACAAAACTAGGGGTCACCAACTGAAATGAATAGGCAGCAGATTTAAAGTGAACAGAAGGAAACACTACTTCACACAACACACAGTCAAGCTGGGAAACTTTGCCAGAGGATGTTGTGAGGGCCAAGACTATAACGGGAATTCAAAAAAGAACTAGATAGGTTCATGCAGGACAGGTCCATCAGTGGCTACTAGCCAGGCTAGGCAGGAATTGCTGTTTGCCAGAGGCTGGGAATGGCCCATGGGATGGATCACTTAATGATGACCTGTTCTGTTCATTCCCTCTGAAATAGCTGGCATTGGGCCTGTGGGAAAACAGGATAATGGGCTGGATGGACCATTGGACAGACCCAGTATAGCCGTTCTTATGTAAGCCGCTTGCTGAGCGCGGCATGGGGATGGAAACGGAGGGCTGCTGAAGTCCCACAGATGCAATTCCAGAGTCAGATGAGATATTGAAGGGGAAAACTCCTGCAGATTACGTGCTCATTCTTCAGCCCCCTGAAGTGAGGAGACACTCATGAACTGGCCCTTTACCTTGGGGACCGCATGGACAAAACAAAGCAATCATACGCCGATGTGGCAATAAAACTCCTACAAGCTACTGTGAACCGCCAATAAGAGGTGGCCATGAAAAAAGCTGTGATCTTAGGATGCATCTGGCGAGGTATTTCCAGTAGAGACAGGGAGGCATTAGTACCGTTATACAAGGAGCTGGTGGGACCTCATATGGAATACTGTGTGCAGTTCTCATCTCCCATGTTTAAGAAAGATGAATTCAAACTGAAATGGGTGCAAGGAAGGGCTACTAGGATGATCCACAGAATGGAAAACCTGCCTTATGAGAGGAGACTCAGAGCTTGGCTTATTTAGCCTAAGCAAAAGAAGGTTGAGGGGAGATCTGATACGTTTAGAGAGAGCAATCCTAAGGATAAATACCAAGGATGGAGAAGAATTATTTAGTTCGTGTTTTCACATGGGCACTGAACTTAATGGCTAGAAACTGGCCCTCAGGATGTTTAGACTTGAAATTAGATGCAGGTTTCCAACCATCAGAGGAGTGAAGTTTGGAAATGCCTTCCAAGGGGAGCAGTGGGGGTAAGAAATTTAGCTGGCTTCAAAAGTGAGCTTGATAAATTTATGGAGGGGATGGTGTGATGGGACAGCCTACTTTGGCAGTTGACTGATCTTTGACTGCTGGTGGTAGATATGCCAATGGCCCGTGATAGGGTAGAATCAGAATATTAGAATTGGAAGGGACCTCAGGAGGTATCTAGTCCAACCCCCTGCTCAAAGCAGAACCAACCTCAGCTAAATCATCCCAGTGAGGGATGTTAGAAGAGGTGGGTTTGAGGTAATACAGAGAATTCTCTCTTGGGTATCTGGCTGGTGAATCTTGCCCACATGCTCAGGGTTTAGCTGATCACCGTACTTGGGGTCAGGAAGGAGTTTTCCCCTAAGGCGGATTGGCAAAGGCTTGGGAGGGAGGGGGGGGAGAGGGGTTGCCTTCCTCTGTCGCATGGGGCATGGCTCACTTGCTGGTGGATTCTCTGTATCGTAAAGTCTTTAAAAACCACAATTTGAGGACTTCAACACAGTCCTGGGTTAGAGGTTTATTATAGGAGTGGACAGGTGAGGTTCTGTGGCCTGTGTTGTGCGGGAGGTCAGACCAGATGATCGTATTGGTCCCTTCTGCCCGTCACGTCTGAGTTACGCGCTTGTTTTCTCTCTGTGACAGATGCCGCTCAGAAACGCTTTCTCCTGGTCACAGCCACTGGCAGTAGTTTAGGTAGGGAGCTTTTTGGGGTCATCCTGCTGGGCCCTGCACACGTGAAAGCAGCAGGCACGCGTATGGTGCTCCGCACAAGTAAGGTCACTGCCTGAGGCCCTGCCCACCAGTGGGTCAGGAACAGGGTGTGCTGAACTGGATGCAGACTGTTCCAACCTGGTCTAAGTAACTGTTGTGCACAGACAAAACGTGCAGGTGGACGAGCCAAACTGATCTTAGGATCCAGTCAAAAGGGGCTAAAATTTCAAGCACTCATCCCTCATCCAGCAGGGAGTGTAAACTTCACGCAAGAGAGCCTCCAAGGCAGGGACTTGGTGACCTGAGCCAGCAGTCCACTAGAGAGCCCATATGCTTGCATAGAGAATTGCGAGCTAAGAAGGAGCGCTGCACTCGAGCTGGAATAGTGCACAGATCCTGTTCACTACAGTAGGCAAGAACACATACAAAGAAAGACGTCTCCACCCATTTCTTTTAAAATAGAGTTCTTTAATAGTTTCCATTTAATACGTTTGTTTGCTGTTAGTAAATTGGCAATAATCCGGGCAGCACAAACCTCAGCAATGCATTTGGGATAGTGCAGAATTCCAGGAACATTTATTAGCCAGCGGGGGTCCCACTGCCACCCCCAACGTCCCGTCACTTGAGCTACTGAAAAGCACCATGCTGACAGCAGCAACCTCAGCAAGCTCTCTACTCCAACACATCCCTGCCCTGGCACTAGTCCACTGAGACGTTTCCACTGAATAAGAGTTTGCTACCACAGCAAGAACGAAGGACCCAGTTGCCTCTGGCCATTTGCAGGGAAGGTTTAGACGAGCAGCTGCTGCGAATGAAGAATTCCATGGAAGCCAAGAGCATGAGTGGGAGCTTTAACCCCAACCTATTTAGTGCCTTAAAACAAAGCTAAACAATTGTTAGAAACTCTCAGTTTGTGAATGCCTCTCTGCCCCTTCACGTAAGTCAGACAGAGCCTTCCCTCCAGGGAGACCAGATCAGCTTCCTCTGGGGAAGATTGCTTTCTGTGCATCTGTCCGAAGCAAGCCAGTTCAATCAGAACTAGGTGATGAAAGAGGCTTGGCTCCAAGATGAGTCCCTGGAGCTGCCTGTGGTCATGAAAACACAAAATACATGAAGAGGGGGATGTCTAAAACCACCCCCGAACAAATGGGAAGAGTAGTTTCACTAGATCGAAGATAGACTTTGGGATGTTTTAGCTCAGCCTTGTTCAGGCTGATTGCCAGAGGCAGACACAGCGTGGCCCCTAATTGTTAATTCCATAAATACACAGATTAAGTTAAGAGTACAATGTATTCTCTGTAGCTTTATAGCATCAATCTTTGGATGCAATGAGCCATATTAGGGAAAAGGCATCCTTATAACTTAAAAGCCTTTTAACTGGAAGCCTTTATTTTGAAGTGTACATCTATTACAGTTAGGAAAAAGCAAAGATACACCAAACCCACAAATATTCCAAGAAAAATAAAAAAAGTACAGAAAAAAGTGTGCTCCCGAGGGAAAGCTGATGAACAGAGTTGCAGCTGCTATGGCTAAAGGTTCTCCCAATGTGTTGACTTGTTTTGGAGGAATGGCATCTACTGGAGCTATGTGTAAGTAAAATCTCCTGGGGAAGGACATCCCTCAGGGGGAAGACATTAAAAGCCCCTTATAAACTCTCAGTTAAAACTCCAGTTGGATGCACTGCTCAGCAGTTTTGAAACGTGCTTGCCCCAGATGTGAAACCCTGACTCCCCTGTTGTATCTGTCAGTCTGAATGTGAATAGCAAGGGGCGGACACCAAAGCGTGTATAAGATTAGCCTGGGCATTGCAGCACTCACCCGGCTCTAGGAGTGTAGCCATTTCAAAGACGGCTCCAATTACAAACAATCTTCACAATCAAGTTTTTCAGAAGGTGAAACCCACGTCAGGGCCTGACCATCCATCCTGCGCATTCAACCCCTGCTTCAGGGATCCAAATATTTTAATTCCCTTTGCTGGCAAAGGTCCTATACATTAAGCCAGCCATTGTGTGTGGCTGCCCAAACTGGCTACACAGTAGTCCTCCCTTCCTTCTGGCTGCAGATAAAGTCTTGGGAAAGGAGGTGCTGGTCACAGATGGGGCGAGCAAGGGGAGGATACAGGGACACTGCCCGTCAGAGATCCCCTCACTTGCCGTCACTGCCGTGTGTTTGAGAGATTCCTCATGAACTATCTGACCTACCAAATATTAGTGTAAACGTGAAATCAAAAGAATTAAAATTCACATACGCAGTCGGGGAAGAATAGGAAAATGGGTCTCAACGTAAGCCACAAGATGCATGAGATCGGCTTCAAATTGCAGTTGCTCAACACCACTTCAGCCCTGCACCGACTTTTCTCCAGCCATATCCAGCACCGGCTTTGAGCACCCCCTTCCGATGCTGTTGATTAGGAATGGCAAGCTCAGGTGAAGCAGTGAGAATTTTGCCAAACTTGCTTTTTTTAAGCGTACTTTACCGAGTTATTTTTGGCCAAAAGTCTGTTTATTCCCAGCATCTAACACTGTTACTCTGATTAGAACAAGCCTAGGAAAAACCGGACAGCTCCTAGTAAATACTGCCCTTCGCAATGATGGTTGTTGGCTTAAGGGTTTGAAGGCTTCACGGTTAGGCTGTGGGGTTAGGCTTCCAGGGTAGCTGGTTAGCACTAGCCATGTTCCAGAGTGGGGAACTTTGCAGCAAACTCAGTGCTCCAGAAGGCAATTTTAAAACCAGATCAGTAACCCAAGAAGGGACAAGTCACAAGTTTAAAAATCAGTACATTTTAATCTGTTCATGCCCAGTCAAAGCTAGGCCCTGGGCTGCAATTTCACCCTCACTGAAACGTTGCTGCTCTCTGCAGCCCTGTGAGCAGCAGCAGGAGGTTACCTCCTAATGGAACAGCACGGACAGACAGACAGACGAGGGCTAAACAGATTTACCACCACAAGTGGATGGTAAAAAGATGAACAGAGCTACAGCGTCCAGGAATTCAACACACACACGCTAACCAACCCTAATCCCCACCCCCAACACAGCTACCCCTGAAGAGATAGCTCCTGGGAGAGGTGACATCTACAAACGCTTGGCCTCAGACCTTGGGTTGGATGGTCTGGGGCCTGTCCTGTGCTTTTTAACCTGCTAATTTGGATGGCCCCAAGGAGAAACCCCAACAAAAGTGGAGTATCCTTATCCATCAAAGGCCTTGAACTAGTAACGCTTGCCTGGGGGGGGCCAGAAAAAAGGCTGGTTTTTGCAGATGATCATTTTTATCCCCAAAGATACATCCCTGAATATGGTGTCCAGACAGCGTGCAAAGTCTCGTCCTTTGACGAGAGGAGAGGTGGGGGAGTCTTTAACAAAGCAGTAACATCCATCGTTCCAAGCCTGCACACACACACTACACCGCGTCTCCCTGAAAACCCGCCATCTGCCAGAGAGCCACCAAGCGCTGTCCATTCGAAGCCGGAGTCTGACGAATCACTCCTCTGTAAAATCTCTGTCAATGTCCATATACGCCTCGTCAATGTAGCTAACTATGGCACAGGGTGATGTCCGGTCGGGACTAAGCAGTATAGATACAGTCTCTTTCCAGTAGGTAAAACTAATACATGAACTCTGTGGAGAGAGAGAGAAAAAATTTAATTAGGTGAGAGCTTGCAAATAACCCTGAAGTTCATTAGTGTGAAGCAGAGATGTCCCCAAAATAGGAGCTATGAATATGAACCAAATCTCCCTCTTCCTGTGCACTAAGCAGAGACACCTGAAAGTCATCTCACATTCAGGTCTGATTTTCTCATCGGGCCAACATTTTAAAGGTCAATTTACCATCAATCCTACTCTGCTTTAGGAAAACCAACCCGTACAATGGAAATGTACCTAGTCCAAGTCAGAGGACACTTGCATGTACTGCAGTGAGCTACACCCATAAACAGCTTTATAGAAGAGATGAATGTCAGAGGCATGACTTTACTTTCATAGCACCTCCAAACCACAAATCTCTTCCTTTCTTGCTGTCCAATGGTTGGGACATTTAAAACACGGAACAAATGTCCCCTCCCCTCCAACCAGACAACAGTAGCGGGGATCCAGCCAAGGAAAGGTGCAGCAAGGGACTCGCCCAGTCTCCCTAGATCTGCACCACGAAATGGATGGGCACAGGAGCCAACTCAATTGTCATGGGCCCACTGCAGTGAGAGGCATTAGGGTGCTGAGTGTGTGCACTCGGGGCGATGAACCTGCCCCACTAGACGTCAGCAGTCCAGCGGTGCCCCTGGAGTCCAGATGTAGGCGGGCAGGCTAAAGGACACAGGGCCCGAGTGAACACGGGCTGGTTCAGGATGTGCGTGCTGGGCAGCGGGCATCACAGGGGCAAAGATGAATTTGGCAGGACAGAGGAAGAGTCTGAGACAGGCCGGACAGCTGCATGCAATCCACTGGTGCACAGAACAATGGGACAGGACTCGCCCAGGCTGCAGAAGTAACCAGCCCCAGTACTCTAAGGCTGTCTCCTAGGCTCGTTTGCTCACAATGACGTGGCAGGCACCTAGGCCAATGCACTCAAAGTGGCCGGGGACCAGGAGGCTTATCCCAGAAAGCTCCTGCTCTGTGGAGGGCACTTGGGGCAGGACTACAGTGGCTTGGGAGCCAGCAGTGCCATTCCACACTAAGAGCTCTCAGAGCCCTGGCTCCCTGCATTGATCCCGAGCCACACCCGTCTCTCCCACCTCCCTCAGCGGCCCCACAGGCTGGAGAAGATGCAGATGAGAAGGTTATCTCATGCAAGCCTCTGTCACTCCAGTCATGGCTCCTTGGCTCTGGGCTGCCCTGTTTCCTGCGCAGCAGAGGCCACATTGGGGCAGAGCTCCACAGAGCAGAAGTCAGGTCTGCAGTAGGGTAGGTGGCCATGAGGCACTTCAGTGGGATACGGAGGCCGCGATGTAAGAGGGCGCACCTTCCCTGCTTCTGGGTCAGCCCACACGGAAAGCCACCTAGCACTGTGTGCAGGGAGGTGATGGCACCGTCCCGAGAGAGAGGACAGGCCATAGGATGGGGCATTGTTTCTGCCAAGGAGGGGGCAGCTGTAAGAAAAGGCAAGTCATGCAGTTGCACACCAGACAGACAGCGAGCAGCACCAAGCCAAAGAACTGTTTCTGTGCCACCCTTTTGCCTGGTCTCCCCTAATGAGCATGCCCTATGGTGGTATCCAAGTCAGGCCGCGCGTGGGGGTCTACACTGTGGTGATAACTATCTACATGGCTCAACACCGGGCCCAACTGGAGCTCAGACGTCATCCCCTTACCTGACAGCTATGCATGCACAGGACAGGAGTGGATAACGGGCACATTTTAATAGCTTCCTATAACTGTCAGTTCCTTTGTACGCCACTCACGTTGTGACAAGGGGCCGAAAGCCCGGACCCTCCAGACCACACTCAGCTGGGGCCTACATGAGAAGGACCAGGCATTCCAGCTGCTCGTTTCACGAGACAGGACAGACTGACAGCCATGTGTCACGCTGAAGTGGACTGCGACAATGGCAGAGCGTGATATGCTGTGGCACAGTGCCAGAGATGTGCTAGCACCTCTAGCAAGACACCAGGGCACACAGTGAGGAACAGTCACTGTGCGCCGACTGCGCAAGTGGATAAGACAATGCTGCGCCTGTGCATTGCAAGTAGCTCCACTGCGCGCTGAGTGACCTAGCTTGTAATTCAGCTCCAACAAGGAATGCCCAGCTGAAATAAAGATCAGAAACGTCTCAAAGAAGTCACAGGTCTGCAGCTTCCATGCAACATAAACCCAGCTTCTGCCCATCGCTGCATCATTCCACTGTCTCTCCCTCTTCTGCTTTGTGGAGTTCCAGTGCCTCCCCTTATCATCCCAGGCCCTGCCAGCTGTGCCCCCTCCCATCCAAGGCACATGGCTTTAGCTGCCTCACGTAAGGAACACCTGCTATTACACAAGCTTGCTGGTCTACTCCTAGAATAGCAACTGCTTGGGGAGGGGACTCACGAGTGGGGCTCTGCTTCTCCGGGTTAATGTACAGGAAAAAAAACACACTGATGCGTTTCACAGGGAAACCAACACAGCAGCACGTCGTAGGGTGCTGAGCCAGATTCCTTCTGGCCCGTCACTCACACGCCAGGCATTTCTTGCACATCAGTAGCTAGATGCAACAGCTAAATGACTACTATAAAAACTAAGAAATGTCCTTACCTATAAAACATCCATTAAGATGGCTCACATATAAATATACCAGCACCACCATGGCAGTACACTAGCATTATATATTTTACACAAAAGCCATGTTAAAAGAACAGACTGCTGAGTCAAGCACGCAGGTTAGGAAGTACCTGAAGGAAGGTTAATTCAAGCCCCTCATTCCTATGCATTAGAATACAGATAAGGTGGGTGAGGTAATATCTTATTGGACCAAATTCTGCTGATGAGAGAGAAGCCTTCAAGCCACACAGAACTCTTCCTCAGTCTGGGAAAAGACTGAGTGTGCCAAAATTTATTTTCATAAAACCCTGTCAATATGACAGGGTGTTTATAATACAAACAATAAATAATATCCCATTGTACAGCTGGGGAATGGAGGCACAGAGATTAAGGTAAAAATATCCACTAACTTTGGATGCCCAATTTGAGACACGTAGAACCTGATTTTTCGGAGTGTTTAGCCTTATACAGCACTTAACACATTCAAGCACAGCTCCCAGCGACTGCAGCTGCAAGTGACCATTGCTTCTGCAAATCTGGCACCAGTGTCTCAAACTGGGCATCCAGAAAATGAGGATCACACAAAACTGTGCCAGGTTTGGTTTAAGTGACTTGCCCAGCACCACATAGGAACTCTGTGGCAGAGGCAGAGAGACTACAATTCCTGAAGACAGCAGGCAACCACTTTAGCCATGAGACTGGCCTTGCTCTTCCCGCAATGCCCAGCCTCATTTACTACATACTTTCTGCGACCCAGGACCTCTTGGTGCCAGGTGGCATGGGGCAGAGGGGTGCATAAGGCTTAGGGGGATCCCCGGGTCTGTTATTTACATACAAGTTTAAGAAAAAGTACCGTGTATGGGTTCTGCTGAAAACCTGGGTCACATGAATCATCAGTCACTGCAGTGGATAGTATGTACAGAGGTGTGTCTGTGCATATGTATTATACAGACAATTACGTTCTTAAAACCTTTCAGTCAATGGCAGGTCACCCAGAGGTAGCATGCCTTAACACAGGTTCCACCAGACAGGAGGTGGAAGGACACGTCTCCCTCGCTGACCGTTGTGTATTGTGTCTTCCAATGCGAGTCTATTTGCACAGTGGGTCAAATGCTAATGAAGAAACTGCTTGGACTTCAGGAGAAGAAATTAACAGGGGGACGATTGGGAACGATGAAAAACACCCTGGCACACTTCATCGGGGAAGGCAAACTCAGCAGGCTTGATTTTACGAGAGGAGGGTCTCAGCCCTCTTGGTCAAAAAAGCTGAGAGGACTTTGGGTAAGCAGGACCTTATTAGACAAGAGGGCATCTTATCGGTCAAGTTTTGGCTCCAGAGTGTGTTATGATGTTATTGTGCGTGTAACATTTGTATCCCAACGCGTGTTTGCTACCTTTGAATCTCTGTTCTTTGTTAAATGAACAGATTCGTCTACAAAGAAAGCAAGTAAGTGCTGTGTGAAGCGGAAGCTGTGTCCTAAGGTGTAACTAGCAAGCTGTGGTGTACTGGACCCTTGGGAACAGCGGCTCTGCTCTTTCTGCGAGCGTCCAGTGTAACAGGGCTGGACATCACACAGCAACATTTGGAGTGCACCTATTGCTTACCTGCACAGGGACAGCCGAGCCTGCACAGGCTGAGAGGGCCGGACTTATGTTGCTGTGGCTGATGGAGTTCAGGGGCTGACCCCTGGCAGGCACAGACAAGACTTCCTCAGGCTAAGGGCAGGGGGTTGCAAGGTGCCTCAGAGCCCCGGGCACCCCTAGGAAGCACTGCACCTTCCCACTTCTGCAACAAATGAAGCAGGATCCTACAAACAGCAGCTTCTTTCACTATGCAGTCCTGCCTCATCCCCAGAGCAGGTCCTGCCTGTGCACTGAATGAGGCAGGGAGGTTGTGGGGGAAAGTAGTATGTGATCCCATACTGAAAGAGTATCAACTCCTATGCACAAGAGGGCCATATAAAGGTTGCACCGACAACCTTAATTCTGGCTGTACCTAATCTTTGAGTGCTTGACTTGGCAACCTTCATTTTTAAGCTTTTATGGGGATAATTTCCTATTCTTTTTAAAAAAAGAAAACCAAATTTCATCACATGGCATCACACTGACACCCCATTGGTCACCAGCCGGACAGGAGCCTTTAGATCACAGGTGTCAAACACAAGGCCTGCAGGCCGAATCCGGCCCACCGCCTTGTGTTATCCGGGCCGGCAGTTTTTTCTGAGCCGAGCTCAGTTAAAGTGTGCGAGATCTTGCGGCAGCGCATGCTATCGCAAGATCTCGTCTCAGAAAGGAAAAGGCCGTCGGAGTCTCCTACTCTGCCGCCGAATTCCACCCTGTAGGGAAATTTCACGGCGGAGAGTGGAGCCTGCGAGCACCGGTGAGTCCCTGCTGTGAGTTCCACTCTCCTACTCTGCTGCCGAATTTCACCCTGCGGGGAGATTTCTCGGCGGAGAGTAGAGTATGTGAAGTAGAATAGAGCATGAGGTGTTTTAGTGTATGTGTTTAGGTTTAGGTTTTAGGTGTTATGGTATGCGTGGCCCCCTTGAACTTAATTTAATTTAAATGTGGCCCGCAATAGGAAGTCAGTTTGACACCCCTGCTTTAGATCTTCTGCCCAGAGCTCTGCCACTGAAGCTAACAGAGTAACTGGGAGCAGGAGACGCTTGTCGACCAGCACCTGAGGGATGGGATGCTTTGCCAGTGGGTTTCACAGATATTTGCTGACAGCAGAAGAACAGAGACTCAGGAACCTCAGGTTCCAATCTAGGTGCTGGAGGGCAGACTCTCCCCAAGCATATCCCTTCTTGCCCAGTCCTCTTCAACCTGCCTCCTTGTCCCAAGTCAGTTCTTACCTAGCTAGTCTCAGTCTCAACTCCTCAGGCTTCCCAGACCTGTTTGAGTCGCCTTGCTGAGCCAGTCCTAGCCTCACCCCTCTGGTCTCCTCCACCCCAGTCTCCTATCCTTTGGCCCTAGTCTCCTTGTTCAGTCAGTGCCAGTTCCCCCATCCCCTGGCTCCCCATCCAATCTGTCTCCTGCCACACCCTGGCTGCCACTTGTGCCCCAAAACCCATGTTTCCCCATCCCCACCTCCCTCCTTCAAATTCATACTCCCCACACCCACCTCCTTGCTCCAGTCTCTGCTCTTCTCGTCTGTGTCTTTCTCTCCCTCCCCCCCATGGCCTCACATCTGATCAGTCTCCTCCCACAGGCTCAGAGACCCAGACACCAACCAGCTCCCTTCCCTCCTCCCCACTTGTCCAGCCAGATGCTCTCTACATTCTAGTCAGGCAGCCTCCTCCCAACTGCTGGGCTTAGCATGGGGCCAGAGGGCTCGGGAGAGGCAAGGCTCTGTGCACTTCGTTCAGGTGCCTGGAACTGGAGGGCCTGCAGCAGCCAGAACTGCAAATGCAGGGCAAGTCCTGCTGACCCTAGAGCTAGAGCAGTGTGGATGGACCCTTCCGGGATTATAGCTGCTAAACCTAGAGAGTCTCTGCTGAGCACGTGAGAGCGGATATTGCCCCGAAATCTTACAGCCACATTTCGGTGCATTTCACAGCAATGACAAAAGGCACATCTGACACACAGACCAGCCTGCCACCAACCCGCAAGTCCCTGCTCTAAAGCACAGCAGCACCAAGTTTGAGAGGGGAAAAAAAAGGGTTGGTGATCTAACACGAGAACAAAAAATTCCCCTCTGCTCATTCTCGGCAACAGCTGAAGTTTCCCAAAACACCTGGCATGGAAAATGTCAGCCCAAGCAGTTAAAAGTTTGGCAAAAAAGTTGAGTGTCACTGAAAAAAAGGTCATGTCATATGGGAAGTGTTGGACAAC
This sequence comes from Mesoclemmys tuberculata, assembly GCA_007922155.1. Classification (NCBI taxonomy): domain Eukaryota; kingdom Metazoa; phylum Chordata; order Testudines; family Chelidae; genus Mesoclemmys; species Mesoclemmys tuberculata. The sequence goes on from ML675625.1 coordinate 2,933,173, forward strand.
TTGCTACCAGGCCACCAGGAACACTAATGTACTTCCATTACACATGCTGCTTACATTTGCATCTCATCTGAGCAAGCGAGCCAGACGGCCAGGTTCATATCTCTTTATAGACTCCATTCCCGTCCATTTGGAATTCCCTTGCAGGAAGCATGGACCCCTGGTTTAGACACTGCAGAGGATGTTTGCTTGTTAAATTTCCCATGGGATTATTTTTTACTTCCGATTCATGAAGATATTACCATTGGATTTTGGGTTTGGTCAAATTGGATGGAGACAAATGCTACGTTTGAGACATGGTTTGAACACTCCTCCCACCCTCTATTTTTAAGGAATTTAGCTTGAGCATGTGCTTTAATAGAAGCATTTACACATAATATTTAGGGAAAATATGAATGATGCAGAAGACATGGAGGCTGGGCAGTGAACTGTATCACAAAGGGGATGGGGAGGCTAACATGAGACTAATGGAAACAAGTTGAGCACAAGGAAAATTAAGGCTTAATTTTATATTAGACTAAATATCAGGAAGACTTTAGGTGTCCAAAGTGGTTGAACCTACCCAGCAGCTGACCCAATAAAGACAGGATTTTTTGTAAGAAAAGCTACTGAGATGGGAATATCCCCTTCAGTACTGCCCAGCCTAGCACTGACTATTGCCACAATGGTGCACATACGAAATCAGCTGTTATTACAGCTGGGCTACATATACCTGAGACAGACACAAAGGGGCAGGGAAAAGTTCCTTTTAGACTCTTAATGGATCGAGCCTTCTAAGCCACCAAAGAGGAGCATCACATACTTTTAGCGTTATGTTAATTGGAATAATCCTAAAACTGAGATATTAACACAGTAGAGGGAGTTAGACGAGCACCACAAAGGGTTTCGTGAGCAGGAAGGGCTGTGCTAGAATGAAGGCTTACAAGAGCTGTATTTGAATCGCTTGGCTATCTGTGACCATGTGGGACAGACTGGTGCATTAGCATAAGTAAAGGAAAACCTGGGCTGAACAGTATGAAAAGCTTCCTGATATTGAGAGCTATGAAAATTGCATAATAGCCCCACTCTCCTCCCCAAGGAAGGCTGTAGAAGCCCTTTGCTTGGGACATTTAGAAGCAGGTGGCACTGCTCTAGAACAGAACTTTCGAGGGAACAATTCTGTAACAAGCACCTCGGAGGTCTGGGCCCTCTCTGGTCTGATGAAAGGAGAGAACAGGCCCAAGGCCTACAGCTGCCTCCCACTATTCTGATCGTGCGCGCCCTGGCGCTGGATTGCCAAGACACCGCAGAAGCACTGTCGGAAGTTACATTTCCTGACTTCGCACTGCTCTATCTGTGCAGGCTGCACCCGACGAGCACGCGGCTCCTGCGCAGCAGGAACCAAACACATACGTTTTCTAAGCAGCTGCTGTCTTTGTCCTTGTTGAGGTAATGCTGCTGCCAGAATCGCAGGAGACTGTGAAAGTTGTTCAGGATGGACCCTGGGTATTTTTTCGTATATTCCATCTCTTGCAGTGTGTGCAGGTAGAAGGGTAGCTTGTCTTTCCTTCGGGCCAGCATTAAGATCACTAAGCTTGTGTTCAAACAACTGACATTCTCCTAAAACAAAGGAGACATGGTAAATTAAGATACAGAAAAATGGAGAGATCAAGTATTCCAGGCACCAGTTCCACGAAGTGAACATGCAGAATTCATTTAGGGTACAAACAATCAGAGAAATGCTTCTAACTCCTACTGCACAGTGAAGACATGCATGTCTTGAAAAGATGTCAGACCCAAAACCCATTAATTCATATAATGAATGATCACGGTGATAATATTTTAACGTCAGCTCTTTACCTGTGTGAGTGTCTGTACATGAATAATATTAATGAGGCGGAAAAGGAAGGACATTCTCATGGACATCTGAGACATGTATGATAACAGGCGGCACTCGGACAAGACTTCTGCAACTATAGGGAAGACAACCAGATTATTATGTTTGCAGAGTTTAGAAACAAGAGAATGAAACTGACATTCTTAAACTGGATGTAAGGGCAAGTCAATAGTTCTTGACCCCAACGCAAGACTAAGGTGCTGTGTTCGGAGCTGCAGACAAGTTGGGCTTCACTCCGAAAGGAGAGACGGGAGACTTCTGGTTTAAAACGATGGCTGCCCTGAGGACAGATGGTCTCCAGCCCCCGAGTTCTCTTACTGCTGTGTGTTCTGCATCTGAAGGCCATCCCAGCTGGGAACACGGGCAGCACAGCAATGAGAACTGGTGCTCACGCACAGCATGCACAAGGGCTAAGCAATGCATCTGAGACACAACCCTTCGAAGGGTTGTAAAGCTTGATCGCAATCTCTCAAAGAACTGCCAAGTCTTTCTTTACCTTTAATATCAGACTGGTTCTCAAATCGGTCCAGAGACAACGTAATGCAGCGAACCAACATGTTTGAGTCAACCAGTGAACTGTTGATCTGATTCAAAAAGATCTGAAACTAAAGAGAGACGTTTTAGTGCTATGATTGCAATGGGGAGCAGAGTTTCATACCCGCTGAGAACGTCGTATGTGGTAACAAGCTGTATATTATCCAGGCACTAACAGTAATGAGAATTAGCTGCCCACTGCAGGCAGGTCTGCAGACAACACTCTGTGAAGAGTACAATTATATGACCACACAAATGGCCTTTGAAAGAGTCACTGCATAACTGTGCTCCAGAATTTGAGCTTTTGTTTTAAAGGACTAAGTCTCTAACCACTGTGCAGTGATGCCATTTCACATTCTGAACGTGTTCAAGTCTGTAGATTACCTAAAACAGCACCCCAGAGAAGTACAAATACCCCGTTGGTTTCAGAGGTAACTATGAAGTCTAGTTGCAATGTTTTAAATGCCAGGATTCAACCATTTCGCACCCAGACCTGAAGAAGAGCTCAATGTAAGATCAAAAGCTTGTCTCTCACTAACTGAAGTTGGCCCAATAAAAGCTATTACCTCACCCACCTTGTCTCTCTAATATCCTGGGACCAACACTACTATAACACCACTGCATATTTCCTACCAGTCATTTCAGCAGAAACAGCCAGCAAGCGCACTTCTCTACTGCTGCAGTAGCAGATGATGTTAGTTGTGGTTAAATATATCCGCAAAACCAGCAACAAGGAATTTGAGCCCCCATCCCCCAAATTACCAACTGCTTCTGCTCCTCCCCCGGAAAAAGGTAAGGGGCAAATTAATCCATGTATATCACAGCACTGCACCTGATACTTGGCACACAGGAAGGAGGTTTGTGTTTTTCTGACGAGGTTTACCTTCTCATCTGTGTTGATATATTTGTTGAACCTCTTGAAAGCATCAATGTTGAATTTCATCAATTCTCCCAGCAGGTCAAAGTAACTCTGAAGCACATCCCGTGATTTGCATTCACTGTCAACAATGCAGTAGAGAATATGCTGGCAAGAGACAAAAGTGGGTTACTACTTCATTTTAGCTTAAGTCACCAGTAACTGATTAAAATGCTTGTGATCCAGTTACTGCTTCAAAAAGTTTATCCACAGTTCATTCTTATATTTAGGGTTTGTCTACGCTGATGGTGGCAAAGTCCAGACCAAATGTTCTGGATCGATTGAAGACCCGCTTAATTGATCAGGAAGTCGACCTAGTGAAACTACCTCAAGTGGTGCAGTGCAGTGAAGACACCATGGAGAACGGAAGTATAGCAGTCAACGGGAGTTATGCAACATACTCCGTGTGGTTTGCATAACTCCCACTGACTGCCGCTGAATTTCCAGGTAAGTGTAGACCAGGCCTTAGAATAGGTAGATCAGGTGATTTTTTTCTATAGCACCTACCAATGGAGTAACTAAGATTTGAATCTAAGGTAGATATAAATCACTTAGAATCTGGATCCTGTAAATAGCTGTACCAGTTCCTGGATTTAGATTTAATCAAACCTAACAACTATGATCATATACAAGATTTCAGGTTCCTATAATCACGGATTTACCAAACATGATCATCCCCTTAAAAATTTATCCTGTTGCTGAACCCAGCAACCCTTTGAGAGGTTGAAGGCCATCTCTCAAAAGTGTTGTATTAGGTATAAGATCTGCCTATTGCTGCAGTGAATTCTAGCACTCGTTTTTTAAGCTTCCTGAATTTTCTTAAAAATTAAGCCCACCAATTACCATGGAGATACATGCTAAGTTTGTTATCGTGTATTTGTGCTACAGCAGATATCTAGATATTACCTCCAAGAGTCCTCTCTTTAGCAGGAACATCTGGTCTGCATAGGATGTGGCACCTCGTAGAAAACTCTCAACTGCCCTTGCTTGCCAAAACCTGAGACAAATATAAATGAAGGTTCACTAATTCAGCATAGCTATAACTCATTGGGAAAAGTTACTTTGCCACATACATCTCAGACTAAACTAAATTTCCTTGCCCATTTAGTTTCAACATGGAAGTGAACTGGGGTAAACCAATTCCACAGAGTAATCACCCTAGTCCACTTTCACTATCAGTGAAACCAACTCAGAAATAATTCTAAATCTTCTCACAATGGATAATAAAATACTTCAGCAGTCATGAACTCTGAAGACTAGCAAGACTTCCCGTTCCACCAAGAAACCACATACATCAGTATAAATGGAACCCACCTGAAAGACGACTCAGCTGGTTCCTTCTTCATGACCTGTAGTAGCCTGGTTAACAGACCTCTTTTTCCATCGCAGACCAGACTTCTAAAGCACACGGAAAAAAGAATTACAAATGAGTCTAAGGTAAGGGCTGGCAAAAGCAGGTCACTACAGAGTGCCCTTCTGGAGATACAGCTACATTCTAGTCACAAAGCTTAATAAGAAGAGTCCAGTATTACCAAGCAAAGTCACGCATGAGCCCATTGCCAATGTCACGCACACGGCCCACAAGAACTGGTGACCAGCTCCCATGTAGCTCTGATGCGGCAGTCTGCAACAGCTGCAGCACAAATGGCTTCCAAGGGAGTTTCAAACAAAGCCTTCTTGTTCAAACGCCACAAAATGCAAAAGAAACGTGAGAGAAAGGCACAGCCGGTATGGCACCTCTGAGTGAGAATGGCGGGGCTGGGTCTTGTAGCTCTCACTACACATTTGTAGAAGGGAGAGTTCGGTTCAGAAAACAACATTTTCGTAGGGGAATTCAGACAGGCCCAAATGAGTTAAGTCTCCACAGGAAAAAGCCATGGCGCTAAAGCACTTTACCATTATGAGCAGCTTGACAAAAACGGGAGCTGTATTTAAGCAAGAGGCATATGCAGACACGCTGCCATAAAACCTGCGTTTATTCAGAAAGGCCGCGGCACTGGAAAACATGAAGCCTGGGCCTCAAACAGACGGTTCTGTCTATGTGCTTACGCCATGAGCCACCTGCAGATGTAAGGCAAGATGGTTTAGGGCAAGGATTCGCTTTTCTGCTGCTCACACAGATAGGCAGCATGCCCACTCAGTGGGCCCATGCTGTTACTGCGCACGCGCTGGCCGGCTGAGGTGCCAGCTGCAGCCTGGAGCCTGCAGAGCAAAGTAGGGCACTAGCTGCAGGATAGCTGGCTCCCCTTACTCGTGCTATCACAAAATATGGAAAGATTGCTCTGGACTTACACAGGATGGAAGAGGTCACCCATGGCCTCAACCCTCTTCCTTCGAGCACGCACGCAATACAAGGCCACATTTCCCTCTCAATGGCTGCAGAGGTTTGTTCCCTTTCAAAGCAGCAGCACTCAGAAGGAGAGGATTTGGTCAACACTGCTGTTGGCTTCTCATCAACAAGGCAGATAACGAAGAAGTGAGAATCTTTCAGAAATGGGAAATCCTACTGTGAGCCAGAGACTCCTTTTCAGCTCCCTGGTCTGAAACATTACCTGTAGGGTTTAGTGACCCAAATGCTTTTCTTGGCTGTGTCTTCCGAGCCCGGCAGAGGGAGTGAACTGGACTCTTTTGCCTTGCACATGAGCGGAATGGTTTACCAAGGGCTTGTCTTTAGAAGTCAGACTGATTTAACTAAATCAGAATCATATAACACCTTTATGGGGCCACTCAAATCAGTTCACGTGTTGCATCAATTTAATTTAATTTGGTTATTAGCTGCTCTTAAGTCAAACCCCTTTTACAGTTACTCCTATCTATTTCACTAAACTGATTTAGAAACCAGTTTAATTAAATTGGTGTAATGTCTGTGTAGACCGGGCCTAAATTCCAACTGCAAAAATATTACTGGCGATTAGACATGTGCTAGAAACTTTCCAGCTTGCTTTACAACACCCAATTTGTGAGGCTGGCAATTAGAAAAAACATAACTACTAGTTAATTTAACGTATAACATGGAGATCATGGACAAAATCGTGGAACTCCATAATGCCATGTCGCAGCCTCTTTTTAGAGTGTAGGTGCATTTTAAGGTGCTAATAGCCAGGAATGCTGGCCATTCATTACTATGAAAATAGTGATAGCTATTTCTTCCTTTGAAGAATCTGGCTCTCCACCTGGCAATGCAAGGTGAAAAACCCAGTGAAGGCCGCCAGGCAGCAGCCACTCACATCCCACCTGGTCCCAGTTCCCAGGTGGGAGCCTGGCGGCAGCCCCCCGTGTCTTGTGAGCTGGCCTCACGGCTGGGTGGCTGCCACCCATGCCCCAGCTCTGAGCTGAGACACAGCCTCCCACACCAGTTGCCTGCCGCCTGCCCACATTCCCGGGTCCCAGCCTGCGCGGAAGCCTCCTCCGCCCCAGCTCGGATTGGGTGGCAGTTGCTCGCCTCCTGGGCTGACATCCAGGTGGCAGCCACCTGCAACTTGCCCAGGTGGCAGCTCTCCTCCCCGGCTCTAAGCCCAGAAAGCCAGGCGGAGAGCCCAGCAGCTTGCCCAGTCCTGGAGCCGGGCTCTACCCCAGGTTTACTTGTCAGTTTCACTGCTGTAGCTGAGCAGTGAAGTTGACAACTATCAACAGCCCCAGACTGTACCAGTATAAAAACCTAGAGGGTCCCACACAGTGTGATTTGCCCCAGGCCCACACCCCCTTTGGGACGGCCATGGGGAGCGCTGCTATCCACTCTGGTGGGCCACTAGTGCCTGCTCATGCCTCCCAAGTTCCCCCCATGTGAGGAGACCACCACTGATGACTCTGCTGTCAGGTCAGTGATTGGCTGGCGTTCCTATATGCTCCTATATGGACGAAGGGGAGAAACAGCAGGGGTTTTTGTGACCTGCCACAGAGCATTGCGGAACTCAGAACTCTCCTGCTTTATGAGAAATAGAGTCGTCCAGCGGAAAAGGGGAAAATGATTGTATTTCTTAGAGTGGAAAATTGAGTGTTGGGTTACTTTGAGAAACACTGCACTATTTGATACTGATGTGGCAATTTCACTTAGCTTCTTTCACATGCGATATGAAAATGCATCTCTTGCATTACCAGAGTTTCCTAGTGGTTATTGCTGAAGTTAAGGAAATGAGGCTTCATGAAGGATTTCAAAGAAGTCAGTAAGATGAAACTTCTAGTGCAGGCACTTTCTAAACTTTCACAGTTTAAGAAAGCTTGAAATAGCAGGCTACAAAACCTATAGTTTCCTCCTTACCTGTCTGTGTTGACAACTGCATCTACTTCAGGGATGTTGGCTTTGAGGGAGATTGCACTCAGTTCATTAAGTTCTTGGCTGTTTAACAGAAGATATTTATTCCTGGGGGAAAAGAAATCATTTTGAAAGGAAAAAGAGAAATAATGAGGCTGAGCACATCCATTTTTCTCCTTAATTAATGATTTACATAATGCTGCCGAAGCAGTTTGTAGAAATAGCTATCAGTAACTCTAAGGCAAACAAAACAGTATGGTGAAGTTATTTGTGAAACTGGAAAGATACAAACACATTTATTTATACAGCTCGCTAATAGATTATAGCCGTCTAAGAGACATGCTATCACGTTGCCAGTCTGCCCTGAAATTCAGTCCCAGCCTCGAATCATTAAAAAAGCAGTGCCATGCTTCTTACACTTGTCTTTTTTATTACACTTGTTTTAAACCCAAAATCAAGTTAGAGAAAAAAAGACACAGTATAACATGATTATCCCTTCAGCTCTTATGAAATAGGGATATTTCATGCACACTAATAGCTTCCAGCAGATTAAATCGCATTAACTTTCAAAAATACAAATGGCAGCTTAATAGATTTCAGCAATAGCATAGACTTCCACAACTTTATACAATTTCTCAGAGTTTCTTTGCTGCGTATCAGTAGTTGCCCAATAATATGATTAACTAGTAACATTAAATTGTATAAAGCACTCAACTTTTGCAGTACTTGGTTACAATTTATTTGACTGTGTTACTACTCTATGCCTGGAAAGGCACAAAAAACTTCAGGAAACAAATTAGAAAACAGGGATGGACATAGGTATGTCAAGAATTCGCCCAATAAAATGCTTAGCCAAGTAATTGTATACAAGAGAATGTGTTATTTCAATGTCATTCAAATAAACCTGAATTCCCATTCATCATTTTCGAGAGAGCAAAAGTAAATGTATACACTCTCTTCTACAATATTCACTGTGAAAGAAAAAATGCTTTTGGTTGAACAGAAATGAGTTACAAGAACTAGTCTTTCAAATTCCATTTTTACCAGGAATCATTACTTCAGTCTGCTTTAGTTGCAAGTCGCCAACAAGTTTAATTAATTTTATAGCTATAGACAGCCTCCTGGCCCTCATCATTATAACTATCTAGCTATTTTCTAGGCCACACCTATTGTGGCCACCTGCCGGTCAAGGGGACTTCCAAGAATACATAGGCTTTCCTTTCACTGGTTATAGTAACGATCGAGACCCCGCTAAATGTGTTTGTTTAGCATCTGCCAGCACTCCTCTCCTATTCGGAGTTGCTGGGCCTAGACTAGGAACAAATATAAATTCCTCAGATGCCTTATTGCTTTTGACACCTTACCCTGCTGATTAGTACCAGCGGGAGTTGCCACATGGTACCTCTATTTCCTTCCATGTCAATAGGTTTCTGCAATGGAATTCTAACATCTCTCACTTAAAAAAAGAGGAATTCTCCGATTCCTTAGCCAGTAATTCAAGGATTTAACTTGATCATACATTTAGTGAGTCCTCTCTTCCTGCACCAGCTGAGTTTGACTCTCTTGCTTTCATCTGGTTTTCAGTTAAACTTAAGTTTTTTCATCAGTCATTTTACATGTCTTAATGCAGAGACCTTACTTTACTGTTACTTAATTTTAATAATCCATTCTCTTAAGCTTTTCTCTTTTAGATCCCACACTTTGCATTCAGTTTCAGTGGACTCCAATTTTCATGATCTGAAAGATGTTCTACTTCTAGGTTAACTTCATTATTTTTGTTTCAGTCATGTCTGAGGTTGTTAGAGTGTTCATTTTAACATGGACAGCATCTGAGGAGACTTACTATACCATCTGGGAGATGTTGCTGGGCTCAGAGTGGCTGCTGAGTGGAAGGTTTGATGGGCTGAGAAATGGATCTAGGTCCCAGCTCTGAGACCAAGATCTCTCAGTTTTGGCCCAGCCATAGCAGAACAAGGTAAATGTGACACATTAATAGAATCAGAACTGGTGTAAGAGCATTATTTACTGTCTAGTCCAAGGGTGGGCAAACTATGGCCTGTGGGCCAGATCCGGCCGCTCTACCATTTCTGTCCGGCCCGCCATGATACCCGGCAATTGAGGAAATTAATAGAATCTTCCTCCATGCAGGGGCGTAGCTACGAGTGAGCCGGGATGGGCCACCCACTTTGAAAGCAGGTCAACCCAAGCTCTGCTTAAGCTACCTTGAATTGGAGCTTTTTTGGCTGGTAGCTTCCCGAATTTCCTGCTTCTGGTCACGTGGCCAGAAGCAGGAAGTTTGGGAAGTGTTTGACCGCAAGTTGTAAGTAACAGTTTAGCGTTTGTGTTGTTACAAATTTGACATGCGTTCACAAAATAACTTGCAACAGGAACTGCCTCCTAAGATAAGTTTTGGAGAAACGTGTATTCAGTTGCTTGTTCTTACGTGCAATTACTTTGTTGTGGAAAGAATATAATGGGGTTTCACTGATCTAGTAGAAAGGTGCAGCCCGTGGCGACATACCAAAATTAATGGAGTGGCCCCTCTGCAAAAATTTATTGCCCACCCCTGGTCTAGACCAAAAGCTTCTGAAAGTTCCAGAGAACAGCATCTGGGTTCCCTCTACCTACCCTGTGACCTTTAGAGATGAGATTACGTTCCCACATTCTGAGAAACGTGGGCATGTTCTTAGGTTAAGTTTTGGTATTTTCTATCCTTGCATTTTTCTTCCTGAAACATTACAAACAATTCAGAATACAGCGGTGCCTAGAGGTGTAATTTAAATTGCTTCTTGAAATGGGAATTACCTGCATTGTGTCTAGCTTTGATGATTTTATTTTATTTATTTAAGTTTGTCAAAAAGCCCTTCTGCACCAGGCAGCACTTCCTTTCCCAGTCTCTGTTTTCAGGAAATTACCTTTCAGACTGACATGTTTCATGCAGTGGAAATGTTTGTTGGAACGGTCTAAGAATCTAATTATCAAATCAATGCAAGTGTAACAGAACATTTCTTAAGGTAAGTTTGTTTTCTCCATGCAGTGTATTTTGGCCTTTCCTGCACATTCTAATGATCTATATTTGTTGGCTGTGGTAATTTTATGTAGCTATGCAGGTTGTCCTGTAATTACATGGGTTGGAGCCTTAAGCATATAATCTAAAGCCTTATAATTTTTACAAATCGCAGCTAAATCTTACACAGCAAATGACATTTGGTAGGTCTGATACAATCCTGAGAAAATCTCCTACTTAGCTAGATGGTTATATGTTAATATCTCATGGCTGGAACTGAAGTGTTGGCATCAACGTTAATGCCTACAGTTTGATACAAATAAACTTTACAACTCCAAAAGTGAAAAGACGTACCATGGGGAAAGTTCTGGCCTTATCAAACAAGAATACAAAAAAAAAAAAAAAAATCTTCAAAAGAATGGAAAGCCTGGATTCTGCAAGCTATAACCCAGAGCAAAATGGGTGCAGCTTCCTCATGCTGTACCATTAAAAAAAATATTTGCATCATCCTATGGCTCCCCCAGGAAACAAAGTCATGAAACATATCTACTCACAGGTGAGTTTCCACCTTCCATTTCTATTAGTGCTTTATGTGGAAAAGCTTTAATGTTCCTTAATTCATAGATTTCAAGGCCAAAAGGGACCATTATGATAATCTAGTCTGGTTTTCTTCACAGCAAAGACTACAGAATATCATCTAGGCAATTTGTGCATTGAGCCCACAACTTCTAGTTAAGCTATAGCAGATCTTTTAGTGTATGTCTACACTGCAACTAAAAACCCATAGCTCAACCATGAGAGCTCACTTGGGCTAAGCAGCAGTTTAATTGCAATGTAGACGCTCAGGCTCAGGTTGCAGGATGGGCTCTAGGACCCTGTGAGGGGGGAGGGTCCCAGAGCTCTGGCTATAGCCTGAGCCTGAATGTCTACACTGCAGTTAAACAGCTCCTTAGCTCGAGCCCAAGTCAGCTGACACGGACCAGCCGTACATGTCTAATTGCAGTGTAGACATACCCTTAGAAAGGCCCCCAATTTTTACATCCAATAAACAAGTACTAGTACACTGAGGCCACTTTCATCCACCTTTGGAAGGAAAAACTGCATACACAGCACCTGAAATAGTGTTTTCAGGATGGGACATGATGAACAGTTTATCAATTTAAGCTACAGGAAGAAACGCACGATGACTAAACACAATTCACCAAGCCTGAGTTTTACAGTTCTAAAAGCCCCACTTGTGAAGAGTTCCATAGGATCCTTAATGATCACAAGTTGGTGGACCTTGAGTTCTCTATCTGAGAAGATCTCCAGCAAAACGCTTGTGCCGCACCACGGCACTGGCTCAGTACTAACTATGAGGGAAGAGAGCCATCTCCTGACGCAGGACATCCACTGTCACACCATTTCTCACTTACCAAAACATGTCTCTATCAGTAGCAGTGAAATATTTAAGTACAATTGTTCACAGCAGGGCATCCAAGTACAGTTTAGGGTGCTCAATACTTTAGTTAAAAGGGAACAGGTGATGCCACTGTAAATACAATTTACTGTAAGCTTATTTTTTCCATACTTACTCATGATGATCACTAAAACTCTGAAGAAGCCTCAAAAACTGTATCTTTAAAGTAATGTCCTACAAAGAAAAAGAAGGGTGAATAGACCCCTTTAAAGTATGTGTTACATATATTGCGGCACCACCACTAATGACAAGCAGAGAAGAAATTAGTACCTCAGACTAAGCTGGAGCTGAAAAAGCATTCACAACATCTTGATAGTGAAAAGCAATTGGAGTAAATAAGGAAGAGCCACACTTCATCATGAATTCCCCAAAACAGAAGAGAATGGAAAGGATGAAGGAACATGTGCAAGTGTGAGCACCTACGTGCAATTTAACATGAAGCAAAGTTTATTTAAAAAAAAAAAAAAAGAAAAAAAGCTAATTTACCCCCCAGTTGCCAGGTATAAAGTAATGCCTTGTCTCTGGTATCAAGGCTCTCAATCAATGGACTACGGCAGTGCCAAGGAAAAAACCTGTACTACGACTGTAGCATCTTAATTACCATGCAAAGTGTTAAATTTGGGTACTCACTGGACTACAGTCACAATTTTGATTATGCCCATGCAGAACGAGGGCTGATGCTGAATGCTTCCTCCAGATTAACTTGTCAAACAGGTTATTAAGGCCAGGAATCAATTTGAATTCTGCTATCATTTTGTGAACCTGGATAAGAAAAGAAAGATTAAACTTGTCTGGTTGACTCTGGTGCCTTTATAGAAGGGAAAAAAGGCAGTTTAGAACACAGCTACATCATCTTCTGTTAGCATACACATTGAAATGCTTTACTGAGCAACGTGGGTTTTACTGCTCACAAAAGACATGGTAAATCCTAAGCAGAAGACTTCAGTTTCCTCTAAGAATTAATTCCATCCACTTCCACTGAACAGAAACATGTGACCCAGTTTCTCTGAAGACAGCCTAAATTGATGCTTGAATTTATGGAGGTTCCTTGGAGGAAGAATGAACTCGGGGCAATAGCATACTTGGAAGAGGAAATTTAGCACACTGAACTCTCTCTTCCTGAGACAGTAGCATAATTCTGCATGGAATTTCTGAAGCAAGATCTTTGGTTGACCAACTTGGAAGACTCAGGTCACAAATCTATGACCTTTAATCCCCCCATTGGAATAAGGATATTGGCAAGTAACTGCAATACTTGACATTTACAACACTCCTTGAACAGAGACCTTTGTTTTCCCCACCTGTTGTATCTTTCCACTTAAACAGAACTGAATTGGTTATTTCTGAAGCAGCAAAGTTCTATTCTAGTTTTTAGTTCTTATCCTGTGCCCACAACTGTGATATCTGGGCACTTTCCAGTAAGTGACAGGACTAATCTGTCACATCTAGTTCTTTGGTTCTTCTCTCTTCTGGAGGACAGGGGAAGTTGTATGGGAATTTTAATTAACTTCACGTATGGTGTGCTGGGTGTTTTCTGCAGCAATGCATCTTGCACTTAGCCCAGAAAGTGGTAACATTTGAGGTAGTTCTTCGATCCTGCAGGAATTTATTCCCCATCTTAGACCAGCCCCAAAAGAAAGTTCCACCACAGTGAGCTTTACCTGTGGTAGACAATTCCATTGTGCCTCCATTTTTTGTTTACATCTATATTTGTGAAGGAAATGCTGAAATATGAAAAGCCCTTTGTTAAGTGGTGAACTGCATTTTGAAAGACTGACTTGTTGGTATCTCCTTTCCCCTTCATGATTACATAACATCCCTGCATGAAATACAATGGCTGCATACACATGGAAAAGCTGTAGTAGGAAACTCTGTATTCCTAGCTGTCTTCAATGGAATAAGTATATTTCCTGTTGAAATGGGTTAATCACAGTCTACCTTAGCTCTTCAGTGCACTACCCCCTCCCACTGTTGTTTCCTGTCTGCTGGAAACACACAGATAGGCAGGACAATGTGAACAGCCAGCTTTCTGCAGACCGCCAGTAATTATCCAGAAGATCACAGTGATCACGAACCAACACCTGGTAACTGCTGATCTATATGGCAGTTACCATGACAGAAGCAGCAGAGGGAGAACACATTGGTTTTTTGCTGGCATTTCTCAGCATATGGGAATTACAGAGAAGTATTTCATTACAATGTGCCTCAATTTCTACAGAACACTTGCTTCTCAGACAGGCATGCTCAACAAAAGTTGTATTCAAATGGACACCTATAGGCAGGGAAGTTTGCACTTTAGGATAGCAAAAGGGATTGGGATGGGATAGAAATCGGAGGCAACTTTTTTGCAGCATATTCATGTACTATGAAAGCCGCATCCTTGCAATGGAAAGAGCTAGAAATGAAGTTTTTGATGGGGGGAGGGGCCCTATTGTGTAAATTCACAGTGCCTCTGACAGAATTCATGATTTTCCTGATGCCATAGCCCCATCCTATCCATATGTATTAGAAGCACCCTCTCTGCATGTCCTTGAACAATGAACTCCATGCAACAGAGATTGTGCTTTGCCCAGAAAGCAGCTAAGCACACCCTAGCTACTATCATGAACAATTACTCTGTTTATTTTTATGTTCTTTTGTAGCCATGTATAGGTTTATAAAGTACAGGGTATTGGTGATTATAGGACTGTACTTCGAGAAAGTTCTACAAACAAATAGACATTAACTAAAAAGTGTTAACAAACCTCACCATGAGGACAAGAAGTGAAGGAACACTATATGAGAAAATACTGAGTAGTTTCTAACCCAGTGGTTCCCAAACTTTTCTCTGCCATGGCACACCTTGATACCTTTTAATTATTCTGAGGCACACCGCCCTATAGTCTCCAAATGAACTCAGGGATATTCATGAGCCAACTCAGAACTCTAAGTAGTTTTTCAAGAAGCTCCGTGGCACACCTGCTCAGGCCTGACGGCACAGCAGTGGCCGTGGCACACTGGTTGGGAAACACTGTTCTAACCAGTGACTCCAGCAGAGCTTCACTAAACAAAAACTTGGAGGGCACGGTGGTGAGTTCAGTTAGGTTAACTGAATGTTTGGATTTAAAGAGACAATGACTGTTCTGTGCACACCTGAACATTTAGGTGGACGCTCACCTGATTCCTCTGTCTCCCCATCAGCAATACACAGAGAACATACAACACCTCCAGCTTGTACATGATCTCATGCATGATCTTCATGGATTGCGGAAGTTGAGTTCTTGTTGAAGTGTTGGCTAATCCACTTTCATCTGAAGATTCTAAAAGAGATGTCAGAGACATGAGCCTGAGGTAGTCCCAAAGGAAACGACTGGTTACTGCTTTTACAATATCAAATATTATAGGACTGGAAATGTATGACCAGCATATTTGCTTGAGGACACTTCCTAGCAAAAATGAAGATGTGTCATGAGACTGAAATAAGCAATTCCAAGTTAGCTCCATGACATTTTTCTCAGTATGTTTCTCACCAAGCTGGGAGGGGTTGCAAGCACTCTGGAGAACAGGATAGGAATTCAAAACTACCTTGATAAATTGGAGGATTGGTTTGAAATCAACAGGATAAAATTCTATAATAAGATCAAAGTACTACATTTAGGAAGGAAAAAAATCAAATGCAAAACTACAAAATGGCTGGCTGAGCGGTAGTAGTGCTGGATCACAAACTGAATATGAGTCAATGTGAGGCAGTTGCAAAAGACTAATATTCTGGGTGTATTAACAGGAGTGTTGTATGTAAGACATGGGAGGTAACTGTCCCACTCTACACGGCACTGGTAAGGCCTCACCTAGTGTGCTTTGCCCAATTCTGCACGCCGCAATTTAGGAAAGATGTGGACAAACTGGAGAGAGAGTCCAGAGGAAAGCAACAAAAGTGATAAAAGGTATAGAAAACCTGATTTCTGAGGAAAAGTTACAAGCACAGGGCATGTTAGTCTAGAGAAAAGATGGCCGAGGGGGAACCTGACAGTCTTCAAATATGTTAAGGGCTGTTATAAAGAGAACGTGGATCAATTATTCTCTGTGTCAACTGAAGGTGGGACAAGTAGTAATGGGCTTAATCTGCAGCAAGAGATGTTCAGGCTAGATATTCTGAAAACCTGTAAGGGTAGTTAAGCTCTGGAAAAGGCTTCCACGGAAAGAATGATAGTCTCCCTCACTGGAGATTTAAGAATAGGCTGGACAAACACTTGTCAGAGATGGTTGAGGTTTATTGGGTCCTGCCTCAGCCCAGGAGGCTGGGACTTGATGACCACTCAAGATCCCTTCCAGCCCTACATTTGTATGATTCTAAACCTTCTTAATTCAGCCAGAGATAGCAATTAAGTAATTTGTTTCAACAGTTAGCAGTTTATCCAAATTGCTCCCCATTGCGGTAGGAAGAATCACCGAGTTACCTGAGCCTGGAGTTGGGTTTGAGAATGCTTAGATTCTAATCCCAGTGCTACAGCCAATCTGCTGGAGATTTTGAGCAAACGGCTTAATTTGTGCCTCAGTTTCTCCCATCTGTAAAATGGAAATAAACACTCTTCTACCTCTCATGTGAGAGGGATTCTAAGGATTATAGGCATAATGCTACAAAACAGCTCTCTGGACAGCTGAGATGTAATCGTTGGAATGGGACATATCGATTAGTACAAAAATCCACTCATCTCCCAGAACAGTAAAATTGGAGATGAATCTAAGCAACTTTTTTTTTTTGAAGGGGAAAAGGGGAGGAGAAAGAAGGGAAACCTAGCTATTCTACAAGCCATAAAGTGAAACGATAGATTAGCAAATAATGATTAGCGAGATTCAAGACAGATACCTGTGCTGCTCTGCTCTGCCTCCTCATTTGCTACTCGCATCAGGGCATCAAGTACAAGTGCATTGTCCAGCCAGGTGTACCACTCCTCTAACTCCTGGAGAAAATTGGAAGTACCCGTTGTTTCCGATACTTTCCTCGTTGCCAGTTTGCATAATCGCTCAACAAAGCCTGGAATATTCAGGAGCGTAGCTACCACAGAAAAACAACAATATAAAAACAAGTTAAAAACCAACAAAAGAGGCCACTCCAGATGGCAAATGCATACTTCAATGTGAGCATTTTGAAAAGTGGAACAGGGTGCACAATGGTGTTCTATATATTTGGCAAGTTCCAGATACTGGTTTTCTTGATGAGCTTTCAACAGCAGCAAGACCCTAGACCCATGTCTACACTGCTGGCTCCTTGGGGATCGACCCCAGAAGCGCTCTTCGGTCGACGCCGTTAGTCCACCACCGGAAAGCAGCAAGGTTGCATTGACCAGAGGGCATCTCCAGTCGACGCAGCACAGTGAAGACACCAAGGTGCGGCAATGTAAGTAAGTCAATGGGAGACAAGCTTGCATATCTCCTGTCAACCACCGGTGACAGTGTAGACCAAGCCCCAGGCAGCAGGCTGGGTACAAATCAATCATTTAAAAAATAGATTTTTTAAGTCTAGGATGCCTGTTAAGTCAACATGAAGTGGTGCAAACAGCTACAGAGCATCTCTGAGAGCTCTTTTTGTTCAGAATATCATCAAGTTCCATCATCAGAGAGATTCACAGTCTGTTACTGTCCCATTTTTTATGTCCTCAGCCGTTTTGACTTTCTGAATTACATCCATGCAACAGCAAGGGCTTCCAGCTCCTAGCTTAAAATTAAACATAGGCTGTCATAGTTTGTGTTTAAAGCCTAAATTTACTATAATCTATTTATTTAATGTAAATGATTTAGTAAGTATTTATTTAGTCTTAGTCCACTGTAATATCAGAAGTAATTCAACCAAACACCACCCTTATTCAACAGCTAATTTGCAGGCAACAATTTCATAGTGGATTACTTGGCGCCCAACTGCTGCAGTTCTGCAAAACCATCCACAACACAACAGCCAGTAAATACAATAGCCTTAAACACCCTCCCCCTTACAGCAGCACCCAATCCTCATTCACCACCCGCACAAATCTACACAACTTGACCCACACACCACAACAATCAGCACATACAGTAACCCAATCACCACTCTGAACATCTGCTGAATCAGTGTGAAGTGATGGAAACAGCTACCTGTATGCTTAAGAACTCTTTGTTTAAAACCTCACCGATTCCATCATGACTGGAATTCAGTCTGTTACTGACCAATTTTTAAGTTGTCCACCATTTTCTTTTCTTTTAAAAAATCCCACCACACACAATTTTACAGATTATACCCATGTGACAGCACAGGTTTTCATCTACTGGTTTAAAATTAAACTCAAATTATGACACCTTACGTTATAAAGCCTAATTTACTATAACCTATTCAAATAATTTAAATAAAAGAAAAAATTCACATTCATCATCATCATCAATACATTTGCTACTGAAGTTTTAAAGAGAGGCAGACCACTGAATGATGGAAGTCATTGGCTAAGCCCCTGGAACCAGTCTGTTGAAGTGTTAAACCAGCTTTAACAGTAGTTGCCTCTTCCACAGATGTAAAATGAAAAAATTGTCTTTGCTTTATTCAGCTAATTCTCTTCAATGACTAGGTTATTCAAAGGGAAGAAACAGACTGGGAGTTGAAAAAGCAGGAAAGCTTGTTCCCCCCCCCAGTATATGAAAAAACTAGAGGTGAGAGCATATCTACTAACTCAAAAATCATGAAGCACATGGTGATCGCAAACAATTAGTATGTTCACAACTACAGATGCTACTTCCTTTGTTTTATAAATCAGTTTTAAATGCACAGTATGTTTTGATAAACTTTTTCTCTTTTGTACCAAGCACATTTAAGATTGATTATTATTGATTAAATAAAGCTATCTGCATATTTTTAACTGAATTCTAATTTTCATCCAAATAGAGCTTGACAAGTAAAAAAAAAAATCAGTCTACTAAGAAATGGATTATTCACCATTTCCTAATATAACAAGGAAATGTAAAAATTAAATATCTGAATAAATGTATGTTAATCTATAGAACTTTTTAAATGTACAGATCTAGTGTATCCTGGTTGACAAAAAGAAGGACCAAATTTAGTGTAGAGGCTATATTTAGATGAAAAATCAATAGGTTTTAATGATTACCAACTAAGGGAGAATCAACTACAGAAAACTAAAAAGCACAAACAAAAGAAAACTTCTATTATTTAAATTAAGGTTTCCTGCTTGCTGGTTTAAATCACTGATTTAAATCCTTTCCAATCCAGGGTGGATTGACATTGCTGCATTACATTCTAGATTTGTTTTTGTTGGTTCATATGTCAACTTTGACCAAAAGCTGCACTTTGCCCTCAATGTACGGCTTTCACAAAGATACATATTATATGGTTTCAGTATCAAATAAAACAGCCATTAGATATAATCCTATGCTAGATCTTCATCCCTGTGCACTCAAAGGCAAGGCCCTTAGTCTGAGAAGTACCATTTTCAGTGGCTCCAATTCCATCAACAACAGCACGTCAAACATGGAATCCTGAACTCGGAAAAAGAAAACCCAATTTCAAAGATAATTTTAACAGTATTTATTGTTTATACATTTGGACCCTGACTCTGCAAACAAACATGCAAATAGCTCAACTTCAAGCATGTGTGCAGAGACTAGGGAAATACTCAGAGGTAAGTATTTGCAAGGTCAGGGACATTCAGTTAGTTTGCTTAAACAGTCTGAAGACTTGCGCATTCGCTTTAACGTATTAGATGTCCTTGAATCTTCTGCCATAAGGGCTTCTTTGTGGTAAACACTAGCCATTTGCCACCATCCACTAGCCATCACTCTCATGCAATATACTTTACAAAGAGCTTCTGAAAAGGCCACTTTGCTGCCCACAGCTAGTAGATTGTTGAGAGGCGGGAGGAGAATCTTTTTGACCAGCCCATTGCTTAATACTCAGCTTGTTACCTGTAGGTGTGGTCTGAGTTGAATGTTGAGATATTGACATGGAAACCCCTAAATGGACTGGATCCTAATCACCAGAGCTTCCTGGAACCTCTATATACCAGAGCCTGGGGATGCTCATACTTCAAAGAGTTTCATCACAACAAAAAGTGAAACCAGTTGGCTTTTGATGGCATTTCAATTGATTACAGTGATAAAACCTATAAGGCTTACAGCAAAGGAGACGCGTAAGATAGCATTCAAGGTATAACTCAGAAGTGCTCAAAGCAGTAAGAAAGCTCTCGTGGTGGCCTGAAGTTCAGAGATGCTGAGCACCTGCAGCTACCAATGGCTTCCAAAGGGCATCTATATGTTCAGTACCTCTGAAAATTTCAGACACCATCAGGGAATTTAAATGTAAGCAGGTTCTATATACAAATATCTCAGCTATTTGTCTGAGTACCCTCAATATGAGAGTCTGTAACAAAAATATGAGATCAAAATGTGAACCAAGATTTAGCCTAATACAATTTAAAATTGCTTAAAATATTAAATCCTCTACATTGTTTTATTCTGAAAATGCCAACTCAATCTGAAAAGCAGCACATATGTTGCTTCAAGCTTTCCAGCCAGAATTTAAGATTAGACAGATTTTGAAGTTTTGCCCAATACAATTTTTCGTTCAGACTTTCGTCTGGACTGTTCTCTCACAATTGTCCTCAGCTTCTTCTGATATCAAACATAAAAGGTTACCTCACATAACGTGGAAAATGTATAACTCCTGAAACTCTAAGGAAAGAGATTCTATTTAGACCACCACACTAGAGTCTTCATAAACATGATTAAATGCTGTTTAGAAATCCTAGGCCCACAAATAGTGATAAATCCACACAAAGCTCTTAGATAGCCCTTTACAAGCACAGCTCATTTGGGAACTCTGACAGAGGTCAGTGAGTTGGCCCAAAGTCAGAAACCAAGTTAGTTCAGGGACAGGCAAAGAACCTAGGTCTGCTTCCCAGTCTAATACGCTACGCCACCTCCTCATCAGTATGTATGAAATAGATTGAGTGCCACCCTCCCCAGAGAAGTGGCATTTTCCTCCCACACTAGTGTAGCAACTGGGAGGGGACTGTGGGCAGAACCAAAATCTGATCTTTTGTAATTAAACATCTTTTCCTTACTGAGAAAGAGGAGAAGTTGCTCTAGAGAAAGATATTAGATAAAGCCACCTGAAACCACTGTTGCTTGCCTGGAAAACAGACAAGCACCGGCTACACCTATGGTAATGAGATGACATAACATGTCACGGCAATGAAACATCTCCCCTCCACTCCCAACCATAAATGCCTATTCAGCTAACTTCTAGGGTACATATGAATCTATGAAAATTATAAACCAACTAAACTGTTCTTTTTTGTAGATAGTGACAGTTTTGCTAACCAGACAATGGAATGACAAATTAAAGGAACAGGCATAATAAATGCAGAGGACTTACAATATCACAATTCAGAACCCTCAGACTCTTGACTTGATGGAGGAGAGGGTTTTGACTTCCCTTTTTGATTCCTCTGGACTCGTATTTAGGATGCAACACTCCAGTAACTGGGATACCTTACCTTGATTAACTTCAGCTCGAGAAGGACCCACATTTTTTTTCTGCTGTGCATTTTTAGCAAGAAGCGTGTGTTTGTCATCACTGCCTGTGTCAAGCTCTGAGATTGTGACTGCAAGGATCCTGCAGAAGTTAGCAAGCTGCTGTTGATCAAAACTGGATACTAGACTGGCAAGATTGGGAATATCTTCTAATTGTATCATTTCCTATAGAAGACAAAACAATGCATTGACAATTGGGTGTAATAAGCCAACTGTGTTTTCACCAAAATCAACATTAACAGAGGGAACACATACAAATTAAAGACCCTTCCCCAAAAGCATTTTTGCATTGTTTTGGTTTAATCATACACAAGGGTAAATGAGTCTAAGAAGTTGCTTAGGAGTTTGAAAGGGGCTGCGAATCCTAACTTATGGTTAAGATCCCTCGTGTTCACCAATTCACAAGAGAAAATTATTCTAAAGTCACTTTACTAAAAAACAGAATTGTAAAAAATAAGCAGTAAGCCAATTTTAGCTATTTTGAAGTTTTGATATTTTGTTTTCAGCTTTTGTTGGTTTCTATCCCCAATCTGTTGAAGTTTAATGCATCTATAGATAGATGGTGCTATTGGATATTTTTAAATTAGAGTTTCACCTGTGGTAAGAGAAAAGTTAAACCGATAAATATCAAAATATACATCTTAATAATTAGGCAAAGTTTACATAAATATTGAATTTCAGGAAAAAGCAAACCCTAAAACCCTACCTAGAAGCTACTAGTAGACAATGAAGTCCAATTACTCTATTTCACCACTGCAGAGATATTAGCAGAGGCAAGGGAATAATTAGGTTTGCACCAGTGGCAGCTTCTAAGG
This sequence comes from Mesoclemmys tuberculata, assembly GCA_007922155.1. Taxonomy (NCBI): domain Eukaryota; kingdom Metazoa; phylum Chordata; order Testudines; family Chelidae; genus Mesoclemmys; species Mesoclemmys tuberculata. The sequence goes on from ML675625.1 coordinate 2,955,581, forward strand.
AGGGATACTGGTCATATCATTCAGGGCTACCATTCAGAACTTAAAGGAGCACAAAAGGCATTTGTAAAAACTGAGCGGTTTTTGGAATTAGCTGGCCTCCTGCCATATCTGAAACCCTTACACGGCACGAGAACCAGGGAGTAAAACTGACAGGCCTATTTTCATTGCTCAACTTACTATCTATGCTGTTCCAACTTTAATAGTATTTTTTTTTTTTTTTTAATGCAAGGAAGCTTGGCTACCAATATTTTAAACCTTACCACCTTTAAGGCAGCACTGTTGCTCTAATATCCAGTCACATTGCACAAAGTCCTGAAGATTAAGTTAGAGCAGACTAAAAGCCACCATATGACTGACAACTTCTAGCAAAAGGCTCCTTTTAGGACAATTTGGAAAGCAGTTTCATCCGACATATGCATTCTTCAGTCCTTAGTAATGAGAATGAAATCCTCAAAGTTAAGCTAGAGGAGCACATCTACCCTACAAATGCAACAGTGTCAAGAGATCAACTGACAACACTGGTCCCTGACCTAATTACAGCACATAGTGTAGACAAGACCTTAAATGTCTCCTGTCCAAGGTTTTATAATGGTTCTATGTCTCCAGCAGTATTTTATTTGCAACACTAAATGACAGTAAAAAATGGCAAATTTTTTTCAAAGCATGTTCACAAAAAAAACCCTATTTATTAACATAGCTGACTTTTCCCCTCTAGTACACAACCCAGTTACCTGAAGTTACACAACCATGGTTATAGGAAACCAGCAACAGACCTTTTTAACTCCTAGGATGTCTTCAATAAGCGTTGCTGTTTGCAGGAATGTCTTTTTGTTTGTCATCAACGTAAACAGGAACAACACAAAATCATTTCTTTCTGCCAATCGTTTGGTGACTCCTTCAGTCTAGGAGAAAGCGAGGAATGGTTAAAATAAACCCAACAATAGCAAGTGGCTGCCCTAGCAAATCAGATGTGATAAGCATACGTAACAAGCCAGTTCCACAAACGCTCTCTTGGTTACCTTTTCAGCAACTCCTAGGACATGGTGAAGTGCAGTCCAGAAAGATGGGCAATTCAGTTAATCCTCATCTGAAGTTAAAATGGGGCCTGCCAAAACTACAGGTCCATCATTAAATGCTCCATTTAGACTTGAATTGTTTGTGTGCTTGTGAGAAGATTAAGGGCTTGTCTACATTCACGCTTATGCCAGCAAAATTTGTGTTGCTCATCAGGGTGTTTTTTTCACACCCCTGAGCAACAAAAGTTTTGCTGGCACAAACAAGTGTAAACAAGCCCTAAATGTTGCCCAGCTGGACCGTGTGTTATCTGTGGGCTTCTCTGTAATGGAGCTGATGAAGATTAAAGCAACTACTATTTTATTGAAGTTAAATGTGGTCCTTAGTCTCTTGCCCAACTGCTAACATAGTTCTCATTTGAGCAGAGTTCCCACTGAATTCAACAGGGCCAGGATTTCACCCCAATCACTGGTTGGAGTACGGCTGCTCTTTGGTTTGATTCAGTATATTTTAATTCCATAAAATTCTACCCAAAATGCTGGAAAAGTTGTCTGTTGAGAGTTCAAGCAAGATTGATCATGTACTAGTGGCAGAATCATAGAAACATAGGACTGGAAGTGACTTCAAGAGGTAATCAAGTCCAGGCCCCTATTCTGAGGCAGGACCAAGTAAACCTCAATGATACCTCACAAGTGATTGTACAAACTGTTCTTAAAAACCTCTAACAATATTATATTGATCAAATGGATTAGATATCAGCATAGTTTGCAGATGACACTAAGCTGGGGGAATGGTAGGTACCCTGGAAGGTAAGGATAGGATACAGAGTAGCCTAGACAAATTGGAGGATTGGGCCAAAAAAATATCTGATGAGTTTCAACAAGGACAAGTGCAGAGTCCTGCACTTAGGACGGAAGAATCCCATGCACAGCTACAGACTGGGGACCGATGAGCTAGGCAGCAGTTCCGCAGAAAAGGACCTGGGGGTTACAGTGGATAAGAGCTGGATATGAGTCAGCAGCGTGCCCTGGTCACCAAGAAGGCTCATGGCATATTGGGCTGCATTAGTAGGAGCACTGCCAGCAGATTGAGGGAAGTGATTATTCCCCTCTATTTGGTATCGCTGAGGCCACATTTGGAGTATTGTGTCCAGTTTTGGGCCCCCACTACAAAAAGGATGTGGACAAATTGGAGAGAGTCCTGTGGAGGGCAACAAAAATGATAAGGGGGGGTGGAGCACAGGACTTATGAGAAGAGGCTGAGGGAACTAGGCTTGTTTAGTTTGCAAAAAGAGAAGAATGAGGGGGGATTTGATAGCAGCTTTTAACTACCTGAAAGGGGGTTCCAGGAAGGATGGAGCTAGGCTGTTCTCAGGGGTGGTAGATGACAAAACAAGGAGCAATGGTCTCAAGTTGCAGTGGGGAAGGTCTAGGTTGGACATTAGGAAAACGTTTTTTACTAGGAGGGTGGTGAAGCACTGGAATGGGTTACCTAGGGAGGTGGTGGAAGCTCCATCTTTAGAGGTTTTAAAGCTAGGGCTTGACAAAGCCCTGGCTGGGATGATTTAGCTGAGGTTAGTCCTGCTTTGAGCAGGGGGTTGGACTAGATACCTCCTGAAGTCCCTTCCAACTCTAATCTTTTATGATTCTATGATAGATATCATACTTAGCTATAAAGAGAGTTAATCCAAAACTGCACCAAGACATTAGTCTTACAATCCTGAAGCAACCCACCATTCAAACCCATCCCAATAATTGAGAGAGGGCACTACAACTGAAATGAGTTAAGTCAGCCAGTAAATATTGCAAACACTATCATCTTTGGAGCAAACAGAACTATCACACGAGACTTTTTCCCTCCTTAGCAGATCAACTAAAGAAAGCTCAAACACCAGCCCTTGTCACTTATTGATAGGGGTTCTGTATTGTTGTAAGAACACTGTTACTAATACTTCGATAGCGTTACGAGAAAGTCAATTTCTCTAAAATGGCTCCAATTCAGCAATCTCATGCAGCATATCACTATGGCTATTATATTTTACACACACTCAGGTTTGCGCTCATTTATCCACTGAAGGGTTATAGCTAACCATACAACACTGAAAATACGACACTTAATGAAAGTGTTTGAGTCATTATATTTGCACTTGAGGCCTCAATTTTGGAGCCAAGTTCTCGATAGACTTCTAACCTGCTGCCCTTCTTCAGCACTGACTCCACTGGTTGACAGAGGATGTTCTGCATATGAATGGTCTACAGGATAAGGCCCCAACCTTCCCTGGTTGACTAGGCTCCCAGTCAGAGCCACTCAGAGTCAGATGTGGGCACACATTTCTCTAATTTTGATATTTCCATTTCTAAGTACAAGAGCTGAAAATAGCTCTCAGATAGAAATATGAATATGTAGACAAATGCCCATAACAGACTATCAGAAATACTAGGCACTCAGCTACTGCTGTGGTGCATTATAGAAAGGCCTGTAAATAAAACACCATTTAGACAACTGCCCAAACACAGTGAATATAGTAGGTCCAGATATGTAACCAGACTTTGGAAAATGTTGCAAACTAGAGTTGAATTATGTCTTGAAATTATGTTTTAAAGCAAATATGCTTTTATTTCCATAATGGGGTACATGCAACCAATAGCAATGTGTGAAATGTGTTTGCCAAAAAGAACATACATATTTTTTAAAAATGTAATACTTACACATATGCAAGTGTTGTACAATATGCTTAAGCAGTCCTTGATCAGGTCGTCACTTACTGCAGAGCAAAAATAAGACACCAACTGATGACACATTTTCCTGAACACTTAACTTCTGTTATAGTTACAGAGCATTGTGTACCACATTTTATAAATTTAGTTACACAGCCTGAAATAGATACGCAAAAAAATTAAGCTGCAACTAGTACACAGTTAGAAATGACTAATGAGATACCCGAGCAGTATAGTCCAAGAAGTTTAATGGCCGGAGGACATGTTTCAGGGCATTCTAACTCTGACCCATGTCCAACAAACATCAGTCTTCTGGTAAGCGTAACCCCACCTTTCCCTCCTCAGATTAACCACAACCAGCTAACATGGTTTCGAACAGAACGCATTTTCCCAGTGTAAACAAAGCCTTTAACAGATTTCATCTTAATTTGGGCAAGTTATTTCACCTGTGAATCTCAGGGTCTTCATTTGAGAAGTGGAGAGGATACCATATTACTTCTTCTCAGAGGTATTGCGAGGATCAGATAGTGTCAGGTAGACATGGAAGATGTAAAGTACAAATATTGAGCCCACTGAGCTGCTCCAGCAGACAAAACGCTGCTCTGAAGAAACTAGTCAGTTCACTTTGGCACACTCCCTTTACTATATAGTTAGGGAATTACTGTTCATAACAGCCATCTCTGGCAAATATGATTCTCTCCACTGACTCACTCAACTGCTCTGTACTCCAGGGACAACATTCTGGAAGGACTGAAGAGGAGCTATATAGTCACCAGTAACTTCAGTGTAAGTTTCTAACATTTGTGGACATCCCAGTGCCTGGAAACCAAATTTACGCATTGAAACAGTTTACGTGCTAAAAATCTATAGCTTAAACACACATTGACTATACTTCACCCTCAAACTAGCACCATGAAGAGTGACAGGCATTTATTTTCTTATTTCAGGAAAAGAATCATTTGTTTAGTAATAAAAAGGTGAACAATATAAATAAATGGAGTGGGGGAGCAAGGAAAAATACTGAAAAACAAGGTTTAAGTTTAAATAGCTAACTACTTACTTTTCTGTTTCTTTTTCTGTGTAATAAGAGTTGGTCTCATAAGAATTTCCACTAAAAGCTGTGAAAATAAGAGAATGAACTGAAGTGTGGAGTCATTTTAACAGACAATCTAAAAGCCACTTGAGATACATGGTTTTTTCATCTCTAGCAAGCCCTTAATCAGTCTGATTTCCCTAGGAGTTATAGATAACTGAGCGAGTGAACCAACAAAAATGTGGCTGCCTCAGTTTACCTCCTTTCTGGTTGCATGACTGTTAAGCTATTGCTCTTGTTTTGGAGAAAGTCAGGCACTGCGAACACACTTGCAGCACCACACACATTCATACACATTGTATTTTCCAAGAACAAAATAGCACAGATAGCACATGGTACAATGGGGTCCCACTACTGGTTGGTCCTTTGGCACTGATGTCATAAAGTACTGTATTTCAAACTTGCCAAAGTGTGTTTTGAATCAAGTGCCCTTTTCCACCCCAAACAAGATCCCAGTAACAGCTATTCAAGGTCACAGATTTCAGTAAAACCCAATACACCAGTTTTTAGCATCATTTCTGTCCTAGAGGTAGAGGTAATCACTCACAGCATTGCTCTTACAACCAGAAGCAAAAAGAATTTTAGATCAAAATTTTCTTCCCTGACTGTATTAGTAAGAGCAAGCTGATTCTCCTCCCAAACAGTGAACAGAAACAACTAACAGGAGAGATTTGGAGGGAGTTTAGAGAGGGAATGTAAGCAGCTTTCCTTCCAGGTTCAGCACTTGAGATTTCAAGCTGTCTAGTGACGGAATACTGGTGGTGACCTGCTCTGTTTTGGGCTCCCCACTACAAAAAGGATGTGAACAAGTTGGAGAGAGTCCAGCGGAGGGCAACAAAAATGATAAGGAGGCTGGAGCACAAGACTTATGAGGAGAGGCTGAGGGAACTAGGCTTGTTTAGTCTGCAGAAGAGAAGTATGAGGGGGGATTTGATAGCAGCCTTTAACTACCTGAAAGGGGGTTCCAGGGAGGATGAAGCTAGGCTGTTTTCAGTGGTGGCAGATGACAGAAGAAGGAGCAACGGTCTCAAGTTGCTGTGGGGGAGGTCTAGGTCGGACATTAGGAAAAGGTTTTTCACTTGGAGGCTGGTGAAGCACTGGAATGGGTTACTTAGAGAGGTGGTGAGCCTCTCCATCTTTAGAGGTTTTTAAGCTGTGTCTTGACAAAACCCTCGCCGGGATGATTTAACTGAGGACAGTCCTGCTCTGAGCAGGGGGTTGGACTAGATGACCTCCTGAGGTCCCTTCCAACTCTAATATTCTCTGATTCTGCATGTGACATTCTCTTTGCTGCCTGAAGCCAGCAGGGATCTCCTGTGCATGACATGCGAGTCAGTGGCTGTGCTGGAGGAGATGCTTGGATTGGAGCAGCAAGTAGAGACATTACTGAGATCAGAAAAGCTGAGGTGTTCCTAGTCAGTTCGGTTCACAAAACATCAGTACTCCAGGTTCAAGAAAAAAAAGGAGCTGGCCATCAAGGAGTCAGAGAGAGAGGAAGTCAGTGAGAAGGCCTGGCAGTTCGTAACCACGAGAGGCAGATCATGACAGCATCTTAGAAGTTTGGAGACAGATGAGCATGGGCAAGCTGTGGCCACCAGAGAGAAGACAACCAGGAGGAATTCCACAGCTAGAAGCTTCCAACTGCCCTCAACAAGGAAACTGTGGATGACAATAAATTTCAAGACCCAGCTGGTCCAAGGGAATGGAGAGCAGTACAGGACACATCCCTGGACGGCAACTCGACCCAACCTGTAAGAAAACCAAGCTTGTCCACAAAAATTTCTCCAACTACCCAAGCAAGATAGATGATCCTTATTGGGAATTCAATGCTCAGAAGAATTGAAAGAACATTCCACAAGGGACGGACAGGCAGACAACAGGACAACATACTGCCTTCCCGTACCCAAGGCACAAACCTCACTCAAAGACTAGATCAGATTTTGAAGTCGATAGAAAAGGACGCACTGCTGATGGTGCATGTCAGCACCAATAACACTGCATCACGGGATATCTCAGAGAGTAGATGACCTCCAGGAACTCTGAAGCACGCAGAAGAATGTCAAGGGGTCCTCCCGGAGACCCTTCCTGTCCCATGAGCAAGAAGGCAGAAGATTCTGGAAGCGAACCACTGGCTAGGAAAGTGGTTGAGGGATGATTTTGTGGAACATTGGTCCATCTTCAATGGGGACATAGAGCTAGATAGTTTGGATGGCCTTCACTTGAGCCGAAGGGGGACCAATCCTCTTGGGGACTGGCTGGCTAGAGTAATCAGGAGGGGTTTAAACTAAAGGGGGAGATAAAAAGAGGGATGATATGAGTACTTGGCACAATATCATTAAAGGAATCAAAGGACACAAGAATAAATTCTAGAAGTACCAGTGGTAGGAGCCTGGGTAACAAATAAAACGAATTGGAATGGCTCATTTATGAGCACATATTTGATCCAGTTGGCATTTCTGAACCCTGGTGGGATGAGCTGCATGACTGCAATGTTACAGATCAACGGTTATCAAATGAGCAAAGGGGAGGGAGAGTGGCAGTGTCAGAAATGGAATTGCCTGTTTTTGAGTCACTGATAATTTGGAAGAAAATGAGCTTGAATGATTATGGATCCATGTCCTAACCAATAAAACACAGGATAGAGTATTAGTTGATGTCTGCTACAGATAACCAAATCGTCCTAGGGAAAGGGGTGACTGCCTCCTTATGCGCCTATCTACAATGTGTAGGTAAAAATGTTGCGTGGTCATGGGAGACTTTAATTTGAGTGACAGATGCTGGACATTGAAGGCTGCCAGTATTAAAACATCCTTGGAATTTCTAAACATTATCTACAATTTCCTCATCAAAAAGTGTTGCATCCAACATGGGAGAAATTCTATATTACATGTCTTGACGGATAAAGAGGAACTGATCATAGAACTAAAAATAATGGTAACTTAGGTACAAATCATGACTTGGATCCCATTTATACTGTGCAAGCAGAATAATCTCCAGTTCAGTGATATATATATATATTTGGAGCTTTAAAAGGGAAAATTTCACAAATCTTAAAAAAAATCAAGACAAATCATCTGGCAAAAATAATTTAATCAGAAAAATGTGAATGATAATTGGGAATCGTTTAAGAACACTTTGCTATATTCCCAAAAAGCCACATCGAAGAAGAGCATATTGGTTAAAAAAAACTGACCTGGTTTAACAAGGAAGCAAAGGCATCTATAAAAAACCTCCACAAAAATAATACCTAACAAATGGAAAAAAGGGGAAGTTGATATTAATTAATATTAGTCAGAAGCTAGGAATTGTAGAAAATTGATAAGGGAAGCAAAAGGACATAGGGCGATATCTATGGCTAGCACAGCTGAGAACAATAAGGAGTTTTTGAAATATATTACAAACAAAAAGAATCCTAATAATAGTATTCATCCATTATTACATGGAAATAGAACGATCAATAAAGTTGCAGAAAATGCAGAGTGTTGAGCAAATATTTCTGTTCTGTATTTTGGGGGAAAAACAGGATGTAGTCATATCACATAATACTATTTCTGTTCCACTAGTGTCTCTGAAGGATATTAAACAGGAGCTACTGAGGTTAAAAATTTTAAATCAACATGTCTGGCTAACTTGCAACCAAGCTAAAGAGCTCACTGGACCATTACTGTTAATTTTCAATAAGTCTTGCAACACCAGCGAAATTCAAAAAAAGATGAAGAAAGCTAATGCTGTGCCAATATTTTAAAAGAGTAAACAGGATGACCTGTGTAATTATAAGCCTGTCAGTCTGACATTGATCCCAGGGAAGATAAAGGAGTAGCTGATACTGGACTCTATTAAAAATAATTAAAGGAGGGTAATATAATTAATGCCAATCAACAGATTTATGGATAATAGATCCTGTAACTTAAATTCAGAAAAAGGATTTTATAAATGTGATAAAGGTAACAGTACTGATGTAATATACTGAGGCTAAGTCTTCACTGACAGCGGCAAATTTGCTGCCGTCAGATTGACTTATCTGGATCCACTGAGCGGTCAGTGAAAACCTGCTCAGTCGATCCAGAAATCGACATATTAAGACAACCTTCTCAAGTGGCGTAGTGCTGTTCCTGTTGGCGCAGGGCAGTGAAGATGGCGCGCAGAACAGAAGCACAGAAGTTGATGGGAATTATGCAAGTTTTTTGTGTAGTTTGCATAACTCTGGTTGACTGCCATCGAATCTCCAAAGTAAGTGAAGACAAGCCCTTAGTCTTGTGACTTGTTTGATTTGGTACCATGTGATATTTTGATTAAAAACTACGAAGAAAAAGTTAACATAGCACACATTAAATGGATTAAAAGATGGCTAACTGAAATCTCAAATGTAACTGTAAATGGAGAATCATCATTGAAAGGTATGTTTTAGTAGAGTCTCACAGGGTTCTTTGCCCTACATTATTTAACATTTTTATTAATGACCTGGAAGGAAACACAAAAATCATGACTGATAAAGTGTGCAGAGAACACAAAAATTAGAGGACTGGTAAATAATGAAGAGGACTGGTCACTGATTCAGAGCAATCTGGATCGCTTGATAAACTGGGCACAAGCACACAATATGCTTTTTTAATATGGCTAAATGTAAGTGTATACATCTAGGAACACAGACTCAGAATCCCTGATTGTGAATGTGTCACTATCTTGGGAATCAATGGCTCAAGAAGATTTGGGGGATGTGGTGGACAATCAGCTAAACATCCACTCCCAGTGTGATGGAGTGGCCAAAAAGACTAATTCAAATCCTTGGATGGATAAACAAGGGACTCTCGAGTAGAAAAAGAGAGGTTATTTTACCTCTGTACTTGGCAATGAAGTGACTGCTGCTGGAATACTGTGTCCAGTTCTGATGCCCACAATTCAAAAAGGATGTTGATAAACTGGAGAGGGCTCAGAGAAGAGCCATGAAACTGATTAAAGGATTAGAAAACATGCCCTATAGTGATAAACTAAATAGACTGAGCTCCTTGAGCCCAACAAAGAGAAAGTTAAAAGGATGACTTGATCACAGCCTAAAAGTATCCTAATGGGGAACAAATATTTAACAACGGGCTCTTCAATTTAACAGGCAAAGGTCTAACACGAGCCAACGCCTGGAAGCTGAAGCTAAACAAATTCTGACAGGAAATAAGGCGTAAGTGTTTAACAATGAGAGTAATTAACCACTAGAGAAACTTACCAAGTGCAATGGTGGAGTCCCCATCGCTGACCACTTTTACAAGGATATTGGATGTTTTTTCTAAAAGATCTGCTCTAGGAATTATTTTGGAGAAATTCTATAGTCAGGAGGTAAGACTGGAGGATTACATGCCCTTCTGCCCTTGGAATCCATGAATGTATTAATCTAATCTGTCCCCCCTCCCTTGCTACTTGCACCATACCCCCCAGTCATCTCTGCTGGCTGCTAAAAACTTGCACACCATATGAGTGCTATGGTAGCAATATGGGACCACTAAGTCTTGAAGGGAAGCCACAGCTTAGAAGGCTGATGGGATGGGGAAGGCATAGTAAGACGAGAAAGACGATACTGAAGATTTGTAGATGGACAAAAGGAACAAGAGGCTCTGTAGGCAAGGAGGGTTCAAAAGGCCGAACATATCAGTTGGCTTTGAAGAGTGCATGTGACCCCAATTAAACCAACTGCTAGCTGCTCAACAGTGTGGAACCAAGAACTGAACTAGGTCACCAGGAAATCACTGGTGTTAAACTTAGTCATCTGACCACTAAGTAGAGTGTGTTTGCCCATAAAGAGCATAATATTGAATAAAAAACTAAAAAACACCCTCACTTGTAGAAGGGAAATTTAAAAAAGCCTGCCAATCTAAAATCTCAGGCCAATTTCAGGTAATCTCAGTGAGTATTGCCTAGAGTTAGATCTGGCAAAGACTATGATTTTGTATCAGCTTTTAAACCAAAAAGAGAATCTTTGCTAATAAGAATCCCCAAAGAGAGGTAGACTGGAATAGGCAAAGGTTCGCTGTAACTTCTCACTGTATTTAGAAGAGGATTTTACAGGTTTAGCTACAGCAGTACTTGGCTGCTCCAGGGTCTAAAGATTGACATTTAACAAATTTAATTTTACAAATACAGAGCAAGCCACAATATAAAGATTCATTACAAATACATGAAGTGCTGCCACTCTGATTTATCTTTAATATTTTTTATCTGATTACTTCACAGCTGATCTCTAGTTGTTCTATCCAAGACCCACATATAGTTCAGTCACTCAGTCTTCCTAGTTACTGATAAATGAGAACCAACCACTTGGAAGGACTCACTAACTTCTACTAAAAGGATATTAGTTGTATTTGGGTTACAGCTTTAGTTAGTTTTTAGTAAGATGTGTCTTTTCAAGGAATACAGAACTCCTATAATACTGCACATATCCAACAACACTAAACCTCTAAGTGCCAGAAGCCAGGACTGGCTGCCAGAGGATGGATCACTTGATAAATTGCCCTGTTCTGTTCATTCCCTCTGCAGCTTCTGGCACTGGCCTCTGTCAGAAGACAGGATACTGGGCTAAATGGACCACTGGTCTGACCCAGTATGGCCATTCTTTTGTAGTGGAAATATATCTGGAGATGTCCAGTAAGTCACTCAATGTAATAAGGACAGCTCTACACTATAAACTTACATGGTATAACTACGTTGCTCAGGGGAATGAAAAATCCACACTGCTGAGCACCTCAGCTATACCGACCTAACCCCTGGTGTAGACAGCGCTAGGTCAATGGGAAGGTTTCTCCCATCGACACAGCTACCGCCTCTCGTGGAGGCAGATTAATGACACTGATGAGAGAAGAGCTCCCGGCGGCATATCAGCACCCAAACTGAAGTGTTGCAGCATTTTAAGTGTAGACCTGCTCTAAGTTTCATTCAATCTTTTGGACATCTAAAGTTTGGAAATTACTTCTGTAATACACTATGGAACTAAGGGCCCAATTTTTTTAGTCTCTGTGCAGGGATTAACCTATACACACCACCAGATGTGCACATGTAAATCCCCAAGTTATTTTTTATTTATATAGCCTTTCCCTAACATGATCATGCACACAAACATTTATGGGGCTGAAAAGAATACTGTAAACTTCTGCCTAACAATTCAAGACTTGCTTTTGATATTTAAAAACTCGTTTCCAAGAGCGGAACCTCTCTTGTAGTTAAAGGTTAAACACAGAGAACAGGGATTCAAGATACTTGCTTTCTAGTCCCATCTCTATTACACATGCCCTGTGTACCAGGCAAGTCACCGAACTTCTGTCCCTCAATCCCCAACCTGCCCCCCACTTTCCTATCATATAGCACGGAGATCCTTGGACAGAAGACACTTATTGAGTGCCCAATATCATTTGCTTAGTTTGAAAAAAAGAATTTAACAGAACTTAAAGCAACCAAAGTATTGTTAGTATTTTCTTTTTTAAGGTCAGGTATATTCGTTTCTGTTCATCTTACACAAGTTACATGTGTCATCCGAAACCAATTACTTGATTACTTTAACTTAGCCCAATATTTGTTTATCACTTCCAAGAATTTACCTATTTTCTTAGACCCCACTGAAATTTCAGGCACCAGTGTAAAAAAATATCTTCTTATGCACCCAAGAGCCAGAAGAACAGAAACTCACCAAGTCTTTTATACCACATGGGAAAGAAAGTCTCTTGCTTTTGAATACGTAATACCTTGGAAAGTACTTGCTAACCAAACAAAGTAGATGTAATCTTTTGGTGATTCCTCTTATGAAATTAAACATGATAGAACAACAAAAGCTTCTAATTGTACGTCATTTGCATTCAGAGTCCCTCCAAACTGTCTGATTTAAAGACTCTTCTACGGTATACGCTCGCTAAAAGCCCCTCGGAAGTTTCTCTATTATAGCCATGTTTAACAAAAGCCCCAAACACTTACATCTACTCCGCCAAACAAATCAAACGTGTATGTGTTTGGGAAAGTGGATTCTTGAGCTGTTTTTCTATTATCATCTGTGACAAATGCCATGGCCTCCATTGAGAGAAGTGGAGAAATTTCCTGCAAGGAGGTAAAAAAACCAAACGTTCATTCTCAATAGCTTAGCAATGTCCAGTTTCTGTAAGAGCCCTAGTTTAACTGGATGATCACATGATTCCGGCTTGTGATTACATGCATTTTTACTTACTCCACATGCCCAATTTCAAGGGCTGAGGCTAGGATTGGATGAAGTTCAGTTTCCTAACATACAACAATTGAAGAGAATGGCTTCCAAGAAGAAAGGTGGTATTTCAATAGAGTCCGTGCCTGAGTGTACATTACCTTGAGGATGCTTTGGCACTGGGAGAAATCGCTGTTCGGATGGCTGTTCTCATATAGTTTCTGCAACAACAGGGGAATTCCATTCCATTTCGCTTGTTTATCCCTTTCCTTTAACAAGGCCTCTGTGATCTACGAGAAAGGAGAACGCCATTGGCTTGCGGACTAACATTTTCCTTCCACCATACTGCGTGCCACCATCATGTTTCCTCATAACCCATTATTACTATGCTCCCAAAAGTGGTGAGTCCTTGCTTCTTTTACTCCATTTTAATCAATGAACATGGCCATACGACACAAACAAAAGAAAATTGAAGGGGTTCTCTACTTTTAACCTAAATGAACCATAAAAGGAGAAAACGAGAATCTATATTTGGGCACCAAATAAGATTAGTCCAGCACAAGACAGAGTGAGAGAACAGCAGGATCAGAATAGCCAGTAGCAGAGATCATCATCTCTTCTCTAAAACCACTGGTCCAGAACTAGAATCTGAATAATCTTACTGGTCCTGAAAGGGTTCAGACCAGTTTGCCAAGGTGTTGTAAGCATTACAGGATGAGAAATCTTCGAGCATGGGTATTCACTTAGTATAATAAATGTGTCTTTCCACACGCATGGTATTGATTATAAAGTATCTCAACAGTTCCATGACATTTAGTAAGTTCATATTTCTCCCTGTGACATTGGTGAAGCTTTGAGTCATATGTTGTGGTTGCCAGAATCACAGGCAGCTCCTGTTTCCTCTTTCAGGAATTACACTGGCGCAATGAAGTGCAGAGACGGCTGGAGTTAAAATAAAATTAGATATAAAGGCTCTATCAACAGCAAGTAACAATACCCTCTGCCCAAGAGTCCTCACAACCTCTTTGACTACAGTAATGATCCACTCTGCCTCAAATTCTGGAAGTTGCCCCCAAAATAATGCACAAACACTGTTTAAGCACTGTACTTGATAATCTTGGCTCATTATGCAGAAGGATCCAGTCAAGGGGATCAATAGGAAAGAAGGTTAGCATCATGATTTGGAAGGTAGCCTGGAACGGTGAAGTTTAATTCTTGCTGCTGGAAAGGCTATTTGTATGTGTTTTCTTTAGTCTTATCTGAAATCTGATATCATCAGGCTCCCCTTGATTGTGGATACAAATAATTGCTTCTAATGTCAGAAGCCACACAGGACAGATAGCTTTGCACATATCTATGGCAGAAGATTCATAGTGAAGATGTAAACATGAATTTACTGAAGTTTTGTGGAAGTATCAGAGGTTTTCCAGAGTCATTCATTAACAAAAGTGACAAAAACAGTCCAATGAAAATTAAATTAAATGCCATCTGTGCTCAAAACATTATCAGTTGCCAAATTAGCATATTTACCCCCTCCCCAAAGACTTCAAGGGAACATGAGCTACTGAATGCTCGAGTCATTGACACAGAGCTGAAATTTCAAGCTGCTTTCAAACAGCAAAGGAGAGGCTGCTAAATTTATGGTAGAACTTAAAAGCAGGAGAGGAAAGATTCAGAGAAACTGGACAGAAAACAATGACAGGTTTAAATTTCTCTCATGACCTCTATCTCAGGTGACGCTCAAAACAAAAGGCCTTAAAACCATTGATACAGTAAATTCCAGGGATTAAGTTTATGACTCAGTATTCAGACAGATACATTTAAACACATCTATCAAAGGCTCTGGGCACCTTTGATCTATGTTTAACACACAAACTCCTACTAGTACCAAAAGCAGCAAGCACGGCCTCCGTCCCAAAACCAGTGAGTGAAGACACCAACACCCCAATGTGACCACAGGACGGGGATGTACCAAAACCCTGCCTCTCCAAAAGCTCATAGAGAAAGATGGGCATTGCAGTTAGCCCTGGTTAATAGATTTAGGCTGTTATGGACTGGTATCTTGTTGGAAGGGCCATCAGAAAACAAATTCCAAAGGCCCTCAGGTCACCCGGTCAGCAGTCCTTCAAAATTACCAGTCCACAAATCAAAGTGGTAGGCCAAGAAAAGCAATGCCCTGCACTCAGTGGCATTTCTGTTCATATGCAATGTGGTAACTTTTGAAAATTGCATCTGATTAATTGCAAATTTCATGGAATGGTTCAGACATCAATGGGCAGAACAGTTGATTTTGATGGGGAAAAAGTCACAAAACCAGAAAAGCCCAATTGCCACAAAAACCAGGGTATTCCAATTTTCACCAAAACCAATAGGGTTCTGACCAGAGATGGGAGAGGGAAGCTGGCTATACTGGGGAAAAGGGCCCAGCTGGGTGTATACTCCTCAACCTACATAAGCAATTAAACGTTCAGCCCCCTAGTAATTTACACTGCTCTTCATGACCCAGTTGAACACTGTGGTAGAGTCCCAAATTCTAAGCTGTCATTTCAATGAAGGCAACAATATCTTATACCTGCACCAATACACTGCTCTCTTTCTTTGTGAGCTACCAACACGCTCGTATCCACATTGTGCAAGACTGAGCATTAACTGCACTTCAGGGAGGGGAAAGGGGCGTGCTTATACAAATCAAGTTTATTCAAGAAGGTAAGCTTTTTTGCAGTTCCTTTTTGCTGATTATGGCAACCTTGATTATCATCAAGGTTGTCAACTTTCCACTGCAGGAAACCCTGAACAGCAATGTAACCTGCTGCACTTGAGTCAATTTACAGTATTGTCTAGCAGTTAATCCAAAACAGAAAAGTGCTGTAACAAACTGAGGCTTATTTAAAGACCTTAATCCCAGAGAACCAGAAATGGAAGGGGGGGGATGAGTGATAGACTTTCAAGATTAAGAAGATGTTAAAAGAGAGGGTTATAAAGATTCTGGATGCAGAATCTGATGCAGATTCCACAAGGGATGCATAGCAGCAGAGAAAATACAGCTCTTCCATGGTGGAATACTTCCTACAACGGATGGAGAAGGCGGCAGGAGTCCTCGGCAGGCTGTGAGGGCTCTAACAGGGGCAGTGCATCAAAAGGCTCTTAGTTTAAAATATAGAGATGAAGCGATTTCCACAATGTTTAGGTGGACACTCTCATAAACCAGGACCTGCACAGGAAAGAACGGATGCTGAAAAGCATATATAAAACTGCACCAAATGGCAGGAAGGGCACAGATTTATACTTGCCGCGCAAAGCCTTCTACAAATTCTCATTCCTAAATCTCCCAATCCCACGAGGTGTATACACCACCACAAAGAGCCTTTGCTGGAAAGTCTGGGGTGGAAAAAACCTTGGTTCACACACCACTTGAAAACAAACGGCTGTTTAAAGAGCCTTCTGAGCTCTCCTGCTGTTACCAAGAAGGGGCTAGTTACAGAAGCGAGTAGAAAGCAAAGCTCCTAGAACGTAGAAATGGATGACACTCCATATAACCCACTGCAGTATGGTCTGTGGATTACACCATGCAAATCTAAATTACTGCATTGAGCACTTCCATACTACAATGCCAGGCACTCTAAAATTTTACATACCAAAAAAACTACATTAAAGTGAACATTACAGTTGCTAATTCAAGCACTCAAGCTAGGAAATGCCAGAATTAAGGTTTCCTGTGCAGCCTTAATTTGGCTCCCTTGTGTGTATGCATTATGATACATGTTAATTACAGGATCATGTTCTATTTTTCCTCCCACAGCATGTCTCATTCAGTTCACAGGATGCTGTGTTCAGAGGCTCCCAACCTGCTAGCACTTATGCATATGCTCAACTTTACTACCATGAGTGCTCCCACTGACCTGGGTGTGTTGTGATAATTGGGCCTATACATTTGCCCTAATTGTGAGCTTGGCTGTGAGAAGTAAACGTTCATAAAATGCTATAACAACCCACAACAACCAATGTTGATGGGAAAAAGTTCAAAAGTGAGACAGAAAAACTGAATTAGTCCAAACAAAAAGGCCTACAGATATAACTCAAGGACTGTATTAAGATGGTGCTTGGTAAACAGGAGAAGTGTAGAAACGGATATCAGCAAATCAAAATTGATGAGTTGGAAATTAGAGGGGAATGGGCTATTTCACCCATCACTTCCCCTTTAAGGACCCAAAAGACAGACTTTTGGGGAGAAAAACTGTGTACTGGAGTGAGCTTCATCATCATGACTTCTACCCCCACCATCTCCTGGGACCTCGAGCCTTCATCATCCTGATCCTGAAATGTCCTGACCCAACCCGGCCGCAAAGAGCACCAGCTGACATCACCATCTCTGCCACCTCAGGCTGAATTCCAACTACTGCCTGGGATGTGAAATTTCATTCCCATGTCCTTTTCCTTCCCTTCCTTATTTCTTCTCTCTCCCCCTCTCTCCCCTTTTGCCTTCTGTTTAGTAAGAATCTGGCTTACCCATCCAGGAGCCAGGACTACATATTTTACAAGACAGCTGTCAGCCTGTGACCAGAAAGAAGCTACAAGCAATGCCCTAAACCAGCCCTATGCTGGTATGAGTTTGCCAGTCTCAGGTGCCAATTCTTCACACTACAGGAATATTCCTATGGATACCCTGGCCAAACTTCATGCCTCCATTACAAAGCTAGAGCTTCTCAACAAAATGGTTATAAGATTTTTTTACCCTAACCTTGTTGTGAGAAAAAAGCTGAACTGTTTTTGCTGAAATTTTCCAACAAAATTCAGCCTGAAGCAGACATCTGACATGGAAAATTTCAGCCCAAATGTTAAGTTTGGCAAAGTTTAAGAAACTGAAAACATGGTCTTAGAATGGAAAATACTGGGCTCACAAGATATGCTGATATCACACCACTCTCTGATGTGCGGTGAAGGTTTATTTTATGTAAAGTAATTACAACCAGGTAATTTTCACTCAAAGACTTCCTGCATCTTCCTTTCCAGCTCTCTACAATCTAAGACCAAGCCTACTGTAGTTATGTCAACCCAGCTACATCACTCAGGGTGACAAAAATCCTCATTCTGGAGCAACATAAGTAAGCCAGCCTAACTCCTGGCACAGACAGCACTACCTCAACAGAAGAATTCTTCCATCAACCTAGCTACCGCCTTTTGGGGAGCTGGCTTACGTATAGCGACAGGAGAACCCCTCCCATTGTTGTAATGAATGTCTACACTGCAATGTAGCAGTTTAAGTGTAGACATAATCTAAGGCCTTGTCTGCCCTAGAAAGTTTGTCAACAAAAGTTTTGCCGGCATACAGCCCCCTCTGTAATTCAATTGCTGCTGTGTGTCTTCACTGCCTCCTTCTGCCAGTGGGCAAAGTGAGCAGTACACTGTGGGTTGCTATCCCACTGGGAAACTGCCCGCAGGGTGCTTTGGGAAGGGCTTGCAATGCCTCCTGGGGCAGGCACAGCATCACATGATGAAAGTTTCTGAATCCCTTCATTCCATGGGCATCCTACTAGTGTGACAGCTGCTTTTAAACTGCTGTCAGCCAAGCTGACACTGCTGAACACAAACACAAGAAGCCCTCAGAAGCAGGGGAAACGGGGAAGAGTGAGTGTGTGTGACACACACACACACACACACACACACACACACACACACGGAGAGAGACAGACTGCATGTGTTGGGGACAGTGAGTGTGTCTGCTCTCATCCTGTCAATCTTTAAATTCAGACAACAGCAGCTGGAAGCAACCAATCCCAAGGCAGATGCTGCTGCACAGACAGCTCATAGCTGGTGTCCCCCATTCCCCCAACCCCCTCAGCAGACAGGGTCTAGTACACCCGTGGGGGGGAAGAAAGGGCAGGGAGAGAGACACAGCCCCCACCTCCCTCCCTGGCTCTGCACAGCACATCAGGAGTTACACCCCTCCCCTGTAGTTTAGGGGAGGCAGGCCTGCCCTTTGCTGTACTATAGGTGAGTTAACTTGAAAACTTCCTGGGGCTTTCAAAGGGGAGTGGCAGAGGCTGATGGCTCAGGACAGCGGAGCTCAAACTGCTTATCAGAGCAGCACTCAGGATGGCTTGCTGGGATAATTGGGAGGCTATTTTTAGTGAAATAATCTAAGGGCAGTGTCTACACACGTGTGGAAAAAGGCTCTACGCCTCTAGTCTAGGTGGTTTTATTCTGTCCACAAAACAGGGCAGTTTTGTTCACAGAAGGGTCATTGCAGTGTGCACACCAGCATTGTTTTGTCAACAGAGGTGAACTTTTGTTCACAAAACTCTCTAGTATAGACCAGGCCTAGGATATTGATCTCTATATATGGCTTCGGTTGTCTCTTGTATGGAAATAGCAACATTTGCAAGTTAATAGAAAGGTCTGAAATCCACTGGAGGGCTTCAGGAACTGCAAAATGCACCTTTGCCAATCTCCCTGGAAATGAAAAGAGATCTCCCTGTCAGGCAGTTTGCTCCACTAACTGAGTCCTTGGAACTGTCACAAACAAGGGCAGTAACAAAAAAATAAAATAAAAAAAAGATGCATCATGAGTCATGCTTCTATTAGCATGACAATTGAAGAGAACGGAGGAAGTCCTGAACTTTATTTCAGGTTACTTCAGTGTACCTTGAAACTTGAGAACACACACCACCCTATAAGGAATGCTCCTTCCCATTGCCCTGCCACCTGAGAGACTGTTAAATTAGGGCTAGTCTACACTTAAAAACTTACAGCTGTGCCGCTGTAAGACAACTTGTGTAGCTGCATTGTCAATGAGAGAAAGCTCTCCCGCTGACATAAAACCATCTAAATGAGCAGCAGTAGCTATGTTGGCAGGAAAGTGTTTCCTGACAACATAGTGTTGTCCACACAATCACTTATGTTGGCAAAACTTGTCACCCAGGGTGTGTTTTTTTGTTTTCCAAAATCCGAGTGACAAAAGTTTTGCCAGAATAAATGCTAGCATAGACAAGCCTTAGTTGTACTATAAAGCAGTGTTTCCCAACCTTTTAAGTAGCAAGTTCCACCTAACTTCCGAAAATTTTATTAAGTACCCCAACATTCAATTTTCCACTCCAAGAAATACAATTTTTTCCCCCTTTTTCAGCTTGACGACTCTATTTCTCATAAAGCAGGAGAGTTCTGAGTTCTGCAATGCTGTGTGGCTGTGGCAGATCTCAAAAACCCTTGCTGTTTCTCCCCTCCTTTCTCACCCTCTTCCTCCAAATAGGAGCAAAGGTCAATCACTGTGGCCTGACAGCAGGGTCATCATGTGGTGTTCTCACACAGGGGGGAACTTTGAGACATGAGCAGACACTGGTGGCCCACTAGATTGGACAGCAGCGCTCCCAGGGCTGTCCCAAAGGGGGTGCGGGCCTGGGGCAAATCACACTGTGTGGGACCCTCAAGATTTTTATACTGGTACAGTCTGGGGCTGTTGATAGTTGTCAATTTCACTGCTCAGCTACAGCAGTGAAACTGACAAGTAAACCTGCGGGTAGAGCCCTGCTCCAGGACTGGGCAAGATGCTGGGCTCTCCGCCTGGCTTTCTGGGCACCGGGCTTACAGCCAGGGAGGAGAGCTGCCACCTGGGCAAGTTGCAGGTGGCTGCCGCCTGGCTGTCCGCCCAGGAGGTGGGCAACTGCCACTCAATCCGAGCTGGGGCGGAGGAGGCTTCCGCGCAGGCTGGGACACGGGGATGTGGGCAGACGGCAGGCAACTGGTGCCCATCTTCAAGCCAGGGTGCGGGAAGCTGTGTCTCAGCTCAGAGCCAGGCACTGGTGGAAGCCGCCCAGCTGCGACACCAGCTCGCAAGACACAGGAGGCTGCGGCCGGGCTCCCACCTGGGAGCTGCTGCCTGGCGGCCACCAGAAACCAACAGCTACCGCCCCGCTCCCTTCACTGGGTTTTTCGCTACATACCCCCTGCTTGTGTCTTGCATACCCTCAGGGGTACATGTACCACAGATTGAGAAACTATGCTATAAGGGATTTTCATAGCTGACTTATGCCCCACCATCTTCTTTTGCAACTGCTATACCCAGCATGAGAGCCGACTACTCAAGACAAGCCCACAAGCATCATGGGACACTAGCTCAGAATCAGCATGTTAAGTAGCTTGCAGCATTTTCTCCCAAAGAGACCTAAATGGTGGTGGCTGATTGTGTTTATCCCCATGACATTTCTTTCACAGACAGTGCACCTTATATTGCAGCAGTAACCCTTATGGCCAGCTCATGAGCAGCACCCACGTAATCATGCTCAGCCTCCATCCGTCAGCAGAATCAGCATGATGTGGGGAACTGAAAAGGGAGACAACCTCCCACCCAAAACCAGGGGTTCTTCGGGAAGATAATCTAGCCTCCTTCGTCCCCTCCACCTTTATGCATAAATTCAGGCTGAGAAAGCCACAGTGACGTTTGCCCCCTGTGGTGGTGGAGTCACAATGGTCAGTCTGCGGCAGGAGCATGTGCTGAGCAATGCTTGCAGAACAACGACTCTCCTGTTCTAATCAGAGCACACTCACGCCAGGCTGAGACCAGCACCACATTTCAAAACACTCTGGAGTATCTGTCAAGCATGTGGCTTTACCCTAGAAATGTAGCCTCTTGGATGGATGGACGGCAATAAAAGGCATTCACGTGCACACAGCCCCACTTGAGGCTTGAGCTTTCATACCAAGTACCACGTATCGTATGTCAGCTACATCTGGTCAGCAATTTTGACAAAACCTTTTTTTCCAAATCAGAGAATACTGATTTGTCAGAAATGAAAAACCTGTTTCTCTCCTCCATCATGGAATTTTGGTCAACATCTGAGACACCCACCTTAGAACAGCCAACTGTCCAGTGGTGAAGGCATTCACCTACAATGAGGAAGACCCAGATACAAGTCCAGTCTCCGAATCAGGCAAAGCAGTGACTTAAGCCTGGGTAACCCACATCCCAGGTCACTGCTTTAACCACTTGTCTATGCCTATTCAAGGGTGGGAGTCTTGTTTTTACATATTTTTTTCCAAGAGGTCTCGGTTTCATCCTGATGCACAACACTGAGGTTTGGCTTTGTTTCACAGATCAGAAGTTTTGCTTTTCACCTTGCCCTATCGTCAGCATTTGATTTAGGCTTGAACTCCTTTAGGCAGAGACCTTATCTTCATCGCTATATACAGTATAGTGCCAAGCACGCTGACAGCACTTACACAGTAGGCTGGCTAGTTAAAACTAAATCTTATCAAGCTGAACTGAAACTCCTGATATAGAAAAAAATCCATCTCTAATTAGAAATCCAACAAGCTTTCACTCCTGTAGCTTCCCCCCCATGGCAGGACTCTTTTCTCATTGAAGTACTTAGCCTAAGGTAAGAGGCCTATCCAAGAGGCTGACATTTTATGGCTTTCAAACTCTATCTTTAGTTAACTAGAATTTCAGATTTTTGCAAGAGCTATTTCCAAGAAGTCTTACATGAGTAGATACCATCATAGGAGTAAACGAGGAAGAAAACAGTTTCAGCATGTCTGAGGGAGAAATTTGAAAACAGTAACCTAAAAGGAACATTACACACTGAATGACAAAAGCTCACTTTCCTTTGAGGGGACAAAGTTTATTTTATAAAATACAAACCACTTATGTCTGAGAATATTTAGTGTTACTGTAAAGCATAACAGATACCCACACACCCAGGGAGACTGCTGTAACTTAGCAGAAGTTTCAACTCTCCTGCATGACTAAAGCAATTTCACATAACAGCAGAACCCCAGCATGATCTTGGGAAGGGGCAAAGATAAGGAAATTGAGAAAGATGAAGGAGAGAAAACAGGAAGGGAACAGAATATGGTGTCCCATCCTCACAGTCACCATGGTTTGGATACCGGAAACTAGAAAGAAGCCTTCCCCCACCTTACTGCCAAGTGGAGAGGAGAAAGAGAGAATTTCCCACTTAACCATCATGGAGTGGAGACTCCCAGTTTGGCAAGAGGTATGCAAAGGAGTGGTGGGCACACTCCCACAGGAGCAGAACCCTGAGGGAAGTCTTGCATGGTAGATGAGAAAGACACACCAGGCTACCTACTGCGCAGCTGCCAGTGGGCCTTCCCCCAGTCTAGCAGGAATCTGGCAATGTGTTTCAAAATCAGCTTAAAAAAAATCCAAGAGCAACTTTTACAGCTTTTTCACCAATACACTTGCAATGTATAACTGAACCAAGAGACCAGGTATTCTGTCCTTGCAGGCAGACTCCGCTTTAGCTAGTTGGGGTACGTTGAAGTGTTTGGAATGTGACCGTTCTGAACTTCCTTGGGAACATACCCGTGGTAAGCAAAAGGAAGTCTACATAAATACATCACTGTAGGAAAGACACATGGCTATATATAAATAATGTATATAGAAAACAATAGAACTTGAGAGCTAGAGATCTGATACAGAGAATATAAAACCCAGTTTATGCCAAAGTACACAGTTTATCATCTTCCTTAATGCACATGCATCTGGTCTAGACTCGGGCTCATTTTAGAATACAGCACAAATTCTTTTTGGCCAGTAACAAAAGTTTGGGGAGTGTCCCAACTAGACTTAAATCAAAGTAGTTAGTATGTTCAAACAGGCAATCAATTAACCCAAGTTAAAAAAAAATCTAGTATAGCCAAACCTTCAATGCACACACCACTATTATTAATTAACCAGAGCCTGAAAAATTTACCAGTCATCTGTCGCCAGAAGACTACACCTAAAAGGAATAGATCAATAACAAAAAAGGAGTCTGAATCAAGGTCCAGAGACAATGCCCTGATATGAAGCCCAAATGACTCCCTCCAGGTCATGGGAAAGATGCTACAAGGATGCTGTGCCTAAGCTCAGCTCAGAATACATTACTAAGCAGATCAGTGATCCAAGAGCTGCAAGGACAGATACCTCTGTTAAAACATCTGCCCAGGACAGGGTTTTAATACGCAAGGGTTTTCCCCCACGTCCATTAATCATGATTGCCCTTTTCTGATGCAATGACAGTAGGCTACAAAGGCAATTCTATCTGTCCTCTTTCCTAATATAATAAAGTCCTCCCTCTTACACCCCCCCCCAAAAAATTAATGGCAAGTTAGAACATAAGAACAGTCATACTGGATCAGACCAATGGTCCATTTACCCCAGTATCGTGTCTTCTGACAATAGCCAATGCCAGAGGCAATGAGCAGAACCGGGCAATTAACAAGCGATCCATCCTACGTCGTCCACTCCTAGCACCTGGCAACAGAATTTTCTGCTAGTTTGCAGAATCTCTTTAGCACTACCTCAGTATTTTGAAAGTCATCAGCTAATGTGAAGATATTATATAAGCATCTATATCAATGCAAATTGCTGGCAGTTCTTTGCAGTTGTTTTTGTTTAGGCCTTGTTCTTGTGATTTTTGTAAGTCGCTAGCTAATGTATTTCTAGTAAATGTGAAGTGAGCTCCCTTCCCCCACTACCCCTTTTGTCTGCTGGAAGGAAACAAAGCCCTCTCTAAGGTAACAGTCTACAGCAGTGAACAACTAACACAGGGGTCCTCAGACTGGGGGTTGTAACCCCTCAAGGGGATGTGAGGTTATTATGGGGGGGTCATGAGATGTCAGCCCCCGTGCATGCCAGTAAGGGTGGCATGTCATGGGAGCTGTCATCACTTTTGGGGGGAGGGGAGATTGTCACAGCCTGAAATATATTTAAAAGGGGGCCCCAGCCATAAAGGTTTGAGAACCCCTGAACTAGCAGGTGTAAGTGGCACAAAAGAGAACGCTACCTTCTCTAAGCCCTTCTCTCCCTTCACACTCACTGTCAGAAGGTCCAATCCATCACTGATCTCTGTTAAGGACCAGGGGTTCTCTTTGGTTGTTGATCTACACTGCGTTGACTGGGGAACCCCTATGATGCACACCTTGAAATAAGGTGGCCATGAATAGCAAGTGACTGTGGTTTCTCAGGCAGTGTAACTAGACAAAACAGTATCTATTCAACTAGAGGGTCCAATTCTCAGTGATAGGAGTTTTGACCATCACATGCTTTAAATGATATTACAGAGGAAAGATGTAACTGAAGATAAACCATAACTACACTCAATGAAAACTAGAGAAGTCCACACACTATAGTCACCAAGCTTTAGAACTTCTAAACACTTTTGTCTAGTTTTAATACTGGTTTCCATAAAGTCTTGAGGGACCCAAGTCTCTCAAGGTACCACTTTGTTTTACTTCAGATTTTGCAACAAACTGCGAAATGAAGGTATGTGTAATTTTACAGCTCTTCATACTCTGCAGAGGATTTCAACAAGAAAGCAGACCATCGGGACGCCAAGTGCAGAGGATGTCCCAACTTACTTGCACACACAAGGCTGAAAGAAATTCTCCGTTATTGGCAGCTTTTATTGCTAGCGAGCTGTATATTGTTCCACAGACCAAGCTAATCAAATATTAGCTCTGTGTTTCCAAACAACATGAAACTGAAGGCAAAGAATACTGCTTCATTTGAAAGCTAGTAAGACGCCTGTACTTAGAGAAGATTGCAGTTCAAACACAGAGCTATTAAATACCTCCGTCATCCAACCCACGCAGGACTGCCCCCTATAGCTCTTAGCTAGAGCTTTGTCCAGTCTATACTGACATGTCCCAAGTGACATGAGTTCATCACTTCCCTTGATATTACTACAAAATCTGATAACTCAGTCGGGAAGCTTTTCCCCACTATTCCATCTAAATAAAAATTAAAACAGAGGAATAGATTTCACTTCTGTTCCGCAGCCTGTGTGCTTTCGAGAGGCATTTTTAAGAACAAAGTTATACATTTCTTTTTCATTTCATGCCATTCTTTCTATTTATAGTATCCCAATGACTATCATGAGTACTTGCAGCTTTCAGATGATCTTAGGCCTTGTCTACACTAGAAAAATAAGTCAACCTAACATAGGTCGACTTACAGCCACAGCAGTAATTACTGCGATGGCTAATGTCCACATGACCCTCCTTGGATCAGTGGAGTATGTCATCTTCACCAGGAGTACTTCCATTGACCTAAGGGGCAAATGTGGGGAGCTGAGAGCCCCACAGGCTCCTGGGCTCCCGGTGGGCTGCCCACCCCTCATTCCCCACCAGAAATTAGCCCCAGGCTTCTCCCCTCCATTCCCCATTGAAACTGGGGGAAGCCAACAGGGGCTTCTCTCCCCTGGGGAGTGAGGTCCAGCTGCCCAGGCTTCTTGCCCCTCCACCCACTCCCCACTGGGGTCCAGGCATCCTGGCTTCTCTCCCTAATCCCGGTCAGGAGCAGAGACCAGCTGCTCAGCTCTCATGGGGGCTGTCTTGTCAATTTGCTCCACTGGAGTGGTGAGATTGTCTGTATACTCCCACTGTTTGGTCCACAAAAGCTGACTTTTGTCCACAAAACTCTCTAGTGTAGACCAGCCCTTAAACAATAACCCAACCTTAAAATATTTATTTACATCAAGCCCTTGATCAGCTTTGTTCCTTTTCTCAGCACTTGCTCCTAAGCTAATGCATGTTAGAGTGCCCAGAAACGGATGCTGTATTCCAGGTGCAAACTGTCATACAGTGAGGATTATCCCTTCCTCTGCTCCATGACAGGGGGCCAATGCATTTGCGCTCAAAACTGGACTTTCTTTACGAATACATTTATTTGATTGGCTGTCATCCTGAAGTCTCTTTCAGCCATTCCTGCTTCCCAGGTTCTTCCCTTTCAGCAAACCTTTTCAGATTATCCCCCAGCATCCCATGTGCGTTGTCAGCTTTTCGAGCAGCGTCGTCTACAAATTTAAGAGAAGGATGTAGAGCTGATGGTACTAATGGACAAAATTAAGGTTGTTTGATGATCTCAGATATGCTTTTCCATTCTTATTTTTAAATGTGTAAGTTTTGAATGTTCAAACTTTTTGAAGAGTTTTTTTAAACGGATGTATTCTAAGCTTTTATTTTATTTGGGAAAGAGGAAAAGAGGGAATGCTGATGTCTGTTCAACTAACCGTTTAAGCCTTTTACTGAGAGTAGTAATCCTTAGCAAGCACGGACTGGAAAACTGCTAGAGGAGTGTTTATTCATTATTTAGGGACAGCCCAGTCATCTCAGTTCACTAGTTTACTTGTAGCCTTTCAATCACTAACAAAGACAATGTCAACATGGCTATTTCTCAAGGCAACTTTCTTGCTGCAGAAAGAGCTCTTAGACTGAAAAGGGGAAAACAGCCCAGTTCAATTTGCCACCACAGATGGTAACAGAAATACTAAATCAGGATTTAAAGGAACTTTCAGAACAGTTTTAAGTCAAAAGGGATGAATGGCTGAATGTCTCAATGACAGCAGAGATTATTTTGTAGAGAACAATGTAACGAGGACTCCACTGTGCAGCTCAACATGAGAGCATCAAACCTACAGGAGACTTTCCAAATTGCGTTAAGATTATACACAGTATATCCTTCAGTCTTTTAAAGAGTTCAAATGTTTATAGCACTCTATTCATGTTTAATATTACTTGAGAGGCCACATGATCTAACGGCTAGGGCACTGGGCTGGGACTCAGAAGACCAGGGTGCTATTCCCAGCTCTGATATTGAGCTACTGCATGACTGATGGGAAGTCATTTCACCTTTTTGTGCCTGTTTCTCCTTCCATTCTTTGTCTGCCATGTCCATTTAGACTAATCTCTTCAAGGAAAGGACTGTCTTTTATTATGTGTTTGTATAGGCACTACCATAATACAATGCTGTATTTTCTTTCAAAGGTTACCTTACTTTAGAAAAGAACTCCTGCCTCTCAAGCTCTTGTATGCAAAATTGCCCCATGTGTCCTATACCATTGCCTGTCAGATTCAAGATGGTAGCTTCATACTTTTAATTACACGTAAGATTCTTTAAAAATGTTAGCAATTTACTTTTTACATCTTCTATACTGAACGTATATTATGCTGCAGTTTCCATTATTACAAGCAGCTCAATACCTGAACATTTTGAGATTTCCTTTTTGCTGGATCACCAGTCAAAGATGTCCTTGAGCTGGTGTTAACCCACTATCACTAAGAAGTCTGCCTTTCAAGATGAGAAATGGATCCAGTACCGCAACTGCTCCACACATGGAAATCGCACTAAAGACAATAGGGTTTCTGTGTACATGGCAGCTACAGAAGATTGCCCTTAAATGCAGTAGCTCTTCAGTGTTGGGCCAACTGTGATAATGTGCAGAAAAGGCGACTGATATTTAGACATTCTAATGCTCAGAACACGACTATGTTCTCTCTAAAGAAAACAACCCCATCCATTGGGTAGTTTACCTTTCAGTCCATGAACATTCTTTCAGACAGCTAAACTGGAAAGTTTACTGCCTTGAAACTGACTAAAAGTTTTCCCTTTTTACTCATTTTTATCTATCCTAAATAAAGTAATAGTATAAAAGTACTAACATCCAGCACTTGCTTCATAGCACTTCTAGAGCACTTCAGATTCTAAGGTCAGAAGGGACCAATATGATCATCTAGTCTGACCTTCTGAACAATGTAGGCCACAGAACCTCACCCACCCACTCTTGTAATAAACCTCTAACCTATGACTGAGTTATTAAAGTCCTCAAATCATGGTTTAAAGACTATAAAGGTATAGAGAACCCACCAGCAAATGAGCCATGCCCCATGCTACTGAGGAAGGCAAAAAACCTTGGTAGAGCCAGCCATCAGACATGATCTCCCTTCTGCCATACATAAGCACATCCCCAGGCTTTGGGTCCCCAATCCTGAAGAGGCAATAAGCTATCAACAGCAATTGCACTGGGGCCCAGACAGGTCCTCCAACCACCAAGAGCAGCAGCCTGAAGAGTAAGCTGTCAGAGGCCTAACTGCTACAGCCCAGTGAGACTACAAGGGAGTCTCAGCTGCTCCTCTGCCTATAGCCTGACCCCTCCCTTTTGCTTGAACTTGCATGGGGCTGTTAACTTGCAAGAGAAATTATGCTTTTTGAGTGGGTGATGTGGATGTGAAGAAACCTTTTTTTAAAGAGCCAGTACTTGAACAGAATGGAAAAGGCTGTTCAGAAGATAAAATCTTAAGTGTTGTTGGGGGGAGAGGGAGATTTGTACAGAGTATTGATAATATGTAGTGGTGAGATCCAGATGTATATTTTTGAGGAATTAAACGTTTTCTTTTGGAGTAAGGGATTTGATATACATGAATAAAGATGGCACTGTCAGCTTGGAGAATTTATTCCCAGCAGCAGCAGATCACATGGCATGAATAGAGAAGAGACTCCTTTTGAATCTCACTCCAGCTAGGCCTTGGCAGTCCTGCAGGGCCAGTTTTCAGAGACTGCTGAGGGAACATTGTGTGTTGCCAACAGACCACAGCGAATGGCCTGGTTGGACTTTACAATGCCATTTTTTCCATGATTATTGATGGAGGCCCCTAGGCAACCTCTCCCGGTTTCACCTTCACATTTCACAACTGTTTACATATGACTTACACTGGATGAAGCAAGAGGCTAGAGAAGTCATGTTTTGAGTTCAATAAATTGGAACAAAATGTTTCAGATCTTATTCTGTGTCTGTACAGAAGGCAAATAAAGGTCTATTTGCAGATGCTATGGTGTAGGCAAAGTTGCATACAGTGGAACTGTTCTGATGGGTAGATAATTCAATTTATCCAGGTTTCTTTACTTTGTTAGCATCAACTTTTTCTTACTCTGAGGAACTGGTTCCTTGAAAAGTATCTGGTTCAGATTCAGTCAAGACTTGAGAAGACAAATACAGGGTCTCTTCTGTTGGAGTTTCAGGCACTCCTGCTCTGCTCTACGTCTCCACTGAAGGAGCTGGTTGATGCAGCACAGTGGATTGACAGTCTTTTATTGATGATTGGTGCCTGGCCGCATGAGGGCTAGCTGGCTGTAGCTCAAACCAGATAACGTCAGTAGATTTGAGAAGCAGCCAGGAAGAACCGGCAAGAATTATATCAGCACTCTTGCTAAGAGAATGTGGCAACTATCTGTTATAGGATGTCCATAGTTTAGGGGTCTCGCTAGATCCAAACTGCTGCTAGATATTCAGGTAGCAGCTGTAGCCAGACAAGCTTTTCCATCTGTTTCCCTGGTAAGACTAGAATGACTGTAGCTTCCAAATGCAAACCTTGCAACATTTATCTGTCCCTTTATCACTGAGACTAGGCCTACTATACTGTTTCTCATGCAGGGCTGGATCTTGAGATCCCTCAGAAACTGAAGTTAGTGCTGAATACAGGAGTCTATTTCATTTACTAATTAGAGCTTCATGTTGAGAGGAAATAAAAGATGCTCAAAAAAGGTTACTGACTGCCACTCAGCATCTAGATGGAATCTGAGGTATTGGTTTTGGCCTACATAGCTCTAAATGGTTTAGGTAACCAGGTCCTGAGAGACTGCCTGAACCCTTGCTGTACTGCCACCCCCACAATCAGTAGAGGCATTTGTCACGGAGCTTCCTTGCTATGAACAGGAAAGAATGACAGAGGGCATTCTTCTTCACTTTAGAATTCACCTCCTCCCTTGGGCTACCAGAGCCCAGCTCAGTTAGCTTTCCATATACCTTTAAAGTCAGCCGTTTCTCTCAGGCATCTAGGGAGAGGATGAGTTGACCATCTGGGGAGAGGAGGGAAGGATAGTTGAGAAGGCTGCTCTGATCAGGGCTTAAGAACTAAATGAATTAGTTTATTGGGAAATATTTTGAATACTTTGATAATATGGAATTTTAATGAATTAAAAGGCACCTAGAGATTGGACAGTTGTTCTGTTTGTTTTTACAACCAGTA
This sequence comes from Mesoclemmys tuberculata, assembly GCA_007922155.1. NCBI lineage: Eukaryota > Metazoa > Chordata > Testudines > Chelidae > Mesoclemmys > Mesoclemmys tuberculata. The sequence goes on from ML675625.1 coordinate 2,986,374, forward strand.
AATAAGATTCACATCCAAGTGCTTTACTCCTGGACTTCCCCCCCCGCCCGGGGACAAAGAGGGAACTGGGGTTAAAGAGAGACTATGTATTTAAAATGGTGTTTCCCTCCACCCCCACAAGTGAACTGTTTGGTGAAGCCTTTCACAGAATAAGTTAAAACCCAGGAGTTTAAAATACAGTAAGAGCAACAACATTTGCCACAATAAAAAATAAATACATGCCGGGTCATGAGATTGACACTTGCTGAAATACTCTATTTCCTAGCTTCAGGCAAACGGATACAGGTATGTGGCATTTAAGATTGCACCATTAAAATTATTTTTAATGCCATAGTTAAGTTCTAACCCCATGCCAGTTATACAGTTCATAACTTGTCAGGCAATTAAATTGTTTGCTCAATTCAAGTAATTTAACAAAGTGTTCTTGTGGCACTTAAGCACTGGGAGCTTTAAGCTTCTCAGTCCAGCCAAGTCAGGATTAAAGCATTCTAGAAAGCAAGTTTTATAAAAAGGAGGGATGCAGCTAGCAGAAAGGTTCTGACCAAGTACCGTGGGTAATTACAGAAGTTTAATCAGTCACTCAGCCCATCATTACACACATCTAATCAAACATTTTATAAAAGCATTGATAACAAAAAAATTCAACTAGTGCTGTCTCCTGCATGTCTCAGGCATGTGCAGAAATAGGGCCCTAAAGTGAAGGTGTACAGATATTTGAAGTGACTGAACACATCTCTTATGATGGGCACATCTGACCATTTACTGAAATCTGCATGACATGAGGTTAGAGTTATGGTGAATACAGCACAAGACATGACTCAGACCCTGAATATATTACAGATATAAAACGATCTGTGGAAATAAAAACTCACTTTAAAGAGGCCATGTCAAGGTTAAATTCATACATTAACAAATAGAAAGAAAAGCAAAAGTTGGTAAAAAGTCATTTTACTCAGACTGGACAATACCCTGGACAGGCTTAAATTAGAAATACTCCTTGTTTCCACTGTAGTTCTCTCTTGTCCCAAGCCTCACCCAATAGCAAGAAAGTTAAGTGTTTGGGGCAATATAGTGTTAACAAGGTCTCCATTTCCAATGTGAATTTAATTCTTCATATTTTTCCTCCAAAGTAAATGCTATTTCATCTCTATTAATAGCAGCTGGCAGCCCAGATTTATCCTTATACAGCTTTCGAAGAAGACAGACCACACAGAGCAAACTAAGTCCCAGTCAAGAAACAGATGCTGTTCTCATAGTCCATGAGAGCAACACTGAAAACAGTGATCTCAAACAGTCCTGACCAGTGAGATTTTTATTTTAACAGAGCACACAAACAGGCATCCTACTCAACAGGTGCAGAACTAGAGTTCTACTCAGCACTAAAGCCACCAGGTGATGAGTGCCAACTGAATCAATAGCGTGCTTAAATTAGCCATTTTGGGTTAAATCATGATTCCATGCAGGGCTTCATTTCTGTTCAGAAGGGAGAAATACCCCACCTCCAATCAAAAAGCCACTATAGAACAGCATTTCTATGTTGTGGGGATATTCGCCCTTCTCTTCAAGTCCTTTTACACCAGGGGTTCTAAACTTTTTTTTGGTGGAACCCCCTTTGAGAACATTTCAGGCTGTGATGACTCCCCCCAAAAGTGATGACCCCCTCCCCCATGCCATGCCATCCTTACTGACATGCACGAGGACTGACAGCTTGCTCATAACCTCAGGGTTATGGTCAGGATCCCCAGTCTGAGAACCCGCTTTACACAAATACCTGGTGGCAGGGAAAGGGCAAGCAAGTGGCAAGTAGTAAGCTCATTCTCCTCCCTACAGAGAACGCGGATTTCTTCGAGTGCTAGCTGGCAGTGCTGGCTGGACCCATGAACAACATTGGCTGGGCCGGGACAGCAGACAGGGAGCCCCTGGAAGCCGGAGAGCTCACTAGAAAAGTGGGTGCGAGTCTGGCCACACCCTCAGCTGCTGCCATCAGATGAGACCGCAGCCAGGGCTCTAGGGAGCCGACGAGCCCCGAGCACCGCACGGCCGGCGAACGGGCGGACTCCCGCTGTGTCTGCCGGGCACAGCCCAACACCCCCGGAGCTCGCCAGCCGCGGCCCTGCCGCTCCGCGTTTTCTGCCCCGAGTCCCCCGCAAACGGCCGGCGCGGCCCGTGGCCAGCCGCGGAGGGGGCGGGGCGGCAGCGGGCCCGGCCCGGCGGAGTGGGGGCCCCCGGTGTGACTGGGCCGACCTCTGAGGGCGAGACCAGCTCCCGGGCGTCCCGGGCTCCGCTCCGCAGCCTGTGCCGCCAGCGGGGACTGGACCCGGGGCCTCCCCAGCGCGGCTCTTCCGAGGGGGGAGACCCGAAGGGCCGGGCCTACCCCGCGCGACCGCGAGTGGGAGCCCTGCAGCCGCCGCGAGCGCGGGGCCGGGCCGGGCCGGGCCGCAGGGGGAGGTCGGAGGCCCAGCAGAGGAAGGAGCCGAGCCCCGAGCGGCCCGGCACGGCCGGGGAGGGCGGAAGGGCTCGGCTGGGCCCCGCCGGTCCCCCCAGCGCCGACCCCGGGGAGCCCAGCGCGGCCCCGCCCGGATCAGACCCCGGCTCCCCGCCCCGCCCCGCCCCGCCCGCGCTACCTGCGCCCCCCGGGTCAGGCCGCGGCCGCTGAGCTGCCCGTGCCGCAGCTGCGCCAGGATGTTGGCGGCTCCGCTGCGCGCTCCGCGCCGGCCGGGCCCCGGGGCCGCCGCCGCCGCCATGGCCGCTGCGCTGCGCTCGGCTCGGCTCGGCTGGGCCGCGCACAAACAGGAAGCAGCCGCGCGCCCCCCCAGCGCTTTGTACGAAGCGGCGCCGGGGCCTGCCCGCAGCGCCACCCCAGGGCCCCGGCCGCACTGCAGGGCCGGGAGGAGCGAGGGCCGCGCCCGCCCAGGGGCCGCTGGGAAATGTAGTCACGACCCGGTGGGGGGGGTACGGAGCGCATGCGCACCGGGAGCTCCTCGCCCCAGCGTGTTCTCGGCTGCGCAGGGCTCCCAGGCAGGCTCCAGCCGGGGGGAGAGTGAAGGGAGAGAGCGCAGCAGAACCCCCCCCCCCGCCCCCACCACGCGGGAGCGGCACACTCAGTGCAACGCCCCCAGCACCACCACACCACCCTGTGCAAGGCTGCAACAGCCAACAGCGGGGCAACCCACACCCCGTGCCCCCAGCGCTGCAGCGCAGTACAGAGCACTGCAGTGCAACAGGCCGCACACTGCACCGCCACATAACAACCCAGGAAATACACAGCTCAGACCGCTGCACGGCACCTTGCATCATTGCAAAAAATCGTAACACTGCAAAACCACACAACACGTGGCACCACACGACACGGCCACACTGCATACAACGCAGCACGTAAACCTGATACACCACAAACTGCAACACAAGGCACGTTGCTGCACACCAATACACCAGAAAGCACAATAACCCACATCCCAATCGGGAGTGGGTCAGGCGCTCTAGGATGGCACCCAGCATTCTCTCTCTCAGGTGCTTGGCTGGCTGGTTCTCCTGACTCACTCAGGGTAGCTGATTGCCATTAGTGGGGTTAGGAAGGAATTTGTCCCAGGGCAGATGGGCAGTGACCTTGTTTTGTTTTGCCTTCCTGTGCAGCATGCGGTTGTGGGTCACATGCCAGGATTATCTGGGTATAGCTCGCTTCATTATTTCCTTGCCACTGCACTGCTGAAGCACTGGCGCACCTTTGCCCCCCCCGGTCTCTGCCTGGGGCACAGAACAGGCTAGTCTCTTGTGGATCTCATTTTCTTTGGTCTTGGGGCTCGTGTGCGGTTGCTGGGTGGTGCTGGTGGCCTGTGATGTACAGCAGGTCAGACTAGATGATCCCATGGGCCCTTCTGGTCTTAAATGCTTACGACTCTATGACATACCACACCACAGCACTGAAGTACTACATAATAACAAGACAACACTATGCAAGCAGCTGCTCTCAGCCCCCCCCCCCGGTCCATTCTGCCAGCATCATTATAATGAATCATGTTTATTACAGCAGTGCCTAAGGGGCAAGCAATGGTGGGACCCATTGTGCCAGGCACCATCCAAACACAGAGTCCCTGCCCCAAAGCCCTTACAGTGTAAACAGTTAAGATAGACCCTGGGTGGGGGAAGGGGTAGAACACACCAGTAGAGTGACAAGTGTGATGGTAGCAAATGACATCTGGCCTGATGGACAAAGTGACTTACAGAACTTGTGTCAGAACAGCTCATTGAGAAGCTGGAGGACAGCAGGCCAGGACTGAGGAAAAGTGTGGGAGCCCTGCCCAGGACTGGAATCGTTGGGGACGTGTGTGTGTGTGTGTGTGTGTGTATGTGTGTGTGAGAGAGAGATATTTTGCCCTCAGATACATATATGCATGCAGTCAGTCTTAACTTCAGGGGGACCTCAGCATGCACATTCAGGGACAGAATTTAGCCCAGGATGTGACAACTGAGGATGGACAACTGAGCACTGGCAGAGCTACAAAGAACCCTATGGCTCAGGGGTTCTCAGACTGTGGATCGTGAGGTTATTATGGGAGGGGTCGAAAGCTGTCAGCCCCCATGCATGCCGGTAAGGGTGGCATGACCTGGGGGGGGTCATTTTTTGTGTGTGGGGGGGATCATCACAACCTGAAATGTTTGCAAAGTGGGTCTTAGCAAAAAAAGTTGGAGAACCCTGCTATGGCTGGTAGAAAGAGCAGCACAGCTATATCAGAACCCAGGACTAGAACAGCAGGGGATGCTTCAGGTCAAGTCTATGAGACAGCGGCAGAGTCAGGTAGCGTCCCAGTGCTGGAATAGCAGAAGGAACTGAAGCATGAGGTTAAGGAAAAACATGTTGTTTAGCACACATTAAAAACTCCTTACAACCATCACATTAAAGACGCTGTAGAGCTTCCATGCTTTGGTGCAGAGACTTGCAATTTGGCAGGGTGGGGAGATCATCCTGGTGTCAGGGATGTTCTCAAGGAAAACTGCTCACATTCGACCAAGTTACAAAGCTTTGAAAACATGGCAATTTGCACGTGCTCAGTAAAGACTTCACAGAGTTTGGCATCTACATTCTCTGAAGAGCCCATCAGCACTGAGCAGACTCCATGAACCCGGGGCTGCAGGAGCTGATCAGGACTTGTCCTTTAGTTGTGCCTTCTGAGAGACAGGGATCCTATGGAAAACCAATTTGTGATCATGTAATTAAAGACCTTATCATAATGCATACGCACAAAGGGCCAACTTAAGGTTGCCCAAGGAACCTTAATTCTGGCACTTCCTTAATTCTGAGTGCTTGACTTTGTTAAAATATCCCAGGATTACTATGAGCATATGTATTATGAGAGGCTTATGGAAGAAGGACTAGGATCCAGAGCGCAACATTTGAAAAGCATCTTGGGCCAAGTAACATTAACTCTTCAAATCTCATTTTTGAGGATTTCAATAACTCAGTCATGGGTTCGGGGTTGTTATAAATGTGTATGGGTAGGGTTTTGTGGCCTGCCTTGTGCGGGAGGTCAGACTAGATGATCATATTGGTCCCTTCTGACCTATGAGTCTATGAGTAACAAAAGAGCTGTATGTGAGGAAACTAGAGCAGAAGAATGAATATGGCACAAATGCCAAATGGCTACCACCCCTGCAAGAAGGGGTGATGTTAGATTTCACTGGACATTTTTAAATCGAGGGGATGTTTTTCTAAAAGACATGCTGAAGGGATTATTTTGGGAAAGTTTCCTGGCTTGTTTGTACAGGAAGTCAGACTAGATGATCACAATGGTTCCTTCTGTCTTTACAATCTATGAATGTATGAAAACAGATGGATGGCAGTCTGCTAAGGTAATAGGTACTGTCCTAAGACCACACATCATAGAAACCTCTGTGGGTTAGTGAAGATATGGAAACCAAGCGAAAGAGGATGCTGGCTCTCTGTTTCTTGGGGTTATGCAGAATGCCTCTGGCAACTCTCCCGGGCCAACAAAGGTGACACACACCCTCTGTCATGCTGTCTGGAGTGGCTCACGACCATGAGTTAGGCAGACTCAAAAATGGCAAATTCCCCAAGCTGGTGGTGTATTCTAGAATTAGATTTCACCAAGCCAGTCACAAATGTGAACTCCTGGATCATTGTAAGAGTCTTACCATGGAGTGGCAGACAGATAGACTGTTCCATCTATCTCACCACCCAGACAAACTGGACTTAGTGATAAATAGTCATTTAAACACAAAAAATCACACCCCATTCAGGTTGCTTTCAGTCTCAAGAGACCAGTCACTTACTCCCAGATCATTTGGTACCCTAGATCTTACACCAAAGACAACGCCTGTAGCCAATCCTGTAATAAATTTAGGGTTAGGGTTAGGCCATGTCACGTGACTAGCTAGGACACAAAAGATTGCTCTCTTAGTGACACTGCTGCATGTCTCACATGTACCTACTATTATGTGCTGAGGAGCAATTTGTTCAGTGAACTGTTCACAGCAAATTGTTCAACCAGCTGTAAATCTGGTGCTGTGCAAACATATCCTGACAAGTTGCTGCTGAAATATTACAATAATGTCTTTGCTTTGGGTTTGGTTTTGTGCCTCTGTCTTTAGTTTGCCTGTCATTTTCCATGACAAAGAGTTTCTGCAAACTTTTTGTAGAGTTCTGCCAACTCCACAATTTGCTGCAGGACTCTGATGTTAGCCAGGCACATAGTCCTGGGGGCAAGGTGGGGCCTCATGAAAATCAAGTTAGGCTTGGTTGAGTTGTAAACCACTGAAAATTACCATTGTCCACCTGTTTCACTATCCCTCAAGAGTCTATTCACGAGGGACATAAGCTGCCCTGTTGTCTCACTTCAGCAGTCCAAGAACAGAGCCAAACCTCCAGGTGAGACACAGACAAAATGGGTCCTCCTCCTCCTCTTGATGATGCTGTCCCCCATTATCACAGCCTCTGACCTAGAGGAAGATGCACTACACTGGGAACCAGGAGCTCTAATCACTTTTTAAACTAAGTATTGTTAGTAACTGTACCCTTCGCAACCCTTGTTATGAAGATGATCTTATGGGTTACATGACCTTGGAATGGAACCAGATTTCTCATATGGCAGAGCCAAGCATCAAGCCACTTAATCTCTCTCTGAAAGAGCCTCCCAAATACTGGTCCTTGGCTAGGCTGTCTGTAAAATGGTGCTACTCATGTATAGGTAACCCAACAGTTTAAATATGTTCCATGTTTTCCTCTAGTGGCTAATCTACAGGGGATAATATTAGCCTACTGCTTAATTCAGCTAACTTTTAGCTCAAGTCTGTCCTGCAACGCTGAAAGTTTAGCTTTCACACAGGATGCTGATGTATTGAAGGGGTGTTTGTCAGAGTTGCACATATAATTTGCTGTTTCCATTTTTTCTTTTTAAAAGAACCTACGCAATTACATTTTTTAAAAAACCCTCTGTTAAAACAGTGTTATTAAGGTTGCAAAGCCAAGCACTCAAAAGTTAGGAAATGTCAAAATTAAGGTTGCCCCCGCCTGTGTCAGTACAATTGTAGCTTATCAGATGATTTAGGTCAATAAATAAATAAAAGTTAGGTGTGAGACCTAAATTAGCCTGAGAGTAGAGAAGTCTGGGGAATTGAAGTTACCAGTGTGAGAAGTTGGAGACAGAGTAAGAGTTAGCAAGGCCATGATCCTGGGTTATGTTACCTATATATTGTGGTTATAACTGGTTCAAGCAAGGTTTTTAATAAGAAAACATCAATTAACATCAGAAAGGTACTGTTAGGTTCAGGATTATAAAGTGGAACGTCACTGTTGTTGGTGGACCCACTGATACCCTCTTTCATCTTTGCGTGTAAGTATAACAGCAGTATTGTGTAAGTGGTAACTGCATGCCCATTTGCTTTACTAATCATTTTTCTTTTTAGTAAAGTTTGGTTGTATCATTGAAAGTGTTACCTAGTGGTCCTCTGCAAAACAAATTTTCTGTAACAAACCTGGAAGCTCAAACTTGAACACTAAATAGGGTTTCATGCATTCTTGCTTTAACAATATTAACTGGAAACATTTCACTGAAAGGTTACAGAAGGTTTACACAGGCTCTAATTGCAAAATTTTAGACTCTAGTTTCCACACCCCTTCTATCTTATTCAATGCGCATGATGGTACTCAGGGAGTGAGTCAGGAACACACAAGGAATGAAGTTCTTTTTGTAGGTTGTTCTTGCGTCATGTGTTCCAAAAGTTAGGTGTATAGTAAATGAGGCCAGGGCTGCAGGAAAAGAAAGGATGATCTTGGAGTTGCAGTGAATGACTACTACCCATGAAAACTCAATTAGCTCCATGCTTTTGCAGGAGGCCATTAACTGTGTGCCTCAATTTCTGGAGGCCCAACCTGAGACATCTGTGGCCTGATTTTCAGAAGTGCTGATTGCTCACAGCTGCAACTCAAGTGACTAGAAGCTGGAACTGCTCAACATTTCTGACAGGAAGGCCTGGCAGAATGAGCAGTGTTGGGAATCAAGAAGTTATGAATTCTAATGAATATTTGGCTCCGGCTCATGGTGCAACTCACTGTTTTTCTCACATTCCCCATCTGTAAATGGGAATATTCCTTCTCTACTTCCCAGCTGGATATCTTCACCACAGGGCTTGCAACATATAAAAGTATTCTGAAAAATCAAGCCTGATGTGCTGCAATCACTCAGGCACCCAAGATGAGTGAAGGCTTTTGCAAAGTTTGGCCTTAATTTCCTTATGCCACAGTTGCCCACATGAAGGTAACACTGTCTCACAAGGGAGAAGTGAAGAGAAAGGCAAGGCAAGCCTGGCCTAGTGGTTAAGGCACTAGGTCTGAGGAGACTGACGTTTAATTCCCTGCTCTGCCACAGACTTGCCATGTGATCTTGGGCACATTACTTGGCCTCAGTTCCCCATCTGTACAATGGGAATAATAGCCTTGCCCTACCTCACAGGGGGGCTGTGAGGAGAAATAAACTAAAGATTGTGAAGAGCTTTGAGATCTACTGCTGAAAAACATTGCATGAGAGCCAAGTTTTAATAATACTCGTGAGGATGAGACATGGTGATGAGTGGTAGAGAAAAGGGAATTAATATTCCATAGTCAGTGCAGTTTGAATAGTGTGCAGTAAATCAGGCATGGGGCCCCTCTTTGAATGTCAAGGACAAACACAAATTTTGAGCAACAGCCTCATTCCCTGAGAGAAGCCCAGCACATGATCACGCAACCAAAGAGCATATCAAAACAGTCTTTCCCCAAAGGTCAGAGTTGAAGTAAGGCTGCAAAGGCAACCTTAGGTCTGGTGTGAATGTTTGACTTTGCAACCGACTAATGTTTTGAAATAGTTTTTTTTTAAGTATGTATCGTATTTAGAGAGGCCAACGATGCTTGTTACTATAATGCCAGAGGAGCTATGCATCCCCTCCACAGGCAGGCATCTGCCTAATTCCAGAAATCATGTCTGTTTCTGAAACTCATCTGCTTCTCTTACATTTCTGGAGACCTAAAAGAAATTGGGACCTGGGGGAGAGGATGTTTCTGAGGCAGGGAGAACTGGTACTGCTAAAAGGTTTCTGACCCTGCAATACAGTGGTCTACTGTGGGTATGGCAGGGTTTTCTCCAGGGCTCTGAACACAGGTGCAGCATGCTTTCCAGTCCTGGATGCATGGATTCAAGATGTGTTTGGCAAACATCAGTCAGCTGTTACAAGCATCACTGTGGACTGAGACTACTTGAACCTGACCCCCCAGCCTGCTCTGAAAGAGTATCTGAACTGAACACCTCTCATGCTGAGGTACCGAGGCTCAATGATAACCTGACTCTCATTCAGTAATATATAGTTACCCAGCTGACATCGCTGACAACCCCTCATCCACTCCAGCACAGGCAGTCAAGGCAGCAACAGCATTCACTGCACCATGTGCTGTAGCCACGGCTGGTGCTCTGGCACCTGGAAAAAGCCTTCGGACGAGACAATGTTGGTGGGGAAAAAAGATGGGAAAAACCAAAGCCCGCATTTCCGACTCCCACACCTGGGCTGCAAGTGCTGCATGTTAGACGACTCCAGGAAAAGGAACATTATGGAGAGGCATGGGAGGTAGCCAGGATACAATCAGCCATGCATGGGAAGATCAGAGTTTCCTGTATATGACATCTAATTAACATAATCCGTTGTACAGCCCAGCAGTTCCCATATAAACCCTACTCCTCCTGGGCTGCAGCTAGGAAGCTTTGCTTGGATGAAAATTAGCACGATAAAGAGCCAATGTGGAGTCTCCACCATTCATTACAGTCTTGTTTGTGCCTGTTCCAGCTGGCTTGGTGTGCAGGCAGGTGACATGCAGTTATCTTTGCTCTGTGTTGATAAGTCTCCTTTTTTACTCTTTATCAGTGGTTCTGGTTAGAGCACTTTGTATAAGCATCAAAGAGGGCAGAGAGTTGACAAAGCTACGAAAAGCCAGTAATGGAGAAAGCACATAGGGGTATAAGGAAAAGCAGGCCTTTGTGTTTATAGACTGAGGCAGCAGGTGTAATCTCACATGCAAGGCACCAAAACAAGCTCCATGTCTTCATGTGCATTTATACAGTGCCCTGGGGCTGTGGCATGGATTTAGATGGAATACATGGGCCAACGGTATTAACACAGCAGCTCCCAAACATGGGGTTGTGCCACTAGCAGATGGGGTCATGGGTCCAATGGTCCAGACGCGACCTCTGAGATGATGCCATCTGCCCCAGATGTGTCTAGACCGGCTCCACAAATGCCAGGCCAAGAGACTGCCCCTTTGAGCTACAAAATGGCAGCTTGGCCACAGCGTGACCTCACCTATATGGGCCATATGAGGTCACGCTGTGCAGAGGCCACCATGCTGTAGATCAAAATGGCAGCCATCTCGCTGTGTGACCTCGCACGTGCGGTTCAGTTCTTAAAGATGGTCTGTTCTGTCTCCCTCTTTTTGGACACAAGACAGCACAGAGCATGTTTGATGTACTACGTGGCTACATGCAAGACAAAAATACCCATGTGATTGCATGGTTGGTTTTGGAACAGATGCAGCTCTGTCTATGACAAGCCACAAAGCCCTGGTAAAGACAGTTGCTCTGTCTCTAGGCAGACTCACTGCACAATTCACAGAGAACAACTGGCATCTGAAGCTCTGAGTCCAGAGCAGGGTGAATCACAGTATACAAGAGCTGCTGCAAAAATTACATCAAGACTCAGCCTCTTTGTGAGTGTCTCTTTGCAAAACTGTGTCAAGACCTGGGGTCTGATCACAATGTGGTTAATTCTCAAGACGAAAAGTGCTGGGATGATTTTTTGAACTGAGTCTACCTGCACGCCTACACCATGGACTGTGAAAAGAGTGAATTTGCTGATTTTCTGTGTGACCAAAGGAGGATGTGCCTTCCTGCCTATATCACAGATGTATTTGGGAATCTGAATGAACTGAATACAGGACTGCAAGACAAAAAACACCCATCTCCTTGATCAAATCACTAGATTCATGAATTGTTTTCTGGAAGTATCATCTCTTGAAGACAAACTATGAATCCTTCCTTTGGCTTTGCAAATTCCTGGCTGACAATGAAATTATTCAGCCTCCCAGCCAGGTGGTGGCTGAGCATCTCAGCTGGCTGGAGGAACAGTTGACATCTTTCTTCCCCTGACCTGGACATGACAAAATATGATTTGGTGCAAAACCCCTTTCAGTGCAAGCCTGATACTATGAAGTTGCCAGCAGTGGAAATCAAACAGCTCATTAAAATTTCCTATGATCGATTCTTGCAAAGAATGTATGCCCAACTGTCTCTCCAGGAGTTTGATTCACGATCAGGAATGAACATTCTGCACTCTCAACTTGGGCCTTGAAACCGATGCGGCCATTTGCAAGCATGTATTTGTGTGAAGCTGGATTCAGTTCACTTGTGTCCATCAAGTCTCAATATTGATCTAATCACTGATGCCACAATTGGAAATTAGAGATGCAATTTCTGGGAAGGTGTCACAACATGCAAGCCCGTGTGTCACATTGATTGGAGAGCATTAAATAATGTACTAAATATGTAAATTCCTTGGATTATGTGGTTATTTTGCAGTCTGGAGACACTAAGTCAGTCTCAAAATGGGGTCAGGGAGGCAAAACGTTTGGGACCCCAGTGTTAACATAACCTAGTCACTGAACGTTAAACACAGTTAAGGCTCGGAGCTGGTATACAGAGGGATTTGGCTGGAGCCAGTAGAGATGGTGATGTCAGCTGGGGCTGTCTCTGGTCAGATCATTCCTCAGGATCAGGACACTGAAGGCCCGGGTCTCAGGAGCTGGCAGGGTGGCAGCCATAATGGTGCAGCTTGCTCCAGTAGCCTCCGTGAGTTCTTCCTGGTGTCTCCTCCTGCTCCCCAAAGTATGTTTCTTCAAGGACTAAAAAAGGAGTGGAATACCCCTGCCCCACCTCTCACTGTTTAGTCCAAAATTAGGCTGATCCACAACACACCATTTTGGTTCATTAACTTCTGGCTCCAAATAATTTGTTTTTAACCAGCATAATTTCAATAGTCCTTGGATTATATCAACATGGCCTTTTTGGCTAAGACTAATTTAGTTTGTCTGGTTCTCTTGTACCTGTTCACAACATGTATTGAAAATAACTTGACTTACTTTCCATGGTCAATTCCTAAACAGGCAAAAGTTATAGACCAATTGCCACAAGGCCCCCATTCTACATAAAGCCTCAGAGTATTACTGGCATAAAAATGACCCTAGGGAGCCCCTGCTTGGTCATCTTGATCACTTCTGCTACCCCAAAGAAGAGAGGCATTGCACATGTAAATAAAGGTAGAAGGAAAGCTAGGAATGGCTATATGAGATCAAACCACCATGCTATGCTATCTCCAGCTTTGGGCAGTTGGTTCTTGCTATATTGAAGTAAAACTCAATTGTACTGGCCAACATGATAGTGGGTAGGGACAGGCTCCCCTAGTGGCTCTAGGACCTAGATCAGCTCTCATGCTGAAGCAGAATGGTTAGGATTCTTTACAACTCCTGTGACACTCTCAGAGCTGCGGGGTCAGATCCTGCTAACAGCCCGTTCATAGGGGAACATGGCCAAATTTCCATCCCAGTCCTTCCTGCTATGTGGGTGGATTTGTTTTACATTTATTGCTGCTGTTGGCTTATAGCCCATCCCTTTGGAGGATGGCAGAGCTGAGCCTGCAGGAGAGTTTAACAGAGGGTGGAGCAATGCTTTTCACTATTGAAAATGTAGCCACTGTGGCTCGACTTCACTTTACAAGAACAGGGCCAGTGGGAACCCATTTTCCTGCTTTGTGAGAATTATGTGCCCGTTCAGCCTCTCCTTTGCATTGAAGTGCTGGAGCATTCTAACCTCATCCCGAACAAAATCAAGGCCCTTCCGTACCCATGGCTTCCTCATGCTGCGTGGATTCCACCAAACCCCTGCCCATCTGACCATCAGTTAGCTCTCAAGAAGGTCCAAGTAGTGGTTAGAGGGAGATGGGTCACATTAGGTGCTGAAGGCAAAGGAGGAGGAAAGGTTTTTCATAGCAGAGGTAGACAGAACTCTTGGAGTCAGTCAAGCCTGGCTACTGGGGGTTAGGAAGGGTTTTTAATCTCCACACAGTCTCCCTCACATCAGAGGCCCCAGAAAACCATAGAAAGTTAATCAGCTTCCGGGTGACATCCCCTGAGCACTTACTCAGTCAGCCTCCGCAGGGACAGTGTCGCTCTCAGTGCACTAACCAGCCCTATTTCTAGAGGGAAGGGCATGTGCAATGAGCATTTTCTACAACACAAATGAGCCCGTTTCCTGACACAGGGCAGACCCTTCCACCTTGGTATCCCCCCCCCCCCCCCCCCCCCGACAGATGGACAGTTCATTTATCCAACAGCCAAGCATGGAAGTGAAAACCTGTTATTTGGAGCAGAGGTTGCCCTTGAACAATTGCTCATTGGTGAGCACTGGGTGTACAAGACAGTACCTATGGGATCTTCTGGGACCAGCAGTAAAACTGTAGGCCAACCACGGAGCAAATCTGCAATTTGAGTAAGAAGTTGCCGCTAGTAGTTAACTTCCATTCTCATGTTGCTACAGGCAGGTAACTCAATTTTCTTTTCCTAAGCAGGAGACACTGTAAACTTTGCATATGATTGAGACTTTAAATGGCCTCAGAACATTTAATACAGCTGCACAATGAAACAGCAAATGTCACATAGCTGCAGCCTTTTCCTTCTCAGAGACTTCTGCTTTCCAAGCTGGCAACTCAATGTGGTAGAACATTTTCCGCTGTGTTACACTTGATTCAGACAATACAAAAGGCAATGGGATTTAATAGAAGGATATTTTACATAACAGTGGAAATCTTGTTTTGCACATTTTTCCACCATCGGAAAATATTTTCCATGGAATAAAAAGGTCCAGAGTCCAAATCAAAGCAGATGTACTATCTTCAACAACTTTGATTCGTAGTGAAGTGGAGTCACGTGTTGTCGAGAAAGACCTGTCCCAGTACTGCAAGTTTGGAGTTAAAGGGCTGACTAAGACAGCTCAGGAGAGGGATTTTCCTTTTTGTGTTCTTCTCACGGTTTGCTTCCCCCTTGCTGCTCTCTGATGAGGCATCTGCAGAGGCTGAATGGCTCTCTTTCCCACTATGGTCTGCAGTTCTTTTGAACATGGACTTTTTAGTTCTCTTCAGAAAGAGAAACTCTCTCATTAACGCTTCCACTTCCGACTGCTCTTCCTTCTGCTTCTTACAACAGTGGAGGGCAGCAGGGTCTATGGGATGAGCTTCAGTATTGAAGACGTACCCGCCAGCACCAAGAATGCATTCCCCGTAAGGCATGGGCACCACGTCAAAGGCTGACCCATCATTGTGAATGAAGTTATCTGGGTCGAACAGCAGATACAAGTATTTCACGGTTTCAGCCAAGAAGAAGGATTCCATGCGATTATCCAGTCGGTGATCCCTCAGATCTTTGATCTGTAAGAGAGCAGATCAAGTGGATGACATCTATCCTCACCCAGAACCCCATGAAGTGATCCTAGATGTCATGAACTTGGGCAAATACATTCAGCTTTGAATTCATCCCTACGGCTAAGCAATACAGGGTCTCACCAGTCCATCCCTGATGCTTACTCAGGGGAGTTGCCATTTAGCTTGATGGGCATGGCATTTAAGATTAATTAATTCTACATTTTCTTGTAGCTGTTTTATCCAGCTTACATGTCTAGCAGTTGGAGCAGGGGACTGGCAATCAGGAGCGATGAGCTCTACGCTAAGGACTTCCGGAGTGACTTGGTGGGCGAGTCTCTGTCTCCCCACCTATAAAATGGGGACCTATTTACGTCAGAGCCGGGAGGTTTAATACTCAGTGTGTGCGCGTTACCAATTCACTGTGTGCTGACGGTGTGAGACCCTTGAATGGCAGGTGTTAGAGACGTGTAAAGAAATCACTTGTTACAGGCTCAGTTGTACCTGATCGGCACAGGCCCGTGTCAGGGCAATGCCGACCTGCACCACTGCGGCAGAGTGCTGTAAGGTGCAGTGCCTCACACATCCCTAGCATGCAACGGGAGCCTGCCCTGGTTCTGCCACCAACCCTTGCACCCAGAGAGGCGCTCGGAGGCAGCAGTCCCTGTGCTCAGGGCAGAGGGAGCTGGGGAGTCGTCTTGTCCCTCCCCCGGCTCTGGTACTCATAGAAACAGGGCACCATATGGCCCTAACTCCCTTCGTGCTCTGGCAGCAGAGTTATTCCCTGAAGAGTGACCAGGATTACCACACTGAGCTTTACAAAGAACTGTCTGATTTGTCTTTAAAAAACAAGCCAACCACCACCCTGCAGAGCAATCAGCCAGCCTGCTAACATCACCCACGTTGGCGAACAATCAACCCGTAAACACTTGCTTGTTGAAAACTGCTGTTCAGCAGACACTTACTGTTGCAAATCCACACTCCACCTTACTGATTTTCTCTATGGACTCCACAGCATCTCTCCCTAGTTCTAAGAGGGTAGGATCTCGGGTGGCACGGTACAGATACATCGCACTCTCAATCAGCTCTGCAAAATCCAAGAGCAAACACCTAGTTACAGTGCAGGGAAGACAGCACTGCACTGTGCATAGATTCACCAATGCCATTCAATAGGATTAGATCATTTAACCGTATATATTGCCTCTGGCTCACACCACAGGCACCCACTTTCACTGAGGACATGCCAAGTCTGAAATTAAGCAGTTTAAACTGAGATGACGTTAATTATGCCTCCTCTCCTCACATCTGAGGGATAGAAATGAAGTGAAGCTAAAAATGTTTTATAATTAAACTTTCCCTGAAAAACTAATTTAGAAAATTGCTTTTAGACTGCAATTCTGCATCAGAAATTCCAGCCCCATAAAGGAGGGGCATTATTTTATAAGCCACTGAAGATATAGTTTCCTGATGTTTAAATACAGTGCTAAGCAATATCGAAACATCCACGGCAGACATCAGGTGCACCTTCTCTTTTCCTTACTATAGAAACTTTGCTACTGTGATGCAATAACACACTAAGAAAATTAGTGTTGCTGGGAATTTTTGGTAAAAAAGTCCAGTTTCCATATCACATGTACAATGCTATTATGACTGTTACAGCAGCATTCAGGGAACTCAAATTAGCAAAACCCATTTGCAGACCTACATGATTCAGGTGCACAAGCAAATTAAGTAGAAACGTGTGTGCTATAAGGGTAAAGGAAACCAGTCGATCAGAAAATGTTATTTTCTTGTTTCAGAGACAATTTTACAAATAATTGTGTGAAGTTACTCAGCTGCAATAAGGTTAATAAAACTGGAGGAATGGTTACAGCCTACTTTACTTTATCCACTTCATTCAGCAAAACTAGACTGGTCTGTTTATAGTCAATTTCACTTTCTAGTTGCACTAGTACAAAATTCGTGTAAGTGAACATTCACGTTAAAGCCTTTTATTGACTTAGAATTTGAGACTACTACACCCGATCCATCTTTTTTCAAAAGCACAAATCCTACATTTTGGACTTAATCCACTTGACAGGGCCCCTTTAAGAAGTGACAATAGTTAGGCTCCTTTAAAATGTAGCCCTACCTATTGTGAAAGTCAGACTCTAACTTGTGTCTTGCCGGAAATGGAAAATACTAATGGGAGCGCATTTGGAATGAAGTTATTCTGGCACTAGAGTAGATCTTGCAAAGTAGGTGTTAGATAACATTTAACTACTACACCAGAGTAAAAGCAGCTCTCACAGCACCAATACGCTTGTTCTCTCTTGTTTCTGTTTACCAGGTCGAAGTGGGTAGCCTTCTCGTTTCTCCACTGTATAGCCCTGGGGAATGTTGTAAAACTCGGGCAGCCCACCAAACTGTTTCCAAACAGTGTAATAATTGAGGAATGTTCGCATGGCATTACTGATGTCCCCTGTAAGGCTCTGGGGAAAAGAAAAAACACCTAGTGAAGCAACATTCAATTGGGAAAGAACAAACTACACAGGACTTAGCTACAAAATGTTCTCTCCTATAGTCACTAACCTAGAAGCTAATGGACTCCTTACAGAGTTTGACTAGCGTAACTAGTCATATTCAGCCAGGGTACCTTAGGAATGGCTGGAACTAAAGAGGAAGCAGGTGATACTTCTCTGTTGGACTATATTCCACATGACGTTTGAAATGTTAAGTTTTCTACTCCTTTCTAGCTGATGTGGGTATCAATTCCAGAGCTTCTCTGACTCACCTAGAAAACACTGTTCCCTTCATTCCAGTAGCAGAGGGGCTGTTGCTGTGTGGTCAACTGTAGGACACTAGGGAGGAGCGGAAACTATTCAATAAGCAATTCTCATTGCAGGAAATAAACTCAGACACAGAACGTGTTTAGGATGAGATGGGGGAAGGGATCTGGTTTCTTTTCTTAGGCTCACATCTACATAAGAACAACTATGTTAGGGAAGCTGGTTACAGACCATAGGGCTGTCCCCATTCACTCTTAATATACGACTCTGTAGGTAGCATTGCTGGACGATGCAAGATGGTGAAGTCCAGCTACACTACAGAGCAGAGCCAGGCTTTAACCATGATAGTAGACAACAAAGTAGTTATCACATGTTCTGGCCCGCATATTTTTGTGGTGCATATGGGCTCAAGACAGGGATGAAGACAACTAGCCTACATTATTTCTATTCCTACCTGCAAGCCTGGCCAGTAGGCCTCCAAGGACTGAAAGACAGGCATGGACACCGTCCCTTTGTACATTTGAACCCACAGGTACCAATCATCAAATTTTGTGTAGTTGCTGATGGCTTTGTTATAGTCTAAAAAGAAGTGGAGAAAGATAATTTAGAATAGAATTTTTAAAAAGTAGAAGAGAAGCCACCCTTTTCCTCTGCAGTCTAGTCAAATTAACACACAGAACTTTCCTTCCTTCCCGAGCACTAACAGTTGCACAGAACACTCAAATATTACAAGGCCTTATTGGCAACAAAACTGATCACTACAGGAAACAATCCAGAAAGGTGATTTGTCAGCCTTTTAATATCCTCTTGCTCTGAGAAGAAATGTAACAGACCAAGCTGTTGGAAATGGGGAAATTTAGCTCAAAAAAGACCTGGGTACTATTCTGGATCTATTGAGCTCAATGGGAGGCCAGAACTTCACCCACAGAGTTGAAGATGCCTCAGAAGGGAGTCTGCACTGTGGAGATGCTTAAGGTCACATTTCCAGGGGGTCTCTCTCTGCACGCACAGCTGTCTGCAGGTGCACTTAAGGAGATACTTTTGGGACCAATCTGGTGAAAACATCCAGAGAAAACAAGTTCTCACCTAGGAACATGGACATCAGCTCTTCATCATGCAGTAGAATGGCTCCTTTAACAAGGTATTCAAAGTAGGAATCTACCCCTGCCCCGATGCCAGCATCTTGGGCTACCCATTTGGCAGTTACCACATCAATGTGGTTACCCACCTGTGGGAAAAGGAAGACAAGCCAAAGCTTGCCTGTTAATACTAGATTCTGCAGTTAGGGTGATACATTTCTATAGTTGTTTCAGACAAATGATTCCAAAGCAAACTTGGCAAACTTTATGAAATATAGACATATACAGCAATACAACATTAGCATTGCTGTCCTGATTTTATTATGAATTTCCAACCTTCAAGTTGAATTTAACAGATAACAGATTTCACAGATACACTTGGCTTGTCAATACGGGGGATATGAACAGTGCTATGGGAACCATTACTTTGCATTTTTAATTTGCAACATTAATGCTTCATTGGTATAATGTTTTACCTAGGATTTTGTTGATTACAACTCCATAAAGTACTGCTTTGTCAGGTATTCACTGACCAGAACGGTAGGATCACAGAATACTGCAACTGCATTTTTCTGAAACTCCAGAGGGTTTTTAAGATAGAAAACTCTTCAGATACAAGGAAAAAGCTATTTGTGGCACTCAGTTTCTACAGCATGGCATTATGGAGCTGGGCAAGACCAGAACTTTATGATTAGAGATCTTCCTCTGTGTTAGTGCATGTTCATAATGTCATTTTCTTTAACTTTGCCAAGTGACAGTTCCTCATTGAGAACTAGCTACATGTGAAGCTGGATAGTTTTAAACTTCAGGAATTTCCAAGTTTTGTGTACAAAATATAAGTATTAAGAGAAAATATTTATATTTATAATTAAAATATGGGGAAATTGTGTTCCAACCCTCCTCTCCAAAGCAAGTCAAAACATCTGAATTGACTGGTCTCATTTAACCAAAAAAACCAACCTTTTGATTGACACTAAACTTGGCATTCCAGTGCTAAAGCAGAATTTTAAGGAGGCTGTGAATCAGTAATGATGAGATCATAAGGAAAGCTGAGTTACAAAATCTATAAAACTGTGAAAACTACAACATATTTGTCCACCAGCCTCTTCTGGGTGGAATACAAGAACTGTATAATGTATCTGAGGTGGATACTGTCTTTAACTGAAGTTACACGTGTTCTGTAACTATAGGCTATGTGCCACCTATTGCATGATTACTGGTACAGCAGTTCTGCTTATGTATTACTGTAATGTATTTGAAGCTAACACTTGTTTATATTGGCGTACCTAGTTCTGCTTCCCATATACTCTATACAAAAAGGATATAAGCAAACATGAAGGGCATTTTCCCCCCACTCACCAATCCAATATCTGAGCGATTTTTCCACAAGGCCTTAAGGGCTTTTCTGGCCACATCCTCAAACACCTGATCACCTGTAAGATGGCTTAAAGTGGCAAATTCCACTATAAATGTACCGATACCAGCAGTACAGGTAACCGGGGTCTCTCCAGGGTTTACTCCATGCAGCAAGTTCACTGTCCCATATGGCATTCCAGTTGGGGTCTGAAAAGCTTAAACACATCACAGTCGTGATTCACAGGAGAATGTTCAGCGTACATCACCTGACAACATTTACCACTATTGCTGCCTATGCCTCTCATTCAACTGCATGTACGCCAGCAGGAGACCAGAGTTTGGAGTCGCCCCAACAAGTGCACAGACATAAATGGGAAGTGGCACCATAGCCTAGTACGGGGTAGAAAGGGAGAACCCAGAAGGCTAGACAAGAAGTGCTCGACATCTACTGTGGAGACCTATTACTTACCATGCAATGTTTGAGGGTACTCCTGCCTCACTGCACAAGCTGCATGATCAAGTAAATAAGGCAGGGGTCCATTCACAGTTCAGTGAGGATAGAAACAAACATTGAACAGCTGCCTCATTAACTGAGCACAATCCAACCTGTGCCCTGGATGAGGCACGTATAAATAACACTATGACTCACGTACTCAGACTGTATTCCAATGGAAGCCCACAATGGGGCAGAGGTGAGTTTGCCCATTTCCTGCCTCCAGACACCATCACTTGACAACCATAATGTTTTTTAACAGTTTTTTGCATGGAGTAACTAATATACATGATTGCATATGTTCATGTGACTGATGCACCAGAACACATTGTTTTCTTGCAGGCATTATATATGCATAACACCATCATTTCAGAACAACAGACTCGCATCTCCTATGATATTTTGTCTCAAGTGACCCATCAGAGTCCTGCATTCCGCTTACAACCACCATCCCACAGTGGCTTTGGGAGCTTCAAAGGTTTCCATGTGGATCGTAAAGGATGCATTTGACCCTAGTTCATTCCCCCAGACTTCAGTAACACCGATATCTGGTACATCAGTGCAGCACTGACAAAAAAACAGAGCTCTTTAATACAACTATTTAGGGTTCCCCCTATGATCCAGTGATCTGGGACTAATTTAGATGCTGAAGTGATGCCACTTGCCTGGCCAGTTAACTCAGCATCTACAATGCAGCAGAAGAGTGCAGAGAGAAGTCAGAGCTACAGCTCTGCAAAGGTTCTCACCTGGCAGGAGTTTCCGAGCAGCTTCCTCTGCCATCCTCAGAAGAGGTCCTGAGCACGGCCATCCTACTTCCACTTCAACACCGGCTTTCTTAGACAGCAAGTGAGCAGACAGGAGACCACCTACAACTGGAACAGTGCAAAGCGAGGGGCTCATTAGGAAGTACAGGGAGGAATGGATAGTTTTGCCCACAAAAAAAACCCAAACCCCAAATCAGCAGCATTCAATTGTGCAACTAGGAAGTTGTGGGTAGAAAGGGGAAGACAGATGGCTCATCTCTAGTGCCTAAGACGGTGCTAATCAAGGATGTTTTGCAAAGAAAAAAAGTTGGGTTTATGCTTATTCTTGCTTTTTTGTAAACCATAAAAAGAACTGGAAGCACTTCTACTTTTTTGCATTAGAAAAAGCAGATTTTACCTACTCCCATTTAGCTGTACTACTCTACAGACAACTGAAGAACTACTGGGATTACGACACCAGGAGACTGAAGTATGAGCAAGTGAAAGAGAAAAGGGGGTGGATGGGGTTGTTCTGTATTTTAAATTAGCGTTTAGAATTGCATCACACAGCAAGTGTAGGCCAAGGTCACGATTAACATGTAAAATATTTTAGCAGAAATGGTCCCAGATTGCAGACTAGCAGAGCAGTGCTGGGCAGGATAATTAGAATAAGCACAGCACAGTTTTCTTCCCTGAAAGTGTCATTTAGGTGGATGGAATTGAAAGGGTAACACACACAAAGGAGGGCTGAAGTCAGAGGGCCTCATGATTTTTCAGAAGAAAGAGGACTTCATTTGAAGCCTCTTAGATAGACTAATTACTCTCCATTCCAGAACGTCATCTGCCTCAAGGGACACAAGAAACTTATTTTAGAAACAACAGCAGATTTGGTGTGTAGCATTATGATTTCAGCATGAAGTCTCTCATTGTGAAACTCAAAGCTAACCTTGAACAAGAATAGCGTGGTATGCATAGTTTACATCTGGAAGCATTCACAGGAGGGCTGGGAGGTGATGCACAATGAAGGAAGGGAGGGAGGTGTATTTTTCTTTGTTTAGTTTGTATGCAGCAGAATTCAATTCCAAGTGTTTGCCCCTCTGTACAATGTACAAATTGTGAATTCACAGAAACCATGGCACACCAAACAACTTCCCAGTTAAGTCCCACTCAAGTAGCCAGCTCACCTCGGATGTTCGTTTCAAAGACAGATGCATTTACATCAATATCAAAATCCACACTCTTCTGCAGAACATTGACAACCCTCTGGAACTCTGAGACATTTCCCAAAATCTGGAAATCAGGACAAATGAGAGTGAAGCTCATGAGACAGCAAATGGTTACCCTCAAGAAAACAAAGGAGCAATGACAAGGAACACATGACATAACAGACACCTCAGCAGCTTCACTCTAGGGTTAGAGGCTGTTTTAAACTGTACCCTAGCTGGGAGCACAGCCTGCTGACTCATGAAACTAAGGTTATGGAAGATGCTAAGAAAATGATCCCTACTTGACTTTAAAGGTTTTCCCCTTCATTCTGCGCCCTTATGCCATATTTAGAAGGTGTTAGAGGCTGGGAAATCCAGGCACCTGCATCTCAGTGCTGGAATGAAGTAAATGCAGGCTCTCCCTCACTCAGTTAATAAAGTCCTGTCACAAGTGGGTGAAGAGCCCCTGAGAGGAACAGAGCTAAATCTGGGCCTCTGATGCAGGATGATTAAGAAATAAAGAAAGCAACACTATGAAATAAAAGAGGGAAATTAACAAGAAAAGGCTGTAACTGAGCGAGGTACTTACTAGAAGAGTGTCCAAAGCATCAATCAGCGTGAGAGAAAAACTGAAAGAAAACAGAAGGCAGTGTGAGGAAACGCCAACGAGACAAGTAGCTGCCTGGGTAACAGATAATAAGTAAGGCTCTTGGATATTTAACAGTAAAAATAAATAAAAAGTCTAACTACAACTCCAGCTACTGAGAGGCAGCAACGTCGGCCAACGTGAGATCCCTCAGCTGTGCATTCCAGAGGTAAGAGAAAATTGGGGATTCTGCCCACATGGTGTCTGCTTGAAACAGACACGAAATCATCCTGCTGACTCTGTCAGATCACATCAATGATACCATCAATACAAAATTATGACTCCACTACTTTATTCCAACAGCAATACCTGCAATCTTAGCAGGAAAATACCTGCCAATGATCCTACTTCGCCTAATCTTATTTCTTATCTGCAGTGGTGGTGTAGCCATGTCGGTCCCAGGATATTAGAAAGACAAGAGGCGATATTACTTCAGCCACCTTGTCTCATCTTTTCTTATGGGTCTTTTCCTGGCTGGGGTCTGGTTTGCACACTCCATTGGTTTTCTCCTGCTCCAGTTTATACAACTCGAGTTAATGCGGTGCGAGACGCCACCTCCGCCCAATGGCTTGGCACAATTACAGCGGAGGCCGTGACCGTCTCTCAGGGAGGCAGACGAGCTGGAGCGGACGGTCTTCGTCACTAGTTAAGTCCAGCGAGCGGTCAGGAAACGCCACCCACTCTGGCACAGCCGGTGCCCAGGCTCCCCTGCAGTACCTGCCCCAGGTGTCCTGGCCGTCGCACGTCAGAGGCCGCAGCTCATCGTAGGGAAAGGCGTGGGCCAAGTAGTTGTTGTAGGCGTGGTAAAACATGGCCTTGACGCGCTCCCTGCGGACGGAGAGGACACTGCAGCGCTGGCCCGCCCACGGAGCCGGCGGCCGGGGCCGGGGCCGGGACCGGGACCGGGACCGGCACGCGGCTCCCCCCGCCCCTCCCCGCGAAGCGCCCCAGGTGCCCGGCCCGGCCCGGCCCGGCCCCTTCCCCAAGCCCGAGCGGGACGCGCCGGCTGCCCCGGAGCCACCCGACCCCGACTGAGCGGCCCCGCCCCGCCGGGTCCAGCCCGCGCCGGGGGGGGGAGGGGAGCCGCGCTGCGCTCACCGGTAGCGGGCGGGGTCTGTCTCCCCGAGGCCCGGCACGTGCAGGGCCCAGCAGCAGCACAGCAGGTACCAGGAGCGAAGCATCGGGGGGAAGGGGGAGGGGCAGCGGAACCCACCGCCCGCCTCAGTCCCGGCCGCTTCCTGGGGGGGGCGGGGGCGCGCTCAGGGCCCCGGCGGCGGCCTCCCGCAGCGCGTGCCCACGGCTCCGCCCCTTCTGCGCGCGCATGCCCCACGGATCGGCGTCGCGTGACCGCGGCGGGACTACCGCGCCTGCGCACAAAGTACCGGCAACGTCCGGCTTCTCTCGTGCCCGGGCCTCACTGGCCGGAAGCTGTCGCGGGTCAAGTTCGAGGCTTCCGCTTCCGGGTCACGTGGCAGGGGCGGGCCCGGTCCGGCGGCCATTGAGCGCTCGGGGGCGCGGCCTACGGATGCTGTCAAGGCCCCGCGCAGAGCGGGCGGGGATCTCCGCGGCCTCCCGGGCGGAGCCTTCGCGGTCAGGTCTCGGGCCGGGCCCGGCCTAGCTCGCCCGCGGCCTGGAGCGGTTGGGGTCCCCCCGCCCCTGAAAACGGGGGTTTAACACGTCATCGCCCCCCCGGGTCCCGGGAGTCTCTCCTGCGCCTGCCGCCACGTCCCACCGCAGCTCCGCGCCCCTGGGCCCCGCGCTCTGCTTCCGCCCGCGGCCCTGCCGCGCGCGTCCATCCGGGCCCGGCCCGGCCCGGCTCCAGGCAGGGCCCGGCCCGCGCGGCCGGCGGGACTCGCAGTACTTGCACGGCAGGCGGGATGCCGCAGGGCCGCTCCCTGCCCGGGGCTTGAACCCGAGCCGGGTGAGCAGCTGCAGCTGCGGCTCCGGGCAGGGAAGGTTCTGCAACTGGCTGCCCCGTGTGCTGCGAGTGGGTCAGCGCTAGCCGGTGCCAGGCTCCCCTCTCCACCCGCGGGTGCTGCCTGGGACCCTCCTTAGCCCGAGGCCCTGGGCTGCAGCCCCTGAGGCCCCTGTGTTAATCCGGCCCTGGCTTGGAAAGGTTGATTAGTGAAAAGTGCCTGAGCGTGCCCTCCTCCTTCGTTGGTTCGCAGCTCTGGCATCGCCTGGCCGACTCCACCATCTCCACCATGCAGGTGCTCCCCCTCTGGGGTCAGATTCGGGTTTCAGCTTGGGTTCGTCTGGCTCTGTTGCTGTGATGCTTAATTCCCATTTCCTTCTCTGTTCCGTTGCTTGTGATCTTTGCCATTGGGTTGCAGTGTGTTGGGCCCAGGATAGTAGGGAGACAAGGTGGGTGGCCTGCAGAAGAGTTCTGTGTTAGCTCCAAAGTGTGTGTCTGTTTCTCCAACAGAAGTTGGTCCAGTAAAAGTTATTACCCCACCCGCTTGTCAAGTTGCATCCCAGGAACACAGTCACCATTTTCTGGATTTGTTTATCTTTTAGCATGGAATGAGAGAGTTTTTACAGTTGCCTTTATCTCCCGTGAAAGATTTTCAGTTAATTTCATTTTATTAACGGGTAACTCACAAACCATCTTGCCCAGGACAGTGTAGCAAGATACAAATACTAACAGTAGACATTTGCTGTTGGTCCAAACTCAGACCTTTCATTCGTTTTAGCATTGGTATTAGCACTGCAAGAATGGTATAAAGAAATGGTATCTTTGTCCCAATCGTGTCTAAAATTATCTTTTGTTGCTGGCAAATTTCATCTGATAGGCACAGATATTGTCATCAGGGCCCTGAAAGATCTCTTGAGTTTAAGGTGCATCTAGTTTTGTTTTCTACCTTTACAAGGAAAAATTACTGCTGGGGGAAAAGATCAGCTTTATGTTGTTGCAGTTATAATAAATACTGAAAAAGATAATTAAACACCCCAGGGTTCACAAATTTGAATGACCAAACTCCATAATTTGATGTTAGTGGGACAATTCAGTACAAGTTAAGCAGCTGTGTAAATCTTTGCAGGATCAGGACCATAGTGAGGAATTAATACCCTGAGCACACACTAGCAGACAGAGTGGACTTGATTCTCTTACACCAGTACAAACAGTGTGGAAGTAAATAGAGTTGCACTAGTCTAAGACATCAGAATCTGTATATGCAGTAGAGCTATATGAAATATTTGCAGTGAAATTTGAATATCTCCCTTTAAGGGTTTTGCAGATTTGTGACATTTAGCGGATTTGGGGCTGTTTCCACTCAATGGCCTGTTTTTGAGGATAAATATCAGCTTTCATTTTGTCTCAAATCAATGCCCTGCTTGACTGTAACCCTGTGGTTCATTCAAAGATAGAATACCTAGCAACTTGCCACATTAACTGGAGTGAACATTCACTTTACATCAAACACAGCACTGGGATGGTTTAGATTAAAAGTAAAACAAGTTTATTAACAAGAGGCGATAAGATTTTAAGAGAATTCAAGTTAGAAATGGTTACAAGCAAATAAAATGCAAAATGCTTTCTACTGGCTAAGACCTAACAAAACAAGCTACAGCTTTTGTGCAAAGTAGTTTCCTTAACAATAAACATTCTAGAAAGATGTCTGACCAGCCTTCTATTCTGTAAGGTTCAAATGGTTCCTTTGTTGTCTTAGGTGAAAGATAACAAGGTTTTGTCCCTTTCTTTATAGTCAAGAAAATGTTTGAAATGGATTCTTTACATTACACCCCACTGTAAAGTTCATTCAAGCTCAAGGAAGGAGACATGAAGTCTTGTGGTGAGGGAAGCTCCATGCTGGTTTCTTCCCCTACCGATGTTTGCTAAAATGTAGGGCTATCCATTAATCACAGTTAATGCATATGATTAACTCAAAACAAATTGATTTTTTTTAATGAGTGTTAATTGCCTGCCTCTGGAAACAGGACTCTGCCCTGGCTGGGCAGGGAGGGAGGCCCTGGCTGCATCAGCAAGCAGGAGGTGGATGGGGACAAGAGGCTATAATGACCAGATGTGCAGATTACAGAAATGTCCCCTGACTCCTCAGAGTTGGTCTCATGCCCCTCCGCCCATGATAATATATTGATTTGTTTTACATGAAGGGAGGGGTATGGACAATTGGCAGCAGCTGGGAGGGGACAAAGCAGCGAAAGGGTGCTTTGGAGCTGCTGCCACAGAACTCCCTCCTGCTGCCCCAATGACTCCAGCTATGTTCTCCCCTCCCCCCACCTGCTGCACTAGTCAGTCATGACCCTGTCCCATAGTCTGTGCATGATTTGAGAGAGCTGGTTAAACACCTTCCAAGGGGGAGAGAGGAGCTTGCCCCTGCCACCTGCACCATCCCCTCCCCACTGGACAGTGCTGCCCTTAGTGGTGAGTGGGAGGGGCCACTGTCCAGGGTGCTGTAATCCAAGGGGCACCCCTGAATGCCTCTTAGACAGGGGTGCCCCTTCTCCCACTACCCTGCTCTGTTGCTGCTCCCACCTCCTCCATCCACCCATGGAGCCATGCCTGGCCAAGCTGCTCCGGACCGGGAGCCCGTCTGCTTTACAGAGTGGGGACGAGGGGGGCTGATGTCAAAGTGTTCTTCCCCTGTGTACTTGGTCACTGCTGAGCTGGGCTCCGGTAATGGGGAGCCTGGCTGCTGCTGGCTCAGGAGTGAGTGCTGCCAACAGCAGCTGCTGGCTGAAAAAGAGTTCAGGCTCCTGAATGCTCTGCGTAAAAAGAATGCACTGTCACTTCCCCCCGACACATGCTGTGATTAAAACTGCAAGCAGTCTGGACTATTTTTTTTAATTATAATGATTAATTGCAATTCATTTTTTTAATTGTTTGACAGCCCGATTATAATGCAAATTGATCTGTTTCATGCAATCTCCTCCTTTGTTGACCTGATGGTGCTTTTTACCTTCTTTGTAAATTGCATTCCTATTGTCTCTAAGGTCCGGTTTACTCTCGAAAATTAGGTTGTCTTAACTGTCACTCAGGGGTGTGAAAAATCCACACTCTGGCATGGCGTAGTTAAGATGACCTAAGTTCCCATGTAGACAGCTCTAGGCGGGTGAAGAATTCTTCTGTCAACCTAGCTACCGCCTCTCGGGGAAGTGGATTACCTGTGTTGATGGGAGAACCCCTCCGATTGGTGTAGGTAATGTCTACATTGAAGCGCTATAGCGGTGCAGCTGCTGTGGTGTTGTAGTATTTCCAGGGTAGACAAGCCCTTAATGTACCTTGGAAATACAGTTCAGGTGGCAGAACCACATTTCTTTGCTGAGTATGGGGAAAACTTTAGCCCTGTCTGGCAGATACACTTTGATAACACAATTTCCAAAATTTTTTGAATGTGGCTTCTGTACATATACAATAATAATAGTGATCAGTATGTTACTAGCTTTCAGTTGATATCTTACATGACACCTTCTGACATTAGTGAGTTGGGGTATAATCAGCTGGTTGAGTGAGCTGAAATTCACTGTCAATTGTCTGAGTGTGAATACCTGATCAATGCAACTTTGGTCTGGTCTGAAGCAGCACTGTTCCTCACTCACACATCCTCTAATCTGCTTTAATCTGTTGACAATTACTTTCATCATGATTTTTCCCTGTACTAACAATTACACCCAACACAGTAGTTAATATAACTAAAAATATTTGTTAGCCAAACTCCACTGACAGAGCCAAAGGCCAGACTTGAGGGCAAATGAGCACATTTTCAGGAACAGTTAAAAGACAAATTGCATCTATAGATGACTAACTTTTTTGAAAGCTTTACAAGGGTTGCCACATGGTCTTTGTTTCAGAAATGGCAGAATAGGATTGTGAACATCACTAAGATTTAAGGGTCTTGGCAGACATGAGAAGTCTGAGTTCCAGGGGTGAGATCTGCCTGCTAATATGCAAGAATGCTCTGACAGCGTGTGTCAGATTTATTAATAAAACAGGCTGGGCACAGCCTTTTAGTACTATTAGCATTGGCGATTGATTGTGGAATTTGCTATTGCATTGCTGTGTGCACTAGAAACCAAGAGACCCATGGTATGACATTTCTGGGGAGCAGAATTGTTGCCTTAAGAAGAGTAACATAGTTATCCTTTGTGCGTTTTGGGAGGAATTAGATACTTGAATATTCTCTGCCTTCAGCGAGCAGCTCTCCTGCTGTCTCTGCATACAACTGCCAAGCTGATGTTCATCATCCTGGAATGGACATTAAATGAGAATGTTCGGAGATAGGGGAAGAGATCCCAAAGGTGGGGTTTTGTGTATTATACCTGCATGTGTAACTACGCTTCGTCAGTTGGGCTTTCTGTCCCTCAATAGGAGCTGAATTGGCTACAAGTTTAGAGCTACCAGACCTGGGCCTTTTAGTTCAGCCAGCAGAGGCTTTTAGATCCAGAAGTTTCTAGCACAACCGGTGCTGTGGCTGATCCAGCCAGGGGTAATGATCCAAACGGTGACCCATGCAGGGATTTGAGCTGGATGGACCTTTGATCTTCAGGATGAGTGTCCCCAGTCAGAGGAGTGTGTAATCCATGGTGCATACGCAGTATGTTACAATGATCAACCATCCTGGTGTGAAAAGGTTTCTTCCCTTCCCTGAAAAGGACACAGGATGGAGCAAGTAACCTGTCTTCGTTATTCTTTCTCATGATTGCAAGGGAGGATTTACTGCCTCCAAGGGTACGTCCATGCTGCAGTCAGAGGTGATTTTGCAGCTTGGATGCGCATACCCATCATTGCTTTAATCTCGCAAGTGTGGTTAAGAAACAGCAGGGAAGGTGCAGCAGCATAAAACCTTAGACATGCAAGTGCGTACTCGGGATTCTGGGTGGGCTTGTACAGCCCATGCTGCTGCACCTCCATTGCTGTTGTTAGCTGTGCCAGCTAGACTAAAGCTAGCCTAGGTATGTCTACATGCGCTGTGATCACTCCTCCAACTGCAGTGTGGACATAGTCTAAGTATTTTGTGGCTGCTGCCCAATGCCTTATGTCAAGGCCTGTTCTTCTAGAGCCATCTCTGCTTGGACTCGGAGAGGTGTCACCTCTGAAAGCGTGCAGGACCACTACCCCAGCACGTTAGCATGGGGGTGTCCAACCTTTCCCGCCTGAGAGCCAAAAATATTATTGCAAAATGTCAAGGGGCCATAATGAGGGAGGGACAGTTTAAAGCTGTTTCCCCCTCTGGCTTCCTCTGTGCTCCTCTCTCTGAAATGCTTGAGAAACTTCAATAGGGAGCCCAGCACAGGTCCTGGCACCAAACGTTGGGCTCAGAGCTGCTCAGTTACTTTCTCAGAGCACAGCTGGACCTTGGGAGGAAGGGGAGAAGGAGGTGTGAGCTTCCTTTTTTGAGTTGCTTTTAGTGCCCTTGTCCCTCAGAAACATACCCATCTCTGCTTTCCTCCCATCCTGTGAGACCACGCTGCTCAGCCCGATCCTCGAGGGAAACCTGTTTCCTTTCCCCGGCACCGTCAGCCTTGCCTCCTTTCAGGCAGCCCCTAGGGATTCAGCCCATCTCCCCCTTCAGGCTCCCCAGTGTTCCCATGAACTCCCCAGTGTTCCCATGAACACCCCAGTCCCTGAAACTCTGTCCTTCCTTCTGTGCTTCTCAGTAATACCGCCTCCACCCAAAATCTCTCTTGGGCCTCTTGCTCCTGAGCTACCCCCTCTGCAAAACCCATTTTCTCCTCCCCACCCCACAACACTTGTGATATCTGGTGTTTTTCTTACAACCCCAGCTCCTAGAGCCATGTGATTTCATGAGACTTTCAGCTTTTGTTTAAAACCAAGCGTAAGTTTCCAATCCTTGTGGTTTGCAGAGAGAAGCTTGAAAAGTGTGAGAGACTCCAGCACCAAGGAAACGGAGCCACATGCTGATTGTTAAAAATCTCATGATTTTGGGGGGGGCTGTGCCATGATTTTGAACTGAGGGGTTGGCAACACGAGGAAGGCGTTTTCGATTCACAGTCACGCCCACATACACATTTTCTTTTTAACACAGCCCCACTGACGGTTTGAAGTGCTGCTGGCCAGTGCCAAGACTAGCTGGATCATGGACCAATGTGGCAATTGGAGGGCGAGCTCCCACCAGACCAAGTACTGCTAGGTAGCTAGCTTTATGTTTTCACCGCTGTGCGCTCCCTCTTGTTTGGGTTCAGCTCCAGGCAGCTGCTTCTCCCCAAGAGCAGAGCCTGGATTGGCGCCAGACGAGCCGGATGATGGCGCTATCCGTGCCAGAAGTGAACAATCCCCTTCTTTCTTTGTATTCCGTTAATGCCCACAGCTTGCTGCTCGTGCACTCTGGAAGACCAAGCCCCAGTCCTGCCTGAAAAAGCTCAGTCTAAGAACAGGAGGCAGAGCAGGTATCTAAGCTTGTGCAGTCTCACGATTTCCCTCGACAGCTTCTAGTAGATGCTGACTAGGCTGGGGAGAGCACGGTGCTGCCTGGAACTCCACAGGTGAACAATCTGCTGGTGGAAAGCCGTCTCTCGGCTCAGCCTGCAAAGGCTTGGCATGAGCTTGGAGCGTTCTCCTCCAGGCCTGCGTTATGGTGGTACATTGCGGCCGACGGTACCAAGGTGCCACGGAGGGACTGAGTGTCCTGAAAATGGGTGCCCATGCCACTGATGCCATCCTTGCTTGGCGCTGGACTGGGAAGAGTCCAGTATATTGGTGATAAACAGGTGGAGTTATAGATGTCTCTTTCCTTCCCTGGCCTTCCAGCTTCCCTTCCTCCAAGCTTTCCAAGTGCTCTGCCTCCTTTTACTTCAACTTCAGTCCCCCCAAGACTGCCAGTGCCCACAAGGACATGCTTCAACGAAGCTGGAGGCCGATGGCTGGTGCTGAGTTATGCCGATATGCTGCTGCCAGCATCCCCCGCTGGGAGCACATTTGCAATCCTGACTCACCCTACTTTTGAATGGCTCACAGTGCCCCAAGGCTCCCATGTCACTCTTGGTACAGTGCAGTAATCTCTGTTCCACCACGCTGAGTCGCTCTCTCAGTATGGGCATGTATTAACGGTAGCTGGGTTCTCTGTTCCCTGCCCTCATGCCTCTGAGGATTTGATTGATCCGTAATAGCTCTCTTTCTCTCCCTAAAGCCGTTATTCCCAGCAGTGAGTGCACAAGTGAGCGTCCAGGAGGGAAGGCAAGGCACGTGCACGGGAACGGATGGGAGGAAGGTGAAGGCATCTGGCAATCTAGGTCGTGGCCAGCCAAAGCTGCACTCTGTAGAAAGGAAAAATATCAAGCAATTTGCTCTCAGGAAAGGGAAGAATATGGCCAGCCTGAAAGCCAGCCGCATGTCGCTCTGGCACTTCACACCATTGCTAACTGGCATTTGTTAGAATGAAAGGTGCTTTCCTTAGCTCTCACACTTTAAGGGGGTACATCTTTATTCTAAGGTCTCTCTGCAGTACCCAGAGCAGTGGGCAGAGGGGAGAAAAGGAAACATTAAACCCCGGCCAGTATGCTAATTTTGGTACAGTCTTTGCAAACTGGTGTTGTTCTAAAGAAAGCGGAAGTTCCAGTGGACTGACATTAAAGTGCTGGTGGGTTGGTTTCTTGGCTGGATGTGTGACCACTAGGTGTCACTGCAGGCTTGTGTACGGAGATGATAGCCACAACTAATGCCAGCTGTCGCAGCAACAAAAAAACACCGAATAATTTCAACATATTGTTCATTTGCTGCAGTTGTAATTTAGGTTTCTAGGGCCATTTATCATAAAGCTGCCTGCTTTCTTATTCCATGGCTGAAGGCTGCAAGAGTACATCTCACTACGCTCCTGGGAGAATCAAAGTATTGGAGTTGATTTCACTAAAAGCTGTCACAGTACATTATTGGAGCACATTTTATTAAAGTTCATTTTTTCAGACTTAAATTTAACGGTGTTCTAGACCACTGTCATTTACCAGACACTGGAACAGTAATTTCTCTATCAAAGTCAGTTATTGAATTCTAAAAGTTGACTAAAGTATTTTTGAAAGAGATACATTATGTGACTTGAAAGAAAAACAGGAGGACAAGACACTAAGCGGTAAAATACTATAGTGGGACACAGGGCAACAACTGTGAGAGTACAAATATAGAGATATAAAAACGGCAGATTCCACAGGTGAAATGCCACAAACACCACTCAGAGCATGGTCATTAGACATTGCAGGACACCTGTGAAATATGGTGGGAAAAATGTATTTCCTCCCCTATAAAGTGGCAAAGAGGGTTTGGATGAAAATGTTCCCTACAAAAGAGCTTCCTATCTTTCAACCTGCTAAGGCCAGAGTGTGTCCAAAACCAAAAAGACTAACAGAGAATTTTGCAGTGGTGGTGTAGCTGTGTTGGTCGCAGGATATTAGAGACAAGATGGGGGGGATATCTTTTATTGGACCCACTTCTGTTGGTGACAGAGTCAAGCTTTCAAGCTACAGAGAGTTCTTCCTCAGTGCTAGAGATATTATCTCACCCTCCCTGTCTCACTCACACAGGAGGACACTATAAACGATGTTGACGTGTTCCTTCAAGGTGTGATGAGGGAGAGAAGGGCTGTTCTGATTGGAGGAATAGGTGGCTTTAAAAGGAGTCTTGCTTATAACAGGCTCCCTTCTGTGAAGTGCTAAGCAGCCTGGACTTCTATTGGAATAGCACCCTGGGTGCTCATCACCAAGTAGAAGGTGCTCAGTAGTTACAGGATCAGGCCCGCTATATAACATTTGAGCAGCAGATGGATCCTGTATTGTCTGGGCTGAGGTGAAGTAGCACTGGAACTTCATGTTGTTTCTGAAATCCTGGCAGTCCTCATCCTCTGGCTGCTTTGCCTTTTAATAATGTTAGATGCTTGGGAACCTGCCACCAGGCTTCAGTGGTTCATAGCTGAGAACACCAGGTTCAGGGCAAGCTGCTGAGAAATAGGGCAAGCTCACCCCAAACTGGTGCTTATTCTTTCATCAGATACATCAAGCTAGTAACAAGAGTCAATGTCTGTCTCACCACCCTGGTTAACAAGAAGTAAAAACTGCAACCTCCTTAGGCATTCCAGGCCTTTCTTCATCACCCTCACACTAGACTTTATGATGAGTGTTCATTGCAAACCAATTTCATCAAACAGAGGGTTTCTCTGGTCCCAAGAGGCCAGCCACATGGCCAGGTCAATAGCTAGCTCAGATCGTACCCAATAATCACGCTCTTGCCAACCCTTTAGTAGCTAATAGCTAAAGGTTGATTTATAAGAGCGAAGAAGCCAAAT
Source organism: Mesoclemmys tuberculata (assembly GCA_007922155.1). NCBI lineage: Eukaryota > Metazoa > Chordata > Testudines > Chelidae > Mesoclemmys > Mesoclemmys tuberculata. Next base: position 3,020,916 of record ML675625.1, read on the forward strand.
GAAACTTTGGGCCATCAATTTGAATGGTTCATTCACAATGTGCTGGCTAGACTAGATGCAAACTACCTTGTGGGTGTTACCCCAGGAGCAAACACATTTGAAAACAGGGATGTCATCAATATTCATAACTTCAGATACAAAAAGGATCCATGCATACGAACAGGATAACCATACTCAGCAAATCGTAACTTTTCCATTGACATCTTACATGACATACTTTGTAAACGATTTGTTGCATTTATCTAACAGCGGCAATCTTAATGATATAACTGGTCATGTTTCAAACACAGCGTCACAGAACCAAACTTCCAGTTTATTCTAAGTCCCCCTGAAACAAAATGAGTTTGCTGGAAGTGCCACCTTCTCCGCTGCGTAGAATTTAACAAAGCTGGCTGTGAAGGAGTCGAGCTCTGACTAGCTCATGCTTCCAGACGGATGTGGCCCACGCCAAGGCTGAAGGTATTCGTTATTCATGTTAGAGAAACTGAAATTGCTGGAGCTTGCATACCTCCTGTCTTTAGGATATATAGTGAACTTCAGGTAGTCGCACAACCCAATAAACACAAAAGTGCCCTGTGGGAAGAGAAATACTCGGGAGAAATGGAAACCACTGGTGTGACTTTGGTGAAATATCTCATATATTTCCCTAGATCATGCTAGTTGCATACCGCTGGCTCCAATGTATGCAGAAAGGACTGGTGAGAGCAATGCTTTCAAATGGACATCGTACATTATTCAAATATTTAGGCCACATCAGGTTTAAGTGCTTCTTCAGCGATCTCACTATACAGCTCAGGCATTCAATCTTTATCAAAAGACCACTGGTAAAGTAATAAAAAGTTTCATTTGGCTCTGGAGGAGGGCACTGCCTAATTATTATGCGGGCGTTTAATGCTTTGGTTTATGAAATTCTTAAGCTGATGACTTGTTTACTACATACTTTTACCGTAAGTAGTTTTGTTGCCCTGCCTGCAGATTTGATATCCATTAAGAGGGAAACTGTATGTAAATCAGGTTCCCCCATTAATATCTATAATTCATGATGGAATGCAGGAGCTTGCTTGTTATGAGAGGAAACCATAAACAGGAGTTTTATGAACACTAAAAATTGTTGCAAAGGTGGTTCTCTTGGAATAATTTTCCCTTGCCATCTAACATCAATTCTTAATTTTAGTAGCACACATAGCAGGATGGAAACGATGATTGATTTTTCTCCAAGTATTGTGGGCTGCTGCAATGAAGATTTCACTATAAAAGACTAGACATTTTCAATTGCTTTTTATAAGTTCAGAATTGATTTTATTTGCGTAGCACAAGACTAACATAATGAAAGAAAAAAGAATTATAGCCAAATGGTGGAGCTGACTGTACAGAAAATGCACTGGGACCCTGTTTTCTTGTGTTCTTTTGGGTGCCATGAAATTACAGTACGTTGTCCTGTAGCTTAAGAAGAAAGAAACTGCACACAGCTCTTCATTTATGAATAAGAGGACATCCAGCTGCTGTGTTACAAAATCAGCTAGTCCTTGGGGTGCTTCGCCCTTACAAAAGGGGAAAGGGTGTATATCCTTCAAAAAGGGTCGGAAACTGACAGAATATATGTGTGGGGAGAGACGGTAGCTAACTCAGCAGAATTCCAGGGTGGAAAAAAAAATGCAACTGCATAGGTTTCAAGCGTGCCTCCTTCAATCTCCTTTTGCTTTTTAATAAGCATTGATTTTAAGAGAGAGTCCATAGACAATACCCAGAGAAAAAAAGGATGTTCCGTATGTTATAATAATGCAGTGAAGATTGCAAAGAGAAGATACTTTACAAATAGCAGGTATACAGTGCGATAGGTCATGGAGAAGCCATTTATATGCATCACTCAAAGAATTATGGATCTATATAAATATTTGATGCATGTCCAGTTGTAGTGCTATGATGTTGGCAGGTGAGCTAGAAATATAAGCCAGAGTTAATCCTTAATATGTCTATGTTTTTAGGAGGATTTGTGGTACTCTCATTGCATGACTTCAGGAAAGGCCAGTGCTGCCACGCTTCTGTGAATGTGGTTTCGTTTTCGTTAGCCAAGTACTAGGATCTTCCAAAGGGATTATGATTCTGATCTTCTTTATCCAAGTGAACTTGGAGGCGCTCAGACGTGATGGGCACCATATGAGTAACTAGATAGATAGACAAGAGGCCAGGCTCCATTCCTATTGCAGAGTATTTCTATAATTGGCCAAGAGAGGTGCCAGACATACATGCCTTGGGTCCAATCCTTTGGACTACTGAGGGCCACTGAGCACCTTCAACCCCCAGCAGAGTGAAGTGTGCCAGCACTTTGTGGGATTGGACCTTCCATCTTCTGGCTGGCTTGTGCATCCATGGAGTAGATGAGCTTTAGGATGATAAGGCTTGTTTATTCTCTCTGTCCTGTCTGTGTGCTCCATCTTGTGCAAAACTTGAGACCGAATCCTAAACCGTTATCCATGAACCTGGGCAGTTCAAGTTGCCTCCCTTCCGAAGCAGCAAGTTTTGGGTCATGTTGTGAGCTGGGGAAGTCCGTTCTAAGCAAAGATTCTGAATTCGACACTGAGAGCTGGAGGTTCCAGCAGTAAAGTGTTTTCCCAGCTCTCCCCCAGTCCACTGGAGGGCCTGGAGTCCCTTTCTCCATAGGTTTTGGGGGGTTGGTTTGGTATTGTGTTTAGGATGTGCCCTGTAGAGCCTAGGTCACAAAGTTGCACAGCTGGCCTGGATTTATTATTCCAATTCTGCAGCATCTCAGCTTTTTTGCTTTTTTTTTAAATGTATGTTTTTAGCCACTCATGGTTGCAAATCTAATCCCTAATATGACTGAGTGTAACCTGCCCAGTGATTTCTGTCTGAGTCTGCAGACAGCCTGTGGAAAGTATGAACTCCTCCACCCCACTATTTTCTTTGGGGGCGTTAACTATAAAACCTAATGTCATAGTTAATAATATCCTTGCTGATCACTGCCTTTCTAGCAACCGCCTTCCAAAAACATTCATAAATTGTAAAAAATGGAAGACAAAATGACACATCAATGTTTTGACAAGCTCCCAAGCTCTGATTGGAAGGTAACAACTGTCCAAACTTACTTCTGTGTCTGCTACGGTGGTCACCTGGGGACTGTCAACACTTGCTCCAAATGACCACCCAGTCTCGTATGAGACACTCTTGCTTTCCCTAGATTCAGAACAGGCAATAACTGCAGAATGTCAGATATGGCTGTGGAGTAAATGGTGACTTTTTAATAGCGACCACTGGTCAATGCTCCCTTGCTCCCACCACTTTCTTAACTCAACTGATTAGTGCCTGGTACAAATAAAAAATGGAACGCCACACAAGCAAATACACTAAGCACAAAGTTAAGTTAAAAGGGTAAAATCCTGGCCTCAGTGAAATCAATGGGAGTTTTGCCTACTGACTTCAATGGCGCCAGGATTTCAACTCAAATATTGAGGGATGGGTTTATTTTGTCAATGCAGAACACTGACGCCCAGTGGCAGGCTCTGCTTATGGAAGGTTCTTTGTGAAAGTACTGCTAGTAAATGTGCATTTAAATAGATTTGGATGGAACATGCTTTGAATTACAGCATATGTTTTCAGAGACAGCATATGCCTTCTTTATTTTTTGTCTCAATCTCTCTGCTTTCAGACCTAAAATTACTTCATTGCCTTCATATGAAGTATGTCATATTAAAGCCAGCCAGATAACATCCTCTTGGCTACAGCGTGTCCTCAGACTTATTTTTTACAGGAGTAAATAGCAAGTTCCTCCCTGATGATGTTGTTTTAGTCAGCGTGGGATAATAATCTGAAACCTGTTATCCTCTGTGAAAATTACTTGGATGGTAAATAATTCCAAATTTGGTGACATCCAAATTACTGTGAAAGCAACATCAGTGAATCTCCACAAGTAGTCGCTGAGAGAAAGATGGAGTCCTGATGTGTTTGTTAATGGGGAATGGGTTGGTCTGTATGGCAGAGCTACACTAGAGGTGAAATCCTGCCCCTGTTGAAAGCTATGGGAATTCTGATGCTGATTTTAATGGAGCCAGGATCTCCCCCATAGGGATGTCTGGGCTGGCTGTGTAGTGATGTACCTTCCAGCCAGCTGAAGAGGGGGGCCTGCTTGATTTCAGAGGGATCAGCAGCCTTATCAAATGGTGTGTTTGAGATCTACGCTAGAAACTGTGAACCAGGTGCTCAGCTGGTATAAATCAGCATAGACCCACTGGGCCAACTGACACCAGCTGAGAATCCAGTGCAAGGACTTTTAGGGTTTTTCCCCCCTAACATCTTAGGAGATTTTTCTTTGCCTGGCTTAGCAAGACTTTCCCATGGATGTCTGGCTCATAGGGAGGGAAGGATGTGCTTATAGTTAAGTGCTGGATGAGGACTCATGCGTTCAGATCCTGGCTCTATTCAAATAAACCGGAATGGTCTGTTGTAATCATTGGGGCCATGGTGAGGGGGAATCTATTCCAGTTATGAGCTCCACTGATGGAAAATGGGTTAAAGTTTATAAAATGTTCCATTCCCCTATAACACCAAATATTAATAAAAAGGGGCAAAAGACAGCCAGACAGACTGAACTAGCCCAAACAAAACGGTCTCCTAATACAACCAAGGACTGCGTTGAGATCACGTCTGGTAAGCCAAAGCAGAATGGAGCTGGAAATTAATGGATCAAGATTCTTATGTCAAAACCTAGGGCTAATTGGTGAGCAAAATGAGGAGGGGATGAGCTGTCCTGCCCATCACCCCCTTCTGGAGTTGTTAAAAAGGAGACTGTGGGTTCAAATAGGAGACTCCTGGGTGTCCGACTGGCCTCTTTCACTTGAGAGCCTGTCCTTCATGCATGGACCTTGAGGATCATCCTGGCATCCAGACCTCAGTGCATCAGTAGGGATGCCTGACCATCCTCACCAGCCAGACCCAGCCTGAGACACGAGGTCCTGCTCTCTCTGCCCTTCCCTCGTGTTCTTTTCCATCTCTCACTATCGTCTTCCTTTCCCTCCCTCTTTCTTTGCTTTTCACTTGATCCTACAACCAGCTGCACCACATGGCATCGGCATGACGGGATGAGATGGCCCATCCAACTCTGCCTTACCTGAGAAGGACTGGCAAAGGAGAGGGACCTGACCAGACCAGTGAGATGGCCTCCCAGACTAGGGAAATGAGCCAGGGTACAGAGCAACAGCTGTTGTAGCTGATCTGCCAACCCAGAACATCTGTCTGCGACAGACCAGCCACCCTCTGTTCTGAGAACATCAACAAAAAGCTGTCTTTCCCTCACCTTTACTATCTCATCTCTTCTTCCGCCTTGTGTCTGTCTTCTTTGGCAAAGTCAGGAGAAGTGGCTGTCATCCACAATTCAGAATTCACAGCAGAACTAATGCTCTTCATTCCCATCACGGAGGACTGCTTGATAGAATAAGAGAATCTAACTGATATCCTCTCTCTGAAAAAGGGACTTCAGTATATTTTGATAGTTTGTTTTGCATAACCTTTCCACTTTCAAATGTTTTAGGTTTTCTTTTTGATTCTTATTCTCTTGTGTATCCTACTCAGAACAGTTCCAAACGATGAATTTTCTAGCATGTTTGCTGTGGGACAATGCCAGTCAAGGTCTCTGAACTCAGAACACAGTAACACATTTGACTCTCTGGGCCCATTCGTTCCGGCAAAATTATCACAACAGATCCCATTGACACTTGGAACTGTGTGAGTCTGAATAGCTGAAAACTATAGTTGTTTAACACGGTGAAACAGTGTTTGTTTAAAAACGGAGGAGATCCCAATGACAGACCAACTGCCCAGACACTGCAGCTAGAGGTGTAATTCCTAATGTGGGCAGAAGTACATGCATTAGCTTTGAGCAGGCTAGCACACTAAAAATAGCAGTGCAGCCATGGTGGTGTGAGGTGGAGTACAGGTGAGCCACTCAGATATATATCTAGGATCTAGGACAGGACTATGATTGGTAGGTTAGCCCATACCACCACCTGCGCTCCTATGGCTGTGCTGCTAATTTTAGCAAGCTAGTGCCATCACATCTAGTGAGTGTATGTCTGCCCAAGCTGGAAAATACACCTCCAGCTGCAGTGCACGCGTATCCTGAGGAGGATGCAGAAGCCCAAATAACAAAGCAAGGCTTGAGTCTGAGGCCCCCATTTTCACACCCAGGAACATGCAGCAAATTCTTGGCCTTCCTGATTCACATTCATGAACAAGGGATCTGAACAGTTGGTCTAGTCCTGTGTCATGTGCCTTAAACTGGCCGATAGCTGATGCTTTAAAGGAACCCTCAAACCTCAGTGTATGTAGGCAGTTGGTCAATGCTAGGGAAGGGGAGGGTATTATCTCCTGAACCCATTGCTTCTTCCTTTATTCTTGAGAATCATAGAATCATTGAAGATTAGGGTTGGAAGGGACCTCAGGAGGTATCTAGTCTAACTCCCTGCTCAAAGCAGGACCAACCCCAACTAAATCATCCTAGCCAGGACTTTGTCAAACTGTACCTTTAAAAACCTCTAAGGATGGACATTCCACCACCTCCCTAGGTAACCATTCCAGTGCTTCACCCCCCTCCTAGTAAAAAAGTTTTTCCTAATATCCAACCTAGACCTCCCCCACTGCAACTTGAGACCATTGCTCCTAGTTCTGTCATCTACTACCACTGAGAACAGCCTAGCTCCATCCTCCTTGGAACCCCCTTTTAAGTAGTTAAAGGCTGAATGATGAGAGTAACCAAATATATTTCAGCTGGTTGAGCTACCACTCTTCTGAGTGGTATTAAAATTATCCAGCCTTATCAAAAGCCCACTAAAGTCAATGAGTGCAATTGATTTCACTGATCTTTGGAGCAAGCTTTCAGACCCAAGCATGAAATCTATTCTTTCTCCTGCTGATGCAGTGAAGGAAATGCTGCATAAAACCATTTGTTGTTTTACCTGTTTGAAATATGTTGCTCCTAAATTTTAAACTCGCCATAGATCTTGTACTATGGGACATTTCAGTTTCCACAGGACAGTCTTAGCTTTTCATATGAAGCCCATGTGCCCTGAGAACTTCTGCCAGAATGCCTGAAATGTCTTGGTTTCTCATTTCATTAACCAAAGCTTCTGGGGTTAATATAGATATAAAGTATCTTCAGGACGTTTTGCTCTGCCTGCACTGAGTCCCCCCATCTCACAGTGAGCGTGGCTTCTGAGCCAACCGTTGCTCAGACCAGAGCATCTCATAACATGTCAGGAGACAGCACTGATTCTGGCCCCCTCACAGGATCTGTCAATGCAGCCTGATGGCTTGGAGCCGCCAGCCCCAGGATTCTCAGGAATTAAATCTGTGTCCTGTCCTCCAGGCCAGCAATTAATTCTGCTCCCCAGCTCCACACCGGCCCCTTGCTTCTCATCAAACAGCACATCACACAGCAGCAGAGCTCCAGGGGTTCCTCATTTCTTCTTGGCTCGGAGGGGTGCAGCGAGGTCCCCTTCTCCTGCTTCCCAGGACTTCGGGAGAGCAGCTTCAGAGGGACTACCCCCGCGCTGGTGCTGCAGGAAGGGGAGGGGGAGCAGATTGACCCATTGCTTACAGGAGGGGAAGGGAGAAGAGGGAACAGGGCCATTCAGCTCCCTCTCCTCCTCCCTTACCCCCGAACTCCTCTTGTTCCTGGGGTGGTGAGTGGGGAGAGAGTGGCTTCGCTCCTGCAGTGTCTCGGATTGGTTGGCGAGGCGGGGGAGTGGGGAAGGCAGCCAGTCAAAGGGGGTTTTCCACAGGGGGGGCTGGTAATTGCAATAGGGCTGGGTGGTCTGCAGTCACCGGCACAGGAGCTGCAGTTGCTGGGACCTGATGCAGCCGGGTGTGTTGGCTGCACACAGCCGTGCCCCTCTGAAGCGGAGGCAGCGCGTGAGCTAATCTGGCGTTACAGATGCGTGGCTGACATATTTTCCTTCCTAAATACACTGCAGCTCATTGGAGATGGTTCAGTTTTAAGTGGCTCAGCTGAGCAGTTAGTTTAGGCTGAAGACATCCCCTGGGTTGGTGATACGGCAAATGAGCCCATGGTGGTTTCAGAGGCCAAGTAAATCCCGTTCCCAGTGAATGGGTTGCCGCAGACGGAAGCTGGCAGTTCATATGCAGTGACCCAGTTAGTAGAGCACCGGTGCTGTTTTTCCCATGCGGCACATAACTCTCCTCCCATTGACATTAAAAGGGGCTGTGTAGATAGGGTGCGATGCAATGCCCATTGAAATCAGTGGGAATCTTTCCAATGACTTCAGTGGGCTTTGGATCAGGGCCACTGGGCCTGATCCTGTGTGATGCTGCTGGGAACTGAAGAAGCAAAATACCTGCTGGAAGCCTGTCGGGAGCGCCTGCACCCGGAATCGCTAGCGTTTCCGAAACGTACCAAGGGATTTTGGGGAGTCAGACAAATTCAATTGTTTAGTTTGCTAAACTTAGACTTTAAGGACCTGTCTTGCTGCTGACGAGAACTCTGTGTTGCGATTCCTCTATGAATTATTCATGACAGGTTCTTAGCTGCTTAGCATCGGTCACTGCCCAGTTCCACTGGAAATCATGACATGGAGGTGCTCTCTTGGCCCTGCCTCAGCCGTTGCCTACGCCAGCGCCTGTATAGAGCGGTAGGGGTCAAACTGGAAGAGAGGAGTACAGGTACCTGCGCAAGCGCCATTTGCAAACCAGTATCCACACACCATCTCAGCCTCGCCCACTTGAGAAGCCAAATGGAGATGCCACGTGTAGCTTGTACAGCGCCTCAGAACCTGGCCATCCTGCTCTTTCCCTGCTCACCCCTGTGTTGACTATTATATTATCATCATCATCAACCTTCCCTATGGGGATGAATGGGACAGTTCATGCCTTGGAGCTACTGTTTCAGGCAGACTTCGCTGCATCGGATACTCTGTGTTCACCCTTTGGGGGGTTCTTCACCACAGTCAGGGCTAGAGCTGTCATTATTTTCCAACAGGATCATAGCAATGGCTACAGTGGATCACACCAGTGGGGCCCATTAGGCTAGCGTCTAGTCCCCAACAGTGGCCGGTCCCAGCTGTCTCAGAGGTAGCTACAAGAGACCCTCTCGTGGGCAATTGTGGTATAACCACTCCTCAGAGCGAAAGGTGCATTAAATCTAGCTTTCTTTAAATGCCTTCTCTGCCGGAGTCCATCCTACTCAACCACCCATCTCAGGCCACGAGACGCGCCTTTGTGCAGTGCTGGGAAGGAACAAATGCCACTGCTCTGTGCCAACGGGGAAGTGAGGCCCAGAGCTGAGGGTGCTCTGAGCACACCAGGCTGGAATCTGGGGAGGCCGCAGACGCATCCTAGCTGATAGAGCTCTCTGGAGGGAGCAGTGAGAGAAAGGGAGTCTCTAAGGAAGCCAGGATCCAAGCCAGGCAGGGCTTTACAGAGCAGCAACCACACCTTGAACTGAACATGGTAGCAAAAGGGCAGCCAGCGCGGCCTAAGGCATGCAGGTTACCCAGCATGCACCGCACCTCTAAGCAAGCAGGTCATTGCCTTCTGTATCAGCACAAGCTCTGAGCCCCTCCTCACAGGTGTTTAGACACCTAGCTCCTGAACCTGCCGCACCGCGCACTCATGCCTGGATTTCACCTCTCTCAGCACCTCGGGACGCAGGGGGAGGCTGTCCTTGTTTTACAGAGGAGATGGTGAGTCCCGGGGAGAGAAGGGGAGTACACCAGCTACATGGGAGCCCCCAAATCAGAAAGGAGGCCGTTGCTAAAGGTCTCTCTGTCCTGGGGCTGGAGGCGGATTCTCCAGCTCCAGCAGACAGACATACTTGCATTCGTTCTGATTGAGCAGGCATGCTAAAACCAGAACTATAGTCGCGGTGCCCCATGAGGTAGCATGGGCTAGCCAGCCTGAGTACGATCCCATCTGAAGCTCTAGGCACATTCATGGGCGGCTAGCCACTCCTGCCGCTTGCACGGCCACAGCTATGCTTCTGTTTCCAGTGCCTTTGCTTGATCAGAGCTAGCACAAGTGCTGCCCACATTGTTAATTACACCTCCAGCTCCAGTGTAGACATCCCCTAAGTGAACACTACTTCCAAAGCACCAGGACAGGCTGCTCCGCCTCCCTCGTCCCCCCGTACAGAGACAGCACTATGTGGTTTGAGAGCAGATGCCAGGCTGCCAGTGTGCTGTCAAATCACATCCCATTATCTAGTCTGTACGGGACGCAGTGTGATCTGTGGCCTGGGGGCTAGGAATTCTGGTGATGGATTCTAGACTATCCCACTGATTGGCTGGGTGAACTTGAGCATGTCCTTTCTACTTTCTGTGCCTCAGTTTCCTTCAGTATCTGTGAAAAGGGACAGGTGACTTGCTGAACCGATCTGCCTGAGCAGTGCTGACGGTTAGACACTGTTTGCAACTTTGCAACTCAAAGTACTTTGAAGGTAGAAAGTTCTGTGTAAATATGGAGGAGGGCTTGAACTGTGGAAAAGGAAGTGACGCTCTCCCAAGTTCTGCCTCCAAACTAGACTCCACCCACTAACTAAACTCCACCCACCCGCGAAACCCCAATGAGATACCACTCACAGTCGATTGTGCGTGATGGATGTTCAGACTATGATCATGCATGTTCAACCTCAGCTCCCCCTCCCTGTGGTTTGGCCACTCCCACCCCTTCTCGTGTTGCCAACCTCACCGCTCAAATGTCGTGAGTCAGGCCCCCACAATCACGAGAAGAGATTCTTTTTACAGCCAGAGATTTTATAACACAAAACACAACGAGCTCCTTTGGGTTACTTTCTGGGCACAGTGCCTTAGGGGCCACATGATCCAGCTTTTCTTCTCAACCACAGAGGCCAGAAACTTATTTTAAAAATGAAAACCAAGGTTGTCCCCTGATCACAGGACTGCCGGAGCTGGGGCTGCAAGAAAAGCGCCGTTGATAGCAAGACTCACAACAGAGTTGCAAGAGTTGACAGCAGCAGGTTTTGCTGGGCTCGGGGGCTCAGCTCTCTCTCTGCAGCCCTCTCACGGCTTTGCCTCTCTCTTGACTGGAGTGAAAAATAAATGGTGGAATCTCCCAAGTGCCACCCACGCAGGACACCAAACCAGGCAGCCGTTCAGAGTCGATTGTGGAACTTCTCCTCCTCAGTCACCTTTTGTGGTGCTTTGATCAGCAGTGAAACAATAGTGACGTCCAATGATCGTTAGTGAGCATCTGAGTTAACAGCCGGGTGGGATGAACAGAGCAGGTTCCTCAGGCTGATGGTTCAGACTGTCTCACGCTGCGTCGGCTGCACTCAGTTCATGTTACGGAGGTTTTCTGTGTCACTTCGAGGGTTTGTTTTCCTTCGGATTTAACATGAGCTTTAGCCACATGATGAGAATTCCATAGAGCTGGAGCCTTCCACAGAGAGTCCATTAAAATGTAATGGCAAAATTTAAAAGCATTACATTACAGCACTAAACGCCAAGCATTCAATTTCCAGCATGAACAAATTGCCACAAAAGCATGTCAGAACAATTCTCCAGTGACAGCCTTTGCCTCCAGCATGAGGCTACGTGTCACCCGGATGAGCAGGATGACACACTTCTTTGTAGTGAGAGTGTTTCTGTCTGAAAGCAACAGGCCTGGGAGTGGAAGTACATTTTCAAAGGCTTCTGCCGCACTGCCTCTGCTTTGCAGAGATGCTGCATCTGCCGTCCTTTTGCACAACGACTATGTGGCAAATTCTTCAGGGCTTGTCAGCTCTGGTCCTTAGTGGACCGGCAGAACCTGTCATACATCACAGGCAATTTCCTCACCCATATGGCCAGATCCCATGTGATGGGCACATTGTGGCAGTGTTCTGGTAGCGTTTTGTACCTTCTTGTGATGGGAAAGAGAACTGGGGTGGTGAGGTCAGCTCAACAAATCTACAGCTGGCTGTGGGGAACTCAAGGATAAAGAAGGCAATGTGGACAGAGAACTGCATTGAGACTCAGGTAACCTGGCTTCTAATCCTGCTGTGCCCCTCAGTGCCAACTGGCAAAGGGTTTACGACTCTGTGACAGCAACTGTCATCAGGCCTGACAAACTCACTGCACCCAACACACAACCCAAAAAGTGTCTTGTAAGGTATCAAACAAAAGCTGGTGACACACGTGTCATTAATATGATTGTGGCATGTATGTACTGACTCCCTGTCAGGAGCTGTGGATACACACTGAAACCATGTTTTAAAGTCTGTAGCAAGGCAGAGCTGGTGAACAGGTTTTCTGCCAGACAAAGCGCATCTCTTCCCCATCCCTGGCTCTGATGTCAATTACGCATTGTAAAGCCAATACAATGGCAGCCCCGTTTACATGTGAAGTCAGCAGGAAACACAGGTCACCAGGCCGATGTGAAACCAGCAGGGAGGAGCACGGTGAAGAACAAGCAACACGGGAGAACAGTTGTCATGGTGTCTGGAGTGGCTCGTGACGGTGCGTGCCACCCTCAGGGCAGATTGTCAAAAGCAAGGCAGACACCCCTGACTGGTGGTGTGTTCTATAAGCAGATTTCACCCGTCCAGCAACGAATGTGAACTCTTGGATCACTATAACCGTCTTACCATGGAGTTGCAGACTGTCCCCTAAGACTCTCCACTCTATCTCATCACACAGACAAGCTGGATTTAGTGATACATGGTCACTTGCACCCAATCAATTGATTGATACATCAGTCACAACATGTTCAGGTTGCTTCTAGTCCCAAGAGCCCTGTCACTTACCCCAGATCAATTGGTATCCTAGATCTTACAGCAAAGACAGTGCCTGTCATAAACTATCGAAAGGTTTATTAACTAGGAAAAAGGAATAAGTTATTTACAGTTCAAAGCAAGCAAACATTGGCCTGGTCTACACTGCGTCAACGGCAGATACACAAGCTATGTAATGTAGCTTGAATATCTCCCGTCGATATACTTATGTTGCCGCACCGCAATGTCTTTGCAGTGCTGGGTAGATGGGAGACACCCTCCCATCGACACAACCTTGCTCCTTTCAGGGAGGTGGATTACCAGTGTCAACTGGTGAGCCCATCTGTGATCGATTGAGCGGGTCTCCACGACCACTCAATCAATCCCACTGCATTGATCGCCACGAATGGGCAGTGAAGACATACTGATAGACACAAATGTTTGCAATCTAAATCCTAAGAGTGACAGAACTTTAGTGATCTGTCAATTCAAAGTGTCTTTCAGGGCAGACCCAGGAGGTAATCCCTGGGGAATCTCTGGTTTCAGTTTGTTGTCTCTGGCCCTGTGAGAGTTCAAACAGGAAAGAGAGAGAAAAATTTCCTGGGTTTTGGCTTTATTTTTTTCATTCAGCCTCCAAATTCATAGGTTCGAGCTTCCTTGGATTTAGCATTTCCAAGGTGTGCTAGGGCCATTCACCAGTCCTCTGTATTGTGATGTTCCTTGATGGCCCATCTGATTTTGATAGGGAAACTCTCATCTGAGTTCACATGTTTAGAGCAAACATTTTCATAGTTATAAAGCAAAATGTACATATTTCCTTATAGCCTGGAACACAGACATTACAAATAAGAACAGTGAATGCTGCAGTTTACAAACAATCGTTCTATGGACTCTAAACACTAAATACTTTCTTATAACATTAATACCTGTTCTGAACAACACTAATGTTAGAAATAACAAACAGGTTGTCCGAGGGGCGGATTGGGGAAATGGAACCTTTTATTGCCTACTTGTTCCACCTCGACGCCGTGAGTGAGCAACGAGGGGTTACTTTACAACCCTTTTATCCAAAACAGTATGTAAATACATACGTTTCCAGCAACTCCCCGTAGACCCTTATTTGGTTACATTGACACCTATAAAATTAATATTAACAATTACATAATGAATATAATTATACCCGCCTCTATTTGTTTACAGGATTACCATACAGAGGTCAGGCACATCACCTTAAAACCTATTAATTTTACACTAACATTCTTTGCAGTAGAGGTATGCCGGGGGAGGAAGATAATACTTTCTTCCCACAAAAAGGCCTTGCACAGGAATGGCGATAGTTGTTTTATTAGCCTCATTCCCAGCACAGATAGCCAGGAAGGGAGGAAAAGAAGAGCGAGAACAGACTTTAACTAGTATTCACACCAATTAACAGAAACAAGGTTTGCCCGTGCCATAACCCCGTTCCCTGTAGCTTAGGCCTGACCATTTGTCCAGCTTTTAATTCTTTACTCTCCTACAACTAACACATAAGTGAACTGGTCTGGTCTCCAGCTATGAGTGTGTCAGTTCTTAGCTAATACCTGCAGCCTTGGCAAGAACTGGCGCCTGGCCTACCAGTGTCACAAGAGTCTTATCCGGGGGTGCACATCAAAGGTTTCCTGGGCTATCGGAGGAAGGCAAAAGGACCTCTTTTATCTGCCACTGAGGGAGCAAAGAGGGTGGCGTTTTCTGTGCCCATGAATTTTGGATCCCACCATGTTGCCTAGCGTTGCCAGAAAATTGCGTTAGATGAGAAGCTATGTTAGACAATGATTTTAGCTGGTTAAAGGTAAATTTAGACTTTTAGCAGCATGTTTTACCTTTTGGTTGTGATATAACCTGTTCTTTTTATCCCTACTCACTCGCTCTGAAATCTTAACCTTTGTTAATAAACTTACATTTGTTTTCACTATACCTAGATCACAGGCTGTGTTGTTATTAAGGGGTTGACCCTGCATTGTGCCAGCCACGCTGTGTGCTCTGCCCTTCAGGGACAGCATACATGGGGATTTCTGTGGGTGGCCATTGACAGGGGCTGGATACTACAGGGATGCTCTGGGGACTCAGGTTGGTGTGGGCCTGTTACTAGCCTGAGCTGAGAGAGTGAGGTCTGCAGAGGCCTGGAAGGCCAGGCTTGTGTTGCCAGAGGTTGCTGGTTTCTGAGAGCTGAGCTGTGGCCGGCACACACGAGACAGCTCCACGCTACGGGCAGAAGGCGCTGAGGTGCCTCACAGCCCTGGGGACGACTGAGGAGCGTCACGCCAGGCTCTATTGAAGTGGGCACTGGACATGATAACACAGGTGCTTGCTTTCTGCCCTACACCCTAGACATACATCAGGAAGCACTGAATTTCCAGTGGCAACCATGGCATGGGGGAAAGGTGTAAATATTATTGCAGCTAACTGGGACTAGACGTCTGTGCTGTTTAAGAAGCAACATTTAAAATGGCGAGTCAGAATCCTTGGCTCAGAGCATGACATGGCTTCCATACACTAACAGGAAAACACAAGTCGGTGAGATGTGGCGGTGCTGGGCTCCACCCTGCACACACACCCAAGAAGTTTGCAGCATTGCTGTAGCTGTGTCGGTCCCAGGATATGAGAGAGACAAGGTGGGTGAGGTAATACCTTTTACTTTTGTCTTAGTCCGCCTTCATCCCATGCCACTTTGACCACACGTGGCTCTCTGCAGCATCCCTCTGAGATATTCCTGGGACTTGCTGCAGAGGAAGAGGAGGCACCTCATTCCCCACACTGGGCTGAGCTCTCCTGTCTCTTGCTGATCCAGCTTAACTGGAACAAGATTTCCTGTTCCCCTCCCTGCCCCATGGAAGAGCATCGTGGTGCTGCTAGACTACAGGCTCCCAGTGACAGCTGGGGGGGACCTATGAGAATGTGCAGTAGCTTGGGGCATTTCTGAGCGTTAAAACTGGAGGCCAGAGAGAAGCAGGCAATAAACATTGGAAGAGAGGGATTCCTCAGATCTGACTCTTGAGCCGAAGGCCTGTTGTATTCATGTAAATTTTTACTTCTGTGTGAAGTCTGTGCCACTGTGCACATGTGGAATCCATGTCTCCCGCAGATTTTTTTTCCCTTGCAGAAAATAGATTCCACTGGCGAGGTGCTGAAATGACACCTTTTGCCCACCAGGGGCTGCTGTGGCACCGGAAGAGAGGGCAGCTAGCTCACAGGTGGGGGCAACTAGTCGCAAAGAGGGAGGGGAATAGGCTGCCTTCCTCCAAGAGCCCTCCCTGTGGGCCAGGTGACGAGGCAGAGGGTATCGGGGGCTAACGGGGTGGGGGGCATCGCACAGAGAGGGGACATGGGGCTGTTGGAGGGTCACATAGACTGGGGTTCAGAAGGGCTAGTGGGGGGGGAGACTGGGGAGGGGGCACAGGAGCTAGTGGGGTGACCGCATTGAGCCAGAAGCTGAATGGGGATGGGGGTGCAGAGCCACACAGGGATGGGCGAAGAGTAGCTGCAAGGACACAGGGGGGCAAGGGGAGGGGTTGCAGGTACACACAGATGGGGCAGAAGTGCCTGAATGAATGGGAAAGGCTAGGAGTCAGCCAGGGTCTGCACAGGGGAGGCTCCCTAATTCCCTAATAGTCTCCCCATCCCTGCCAAAAGCCCTGTTCCATACTTCTCCCACCCACACCCAACAATCCTCCAGGGTGGAGGTAATTTTCCAGTCAGTGAGCAGCTCCCACGGTTTCAATAGGATCGCTCCAGCCAAGGTTTGCAGGTTCCAGAGATTCATATGGCTCTGATCAGCTCGGAAGTTGGACCCTATCTCTATAAAGAACATAACCTCATGTTGTCTCTAATCTTCTGGCCCTCAGACCCACTGATCCCAAGGGGGAGCGGAGCTTCCCCCTTCCTATTTATAAATGGAGCAGAAACTAGCTGCAGCACAACCAGCAGGTGGCACTCACACACTAATGCAGCTCAGCCAGCAGAAGTCCCAATTACCGGATAAAGTCCAAACATTGAATCAGTCCCTGGGACTATAAAAAATTCCACAGAGTTCTGAAAATGTAATGTATTTTGCTTTCTCTTGGCCACAGCTAGCACTTATGATTTTTCCTCTTCACCATGTCTAATGCCTTGATTCTTGAGCGGTCACATTTTTTCAAAGTTTCTGTTATAATTTGCAAACTGACCAAGGAGGAAGATGCTGTCCTAAAGATACTTCGCCATTTTTGACCAAATCTCGTGGATTCGGTCACCTGAATTGTATTGTGATTTTGCTTGTGCAGTCAGCAGAGTGTCTGCAGCACTTGATCTAACTGGCTTGAATAACTATAGAAGTGGAGTACATAGGCCCAGAAAGCCTTGTTCAGACAGTGCTACTGTAGCTTGTCTGCTGCTGTTATTATTGACTTTCTCATCGAAAGTGGGGCATCTGGCAACCCTGTATTGACACCCGGACACAGAAGCAAAAAACTGGACTGTCTGGGTAAAACCTGGGTGGGTGGCAACCCTAATTACATGTCTCACTACTAGAGTTCTTGTGTGTTTCTTGCCGGCCGACATGCCAGCTCATCCTGTTACTGCTGTTGTTGTGAGCTCAGCATTAGGAAATGAAGCATCACTGAATGAGAAACCTCAGAGACTCTTGTTCTCCTTGATACTGTCAGTTCCATAGGAGCTGGCTCATGGTGCTTTACTAAAAATTGGAAGTTCTCATTTTGAAGTCACTTTTTTCCCTTAACTCAGGAGCTGTAGGAACTTCAATAGCTATAGTCAGATTTCTCATGGCATGGTGGAGAAGGGCTATGAAAGGGACATGCTGCAGTGCCATACCAAAATCAAGGAGCTGTGGCAGGCATTCCAGAAGGCTACAGAAGCAAACTGTTGCTCTGGTGTAGAGTTAAAGACCTGCTGTTTCTATAAGTAGCTGGAAGGCATCCTCAGCAGTGACTCCACCTCCACCACCAGGAGACCCGTGGATACCTCTGTGGGGCGGGAGACAGCAGACACTAGAGTCAACACTGAGGAAGAGGTCGTGGACAAGGAGGTTGAGTTGGAGGATAAATTGGAGCAGGGGACAGGGTCGTTCACTGCTGTGGGGAGACAGGACCTCGTCTCGACTCAAGAGTGTTCGAGCCAGTCCCAGCACTCCAGCTCTGATGTGCAGGATGCAGAAGAGGGGAACTCTGGTAAGTGATCTTTTTGAGCTGACGCTGCTCAGCTATGTTAGGTACAGCTGTGCTTTGCTTTGTTGCATTCTATAGCTGGTTGAAGGGACAGAAATGCACAAGAGTAGTTGTGCTTGCATGTGCTTCCCATTCCCCTGTACGGCTAGGCTGCGCAGCGGAAAAGTGTGTTAATGTAAACCAAGATTTCATGGGAATCCTCCAGAGAGATCTCTAAGAATCTTTCCTGAAGGCACTTGTCAACCCTCTGGTGAAGGTTTCTTGGCAGAACTGCTTTGTTCCTTCCCCCATTGTAGGAAACTTCCCTGTGCCAATCAGCAATGGCTTGTGCAGTGACCAGAGCAACATACAGGCGAGCAGCGTGTGAACCCGGTCTGAACCTGCTTGCATGGAGGAGATGCACCCTAGCATTCCTGCTTACTCTGAGGCATGAGATATCAGCTTCTTTGACCCCTGCCTGTGGAAAATGGTGGCAGAATTTACAATTTTGTCCTTAGCTACCTGCAGTGATCCCCCTCACAACCAGCAAGAAACTTTTCCCCATCTTGAGGGACCCCTCCTCCAGGGCAGAACTCACCATGTTGTGGGTGTTCACTGAGCTGTGTGCTTGCCACGGGACAGTGCGAAAGAGGTGTATTTTACTGTAATGAATCAGTGCTGTCAGTGCACTAACAATCATGCTTCTCTTTATTGTCCTGTGCTTTTACAGATGAACCCCCACATACTGGTGGAACGCCTCCACTTGATAAGAAAGCAGCCATGGAGGAGCAAACAGGACGTATTCTAGGAACTGTTCCACTCCACAGAGTCAGAAAAAAAGAACACAGAGCATGGAGACACAGTGTAAATGAAAATCAGAAAATACAGAGTCAGGAGACGAAGGAAAACCAGGAGTTAGTGTTAGCTGGTCACGAGCAGACGATAAAAGCTACGAAGGAACAAATGGAGCTGTTAAAGTCCCTAATAATGATTGAAAACATGCATGCTCACACCCCTGCAGCCAATGCAGAACAGCTTTCCATGCTCTTCTGAGACACCCTGTGTCTGAGAACACCCCAGAAACTCCATATTCACCAATGTCATGTAATTATGAGATATTCTGTACAAGGTGCACCTTGTGTGGTATTATTTTAAAATACTTGATTGGCTGAACATTAATACCTTTTCAGATTGTATGTGCTGCCAGTGTATGTGAAGTAATAAAACATTGCTGAACATGCTGTTAGGTTGGTTGCATGCTGCAAGGTAGGAAATTCCCACAAATAGCCTTTCAGGCACAGCCATGGAGTGGTCAGACAGCGTTAATGGCTCTCTCGCATCCATTCACGGATAGATTCCACTATCAGGGATTGTTTACAGTGGAGGCTTCCCTGGAAAATGCATGTTCACAATGGGATTGACTGACCAATGAGGATGACCCCACAGGTCATGAGCCCCGATTGTTCTAGTGAGCTGGAACCAACTATAAAAGGGGAAGTGTGACATCATCATTGGGCTTCTCTCTTTCCACAACTCGACACCTGAAGGATCACCCGGAAGACAAAAGGACTTTGAAAGGGTGAGAGGAGTCCCAGGCATGGAAGTTTGCCCAACACAGCCTGTGTTTATGAAACTGCTTGTACCAGCTAAGAAGGGGGAGACATTGCTAATTCAAATCTTGGTAGTGTGTAGAACTTAGACTGTGATCTTAAGTCTATTTCATTTGGTAACTACTTTTAATCTCTTTACATTTGCTACTTATAATCGTTTAAAATCTATTTTCCTGTAGTTAATAAACTTGCTTAATGTTTTATCTCAACTAGTGTTGTCTTGAATTGGAATGTCTAGAAATCTTAGCTGAGTAACAAAAGCTGTTGCATGTCTTCTCCACAATGAGGGAGGAGTGGACTTAATAAATAATTTTGGTGATTCTTTTTGGTGCAGTTCTTAAAAATGGTGTGTGGGGTGATTGCCTGGTGCCTCTCAATTGTTGTTTTGTGAGTGGCTAGGCAAGGCACTCATATTACTAAGTTGGGTGTATCTCTGCCTGTAGATATTTGTGTAAGCAAAGCTTGTTGTCAGCATCACAGAGTGAGAGGCAACCCAGGTTAACACTGATGTGATCTAGCTGAGTGTGGTGCTCTGCATGCCATTGGGCCAGGTGATAACAGCACCTGGGGGCTTGCTGCTTGTCGTGAGCAAGGCATTATGGGGGACAGCCCAGGCTGGAGAGTGAAGAGGGCATGATGCTCCTGCAGTTACAAAGACACCTTATTGGTGCTCATTGTCAAACTAGTTCCTCACAGCCTCCCTGATTCAAATGGCCCCCTGTTGTGCACCTCTAATAGCCCTGACATCAGGTTGTTCAAAGTCAGCCACTAGGCGATCCACCTCTGTGCTGTACCTAGGGGGAAGCTTTTCACCCTTAGCTTCACTGAGGCCCAGTCTACACTTACCTTTGGGATTCGGCAGTAGTAAATCACTTGCGTATCTCCCGTTGACTTTGCAGCGTCTCCTCTGCGCGCCTTTCACACTGTGCTGTCAAAGGGAACAGCTCTCCCTTCGATGCAGCGCTACGCCTCTTACCGGGGTAGTTTTCCTGCATCACTTGATGGATCGACTGAGCGGGTCTACACAGACCGCTCAGTTGATCCAGAGCAATCAATCTGACGGTGGTGAATTTGCTGCCGTCAATGTAGACCCAGCCAAAGATTATGGAGTGCACAGCAGGTAGCGATAACCATGGGAATATTTTCCTGATTTAGCTCTAATCTGCCATAAAAGCATCGCCAGCATGCTTTTAATCTGCCAAATGCATATTCCATGATCATTTGGCAGCTGCTCAGCCTGTCATTGAAGCACTCCTTGCTGCTTTCCAGGTTGCCCATATAAGGCTTCATGAGCCAGGAGAGTAAGGAGGGTCTCCAAGGATCACTATGGGCATTTCAACATTCCCCACTGGAATCTTTTGATGTGGAAAGAAAGGCCCTGCTTGCAGCTTTCTATGCAGGCCAGTGTTCCTGAAGATGAGTGTGTCATGCACCTTCCCTGACCACCCAGCTTTGGTTTCAGTGAAATGCCCATGGTGATCCACATGTGCCTGCAGAAGCACAGAGTAGTACCCCTTTCTATTGATGTACTCCATCGCGAGATGGTCTGGGGCCAAAATTGAGATATGCATGCTATCTATTGCCCTGCCACGCTTAGGGAGTCCCATTGCTGCAAAGCCATCCACTATTTCACGCACATTTCAATGACCCACGTTCCTCTGTAGCAGAATGCGATTAATGGCCCTGCACACTTGCCATCCTGCCACTGTGCTCAGAAGTCACCAATAGCAAGTCAAAAAAAAAAAAAAATCTCACCTCCCAATGATGCGCTCTGGTTTGCATTTTTTGTGTGGGAGAAGTGATTAAACTACTAAATCACAGCTGCTTTTCTCATCAAAAAGACAAAGCGCCTTTAGACCCCTAAATCATTTCAAGAGCTGCAGAAAGCCCTGTGTACACAGGAATGATTAGATCCAGCTTGGTTTTATCGCTACACTTTCTACACTTACAGGTTGCAAAGCAGAGTGTATTTACTGTCTCCTTGGCTAATAGCTTTCTGTGTTACTCATAACTTAAATACACACACACACACACAGATAAGGTGTCAGGTTTGGTGTATTTTGTTTAAGAAGAAATGAGCATTAATAAATATCTCATTACCAAAAAGTGTCATATTGAAAGCACAGAGGTTTCTCCAGTTCCACAGCTGGAACACTAATTATCACCATGGTTAATGGAACTGCATGAAAACCTTGACTGATGATCAGAGCTTAGCGGTTCAATAAAAACAGGAACAGAGAGCAGTTAGTGGCTGTTTCAGTAGATGATCAGCTAGGTGGAGTAAACTGCTATGCCGCCTTTGCTCGACATGATGAATATATAGAAAGGACCATTAGTTTAGTGAGAATTTGCCAACCATAGCACAAGTGACATTCTGCATTTCATGCCTCTCAAGCATCACGTTTGGATGCTAGCAGCAATGACTTTTCTGTTAAGTCACTGCGCATCGTATGTACTTCACAGTAACTGCCTCATGTATCTTTTCTTGGCCAGAGATGTGCCCTTCTGTGGCCGCCTTCTGTTCTCCCATTTTGGAGGGGCAGCCTGTGGGGGTGTATTGGGGTGATAAATGAAGGTATAGCTAGATTGGGGGTATAGATGAGGCTATAGGTATGGGTTACTTTAATAGTTATCCACCTCAAGGTGAGAGTTTGCACCTACTTTAATCTGTGAGAGTTCATTCCCTAACATCAACTGCAGGAGAGAGGTTACCAGTAGAAGGGGGACCCCATGGTGCACAAGAGAGATTACACAGTGCTCTTTCTGTAATAATTCCTTTTATAAGCCAGCCAAACACTACTCACACTACAATCTGGGAAAGGAGAGAGAGACCAACTCAGAAGGCATAATATTTGCATTGCTTATGCCATGCCTTGCCAAAAAACCCAGAGTGTTAGCTCTCATTCTCATCCTCATCCTCAACATCGTCTTCATCACCACTAGTACTTGTCATCCTGGTATCTCTCCCCCGCCACCCCCACCCCCCCCCAGGAATGCAGGCCAGGATACCTTTCATAATGTATTAAGATGACACACAGTGGGGTTCATGCATATTTATGAAAGTTTCCTTTTCCCTTTTCTTTATTTGAACTTCCACCCATTACTTTTGGAGTGCCCAGTTTTTCATAGGCTAACTCATTAGTTCCCCTTATCCTCATTAACATTTATGTCACATTATTGCCCTAGGAACAGTCAGTTACCTTAAAGAGGTCTCTAACATTTCGTCCTAGTCAACAGTCATCTTGCGGTATCTGCTGATCTCTCATAGACAATATTATGCAAACTCAGTAGTTATTTTCAAAACATCAACATATCATAGATATAGACACCAGCTCAGAAAGTTTATTATTAACTTACATCTGCTAATTTATCCTAATTTGGCTAAACTAAATATTTTATAGGCCCGAGGTCTTGTAGGCCATGTGTTATATTAATTAATACCTATATTTCACCTCTCTATCCTTAATATACCTAATACCTTTTAGCCTTGACTACAGGGGCATGTTAATGGCAGCAAAATATTTGTCAGTCCTGGGTGGAGGCAAACAATGTGTTCTGCTGGCTGACATCAAGCATGTTTTTGATCTCTTGACAATCACAGGCCCCGTCAAAGCTGGTGAGTGTGCTAAGCAGCCTTCTTTCAGGCTAAATGGAAGGAACAATTAAGCCCTTTTATATAGTGAGATAGCTAGAAACAGTAGAAGCCACTGCCCAAGGCAATGAACTGCCTGGCAAGGACTGATCAGAAGCTAAGCTGTATGGGCTGCGGGGTTCCCTGACTGCAAATGCTAAGGGATTGTTCGGAAAGCTTTCTGTGTGCGTGTGTGAGAGAGAGACAGGCAGAAAGCCAGCAGATAGGGAGGCAAAGAAGCAGTCATTAGTTTGAACCTGAGAGGGAGTGGAGAGCCAGGGCTCCTGAGGGCACGGAACTTGCTGAAGAGGAAGGCTTGGAAATTGTGAGCAAGGAAATTGCCTGATGTTGTTTGTCACTAACATGTTCAGGGAAAAAGGACTTTGTGTCCTTTCTTTGTAAATAAACTAGATTGTACCAAAGAACAATCCGAGTCATATAATCCATTTCTCCTCCTAATGAAAAT
Organism: Mesoclemmys tuberculata; assembly: GCA_007922155.1. NCBI lineage: Eukaryota > Metazoa > Chordata > Testudines > Chelidae > Mesoclemmys > Mesoclemmys tuberculata. The sequence continues at coordinate 3,044,533 of ML675625.1, forward strand.
AGCCTGGGCCAAAATGACAGCAAAGACAATAAATTCTTCATGAATATTTGTGTTCCCGTCCCAAAAATATTCAAGCAAATATGTTTGTTAGCAACAATGCTCACTGGAAATATCAAACGTCAAACAAGGACTGGAAAATATCTGCAGGAAGTGAAATTCAGATTGGTCATCATGAGTGTTCTGCTGCAAATCTGACTCTCAAGTGATGCTTTTTCCATCAGGATACAGATGTTTACCATGTGACCAAAGTGTTCCATCAAAGCAGCTCACATTTTGAAGGGAGAATATCAAATATAACAAACTGATCATGTGTAAGCTACTGACTGAGTATCAGTTTCCGGAATGATTTTCTGCATGCTGCCAAATGACAAATGCATTTGAGAAAATCACTATCTGCTTTCTGGCAACTTGCAAACAGAAGAAGAGGCAAATAAATATAGCGCTGCTAAGTCTTGCAATATTTTGTGTTTCACTTAAAGCTTCAGCTGAGAGAGTCAAATGTTTACATGTGAATCTCAACTATCTTTTACAAAATAAAAGCATGTTTCTAGCCCTCATGATTGTGGAGAAAAGCCTGGAAATCTGAAGTGATTGAACGCTAAAGAATAAGAAACTAGAAGACAAATTAAAAAAAACTCCTAAATTGTATTATTGTTAAAAAAAACCCTCATGATTTCTAAAATAATCTCATGATTTTGGGGCCTGACTCCTGATGTTTCAATACACGGAGTTGTCAATATTGTAAATTATTTGTTACAAATGATTTGCAGAGCCAGCAGAGGGAAATAGATTTCACAGGGCAATACCACATAGAAAATTTTGTTTATCTGGGTGGGCGGTACATCATTTTGCATTAAACTCATGGGCCTGTCTGATGTCAAAGTCTACTTGATAATCTTGTCTAAATAATTTCCCCTTGAACTTCTCCTTCTATGCACCTTTGTACTGTAGGCGTAGGGATAGACTGGAATGTCTGCTGAGGGAAACTAGCCAAGTATCGGTAACCGTTATCTAGATGTTAAGGTGCTGGGTTCATTGAAAGCCCATTAGTATAACAGACACTAAACCTACCTCCTGTAATCTGGAGTAATCTGAAGTAATTGTGGGTTACTTACATCGGCTGTTGGCTGTCATTCTTGTCAATGTCATGGCTCCATTCTCCTGGAGCAAGGTGCCAGGATCCCCTGGGCAGTCCGTCTCCCAGCGGGGAGCTGCACATGAGGCTGATAGCCCAGGCTCTCAGCCCCTCACACTGTCCCTCTTAAGTTGGTGGAAGCGCTCCAGGCCACAGAAGAAGGGCAGTGTGGACATGGACCACTACAGTAATTACTGCGGTGGCTATAAGTTTTTAGTATAGACATGCCCATAGATGGACTGTGCAGGTAACTGCAGACAGAGTCAAGGGGAACTCATGGACTGCCAAGGTTGTGAGCATCACCTCACCACAGACTGTGATCGTTGAGCCCTGCTGGCTAATGGGCCACTTCACCACAAATGGTCCCTTACAATATGTGGTAACTACTTACACTAAATGATCTGTTTCATCTTGTATTTGCTGTGGCACTCAGGGTACCGTTCCCAGACCTGAAGGGGAGCCCTGTGTAGCCTGAAAGCTTGTCTTTCTCACCAGCAGAAGTTGGTCCAATGAAGATATCACCTCACCCACCTCATCTCTCTCTTTTGGAAAAATTCACTTTCTCAAGTGATTGATTAAGCAAAACATGAATCAAACATGAATACTGCTTAGGCCACTTGACTGCAAAGGCTTATTGCACTGCAGCAAGGAAAAGCGAAGCTGCAGGTTTGTTGTTGTGGCTGTTGGTTTTTTTTGCTATTTCCACATTTCTGTGACACTCAGGGTCCAGCCACCCCAAGGAGGAGAACACATGGGCTGAACCCCAAAGAATATGTAGTTGAGTCAACCTGCTGTAGCAATAGTATTGTGTATAAATATATTTCAAGTAAGATCTCTTATGAAAGTTTGTAATGTTCTGGACCTGATGATCACGATGACGTATGTATACAGACTATGGTTCTGAATGTATGTACTTACGTATATGAAACTGTGCTCATAATTTGTGCAGCAACAAATCTCCATCTTATGGAGGTGAGAGTGAAGTAAGCAGGCAGGGAGGGGATGGCTCCCAAGCCAGACCAGACTAGCTCTAAGTACCTGGTATTGTACAAGCCAGGAAAAGAAAATGGTGGACCATTACAGTTAATGGGAAAACACTGAAAGTGAAAAGGAACCCTCGTCATGGAAAACTACGGAGGCAATTTTTCCTGACCCTGAATAGCTATGAGACACCATGCCAAGAGAAGAGAAAAACCGTTTACAAATAGGTTCTTAGCATCTATAAACTTTAGATCCCTTATCTTGGGTTACCATATACCAGGTTCCCAAAAAGGATATTGTGGGAGAGGGGGCGCTGGGGGTTTGGGAGAAGGAAGCAGTGTTGGAAGGGGGAGGGTGGAACAGTTGGGGGAACTGTAGGGTACCTGTGGTGGGGGCACTCACTGGAGGTGGGTGGCAGTGTCGCTCCCTGTCACCTTGGTAGGGCAGCTGAGCTGGCACAAGCCCAGGATGCAGTGACAGCTGTCCGTTAGTGCTTCCCTATGGGACCCTCTCCCCAGGGTTTGGAGCCAGGGTCTGGGGGGGCAGGAATCAGTAGCTGCAGGGAAATGGACCAATCAGCTGTGGATACAGGGGAGGGACCAATTGGGAAGTGGACCAATCGAGGCTCTTTCTGAACTGCAGCCTCTGCTCTGCAAAAACCCTAGACGTTGCCTGTTATGTCAGAAGTCCTGGACATAAGGTGGAGTCTCATAAAAGAGGCAATGTCCTGCAAAATCCGGACGTATGGTAACCCTACCCAAAATGTGATGTGGCAGACCCAGCATATACAAATTTTACTAATTTTTTTATTTCAGTCTATTAATTTGCTCAAAAACATTACTGAATTATGAATTTCATTATGATGTTTATGTTATCATGAGCTCCTTTTTCAAATGTCACAATTTCTGCTGTGGTGTCATTCTTACAAATGGAAAGAAACAAGTACTATTTAAAAATGTTGGCAAAAATCATCACTGCAAACTGAATGAATGAGTTGCCTCTGAGAGGAGATTAAGATATCATAAACTTCAAGGATATGGATTTTACTTTGAACCAAGTCATCAGGAATTTTCATCCATATATTTAAGTTTACAGCATACCAAGAAACAAAATTCACGGATATTCTGAAAACCATTCCGAAAAAAGCAAAGTACACGATTGCTAAAATTCAGAATGAAATAATTGATATTGTGAAGAAGATGCTTTGGAAGATATTATTGAAGATATTCAGAAAAATAGTGATATCAAGTTCTGATGCTTGAAATGCGACATCATGTGTTTTTAGACATTCCCCCGGGTGGTCTGCAAATGGAGAGAAAACCGGGATCCTTTGGTCCCTTTCTCTGTTTAGGCTGGAGAGTTCAGCTTCCTGTCCCTGTGAGAAGAGTGGTATCAGCAAAAGGGGAACCAGGAATAACTTGACCCTATTTAGATAGAAAAAACAAGAGGCTGTGTCTCCCTCTTTCACCCAGGTTGTCCCCAGTAGCTACTCACAGGAACCATTCCACGGCTGACCAGCACAGGGGCTTTGACCCGCTCTGTTTCCAGCCTGGGTAGGTTCACCCCTCTGTACACAACCTGACCTTCCACTAGAAGCGCTAAATATGCGCGATGGCCTGTGACGGGATGTTAGATGAGGTGGGTTCTGAGTTACTACAGAGACTTCTTTCTGCGTGTCTGGCTGGCGAGTCTTGCCCACATGTTCAGGGTTTAGCTGATCGCCATATTTGGAGTTGGGAAGGAATTTTCCTCCGGGGGAGATTGGAAGAGACCCTGGGGGTTTGTTGCCTCTTTCTGCAGCATGGGGCATGAGTCACTTACTGGTGGATTCTCTGGTTGAATCTATGTACCCTGAAGTCTTTAAACCATGATTTGAAGACTTAAAAAACTCAGCCATAGGGGTCTATCGCAGGGTGAGTGGGTGAGGTTCTGCGGCCTACGCTGTGCAGATCACACCAGATGATCATAATGACCTTAGCGTCTCTGAGTTATGTGCTTGTTTTCTGTCTTCCATTAGAATCTATTGCCTGCCAATTCTCCTTCCAGCCAAAAGGATGGGATGAGTTGGAAGGGGACAACACAAAGGGGGTGTACCCCTCAGGAAGAAGCAGAAGAAGGAGCTTTCCTCAAGAGTTGAGCTCAGATTGCCGGCTTGAAAGTCCAGCGTGCTACGTGCTACCCCATACATTCTTGAGAGCTGGTGGGCCAGCAAGAAGAACCTAACCCTATTGTGGCCTGATGTCCCTCCCAATGGCAGATCACCGGCTGTAGCCTGCTTGGCTAACCATGAAGCACAGACGATCACATGGGTGGGGCCTTCCTAAGCCTCGGCACCTTGTGTTTTTAGACATTCCCCAAGGTGGTCTGCAAATGGAGAGAAAAGCAGGATCCGTTGGTCCCTTTCTCTCTTTCAGCTGGAGTATTCAGCTTCCTGTCCCTGTGAGAAGAGTGGCAGTAGCAAAAGGGGAGTCGGGAACTACTTGATCATGTTTGCATGGAAAAAACAAGAGGCTGGATCCCCCTCTTTCATCTGGGCTGTTCCACAGTAGCTACTCACAGGTGCTGTCCCACAGCTGATTAGCACGGGGGCTTTGACCTGCTCTGTTGCCAGCCTGGGTCGGTTCACACCTCTTTAGACAACCTGCTGTTTCCGGGCTTCCCCAGACACACCATGCCGATGCCAATCACCACCAGGACACTTGATTGACTTCACTGCTGTCCCGTCTCACCCTGCAGCCCCTCTTGCTCCTGTTTCCACTTTGTGACTCGTCCCTCCGGCCCAGTCACTATGGTCCTCCCCTTGTGGGGTGTAAAAGTCTTTTGGGGCAACGGTCCCAAGCCGTCCGCTCTCCCCTGCCTGGTCTGTGCCATGTCCCCAGTGGCTGGCAGGGGAACCCAGGACCACCCTTTACTCCAGGTTCCAGATCAGGGGATTTCTCTTTAGCAACCAAGGTCCACACTGTCTTTTGCCTGACTTTTCCTCTGAGCCTTTCCTACCTTCCTGGCTCTCCCCCATCTCTAGGCTTGCCAGCTGCGCAACTTTCTTCTCCCAGGGAGTGACTGCAGACCATTTCCCTGCAGCACCGAGCTGCTCGCAGCTTCTGGGCTTTATACAGGCCTGTCCTGCTCCTGTCTAGCTGAGCTGCATCTCTAATTAATCCCTGCTCCCTGGCTCCTCCTCCCAGTGCAGTCTGGGCTGTTAACTGGCCCAGTTAACCCCCTTAGCCCCTCCAGATCTTGTGTGTTCTGGACTCCCTGTCACCGTGACGACTTTTCTACAAGTTGATGACACACTTGGGATTATTAACATTGTGAATTGTATGTATTAACATGATCTAAGGAATTACGGATACGCATTGATATGAGGCTGTGCAGCCTGCCCACACAGGTGGGAACGTCGCAGCTGTCTGCCTGTGTCCTGTGTAAATTAAGCATGGTGAAACCAGAGACAATGGAAGCCCATTTACACAGAAATCATACTGCGGGATGGGAAACGCACAGGAAGGGAAGGACAGCATGTGGGCATCCTGCCTGTTGAAACAATATCATAGAACTTCGGAAGATACAAGCGAGGAGAGAAGCCATCTATGGCATCCATCACAAGGCAGATACAAACGAACAGAGTCTGCCATGGCTGGGAAGAAGGAAGACTGGTGAGAGAAAGCATCTTGAACAAAGCTGGTACCTGGCTAGATTAAGTTTTAGACTTTTAGATGCAAGTTTTCACTTTTGTTTTTCTTGTAACTCTTTCTAACTTGATTTCTTTTACTTGGCATCACCTAACCTACGTCTTATTGGCAATACATTTGTTTTGTTCTTACTATAAATCAGCTCAGTGCTGGGTTTAAGTGGAAGGATGTATTTACCCCAGTTAAGTAAATAAGCTGTGATGCGTTTTTGTGTCTTTAGGGGAACAAATGGACCCTATTATTTCTCTGAACTGTCCAGGAGAGGACTGGAAATTACAGAACATGCAGTTTTGGGAAAATCTGGGCCTGGGAATGTGCCGGTGTCACTTTGCTGGTTGTAACCAAGGCTGGTGGAAGCTACAGTGGGTTTGTGGAGAGGCTGCTGAAAGACACTCAGGATGTGACCTGCATGCAGGCAGGCTGGCTGTGAGCATCCCAGGTGAGGAGCTACAGCAGCAAAGCATTGTAAAGCACCCTGGGTTTCAAGGCAGTGACACAACTCCTCAGTGGTCTGATTGCACCCCAAACTGACCATTACAGCCTCATGCTCTGTTCTTCTTTTCCATTAATATCATGTGAAGAACAATTTTACCATCAGCAGAAAATACAGACTGAGATGTAAAGGGACGGTATCTAGCAGAGAGGCCCTGTGAGGGGGTAGACTTACCCTACACTGAAGGAGTTAAGCCAACTCTATGGGCAGCGGAAGTCCTGCCCCCCAGACCCTGCTGGGCACGCTCCAACTGCTGCCTTAGTGTAAAAAGGAGCAGCCCAGCTTATTCTAGGCTGACCACCAAGGAGGGAGGAGGAATACAGGAGGCTCCAAGTCAGGAGCCAATTCAGCCCTTGACAATGGGAGCCAAGAATCCAGGAGACCTTGCCGGAGACCGGCTACTCTTTGTTGGCTGCTGGAGCCAGATACCCAAGGAGACGCCTTCGCCATGGGGTCCACGACCCAGGGGAGACATGGGCAGCAGCTGAGCAGGAAGGGGAACCCAGAAGCCCAAGGGCCGACCCCATTGCCGACCAGGTAGGAAGTAGCCCAAGGAGCTGGCATGGTGTAACCTAGGGTGGAGAGAGGCACTGGTCAGCGTGTTCTGGGAGGATCCCTGCTGACCCGGTGTTGGACTGTCCTGACACCAATAGGGCCCTGGGCTAGGGGTCAGAGGAGCAGGGAGGGCCTGAGCCTCCCAACCCCAGGTGCCACCCCAAAGGGGGTGCCTCACTACCCCAATAAACTGCCAAAGCATGTTGCCCTGACCCAAGGGTGACTATTGACTCTGGCTGCTGGGCCCTACTGCCTCAAGCCAAGGGCAGCTATTGACTCTGGCCATTAGGCTGTACTGCCTTGGCCTGAGGGTGAGTATTGACTCTGGCTGCTAGGCCATACTGCCCTGGCCTGGGGGTGTCTACTGACTCTGGCTGATAGGCCTTATCACCGTGATCCAAAAGTGGTTATTAGCTCTGACCACTAGGTCGTATTACCTGTCATGGGAGCAATCTGATAGGCCTTGGATCTGCAGGACACAGGGCTGAGGAGACAGTCTCATTGACTGCACTTTTGGGGGTGCTCCATTCTCCTCATTACCCCCTTGAACTCCCCCACTGGGGATCACTGGGAGGGCTTAGCTTGCGACAGGCCCCTTGGGAAAAAGTAGATGAAGAGCTGAAATCAGATTCCTGGCTTCAAAATCCAGTGTGTTAACCATGAAACCTTGACAGCTAGTGGGCCAGCAAGAAAAGCCTAAATCCTTTGCAGCATGGTGTCACAGTGGGCTGGCCTCACCAGTAGCCTGCTTTGCTGACCTTAAAGCACAGAAATGCTCATGGGAGTGGAAAGCCTGCACTCTTACACCTTGTGTTCTTCAACTTTCCCTGGGGTTATCTGCAAACAGAGAGAAAAAGGAGGAACTTGTGGTCCTTTTCTGTGTTTCTGTCACAGGAGCGGCAATAGCAAAAGGTGAGCAGGAAATGTTTGGACCTTCTTTGGATGGTGAAAACAAGAGGCTGGGTCTGCCTCGTTTGTCCAGAATGTGCCATGATGTAGGCCCAAAGCTTGATTCTGTTATATTGATTCTACATGAAATACCCTTATTCTTTTGGTATGTGACAAACCACCACAGCAGTCTCTGTGAGGCTTTACATTTTGAGTATGTAGGGTGATTTGTTCACTATTGATAAGTTTGTCTGAAACCACCATCTGTTTGTCCGAAACTAACATCTGGTCATTGATTATCCTGTCTGTGAAGTTACCAGAGATCATTCTGTGAAACTTGCTATTGTTGAAGTACACGTGTTTTAAGATCACTGCTTAAAGTAACATCAGCAAATGTTCTGAAACAGAAAGATTCAAAGTTAAATGAGGATGTTTTGTAATAATAGTGAATGTTTTTGATAAAAAGTAACTGTTAAGAGATTAGGGTGTGAATAGATGGATGAGTGATGTGTGTATGTGAGACCAGAGAGTGATGGGAAAAGGCGCCAGCCTCGGATGTTCAAGGGAGTGAAGATAACTTTTACAGCCCAGATGGCTGAAGACTGCCCACCATGATGACCCTGGGATCCATCTCAAAGGACAAAAACAAGATGAAGTATGAAAAATAACAATGGTCATGCTTGCAAAACATGGGTGATTGGTAATCACACCAGGATGCAGATGCAGCATGATGAAGCAGAACCCATAGATTGGCATAAGATCTTCCCCCTATCAAAAGGGGATGAAAAGATGAGGATTTAGAGTTTGGTTCTACAATCACCCTCCAAGAGTATCGCTGCACAATGGCAGACTCCTGCTTCCTCCCTTGTGTCTTAGCCACCTGGCCAGTGGACTAACACAAGTAACAGAGGCTATACTTCATCTTTGTAGAACCTTGTGTGTGTGTGTGTGTGAGCGTGCAGGCAATTGCTTTTTGAAATCTTTGCATTCTCAATAAACATGATGTATTGCCTTGTCCCCCTGAATAAGATCCTGTTGTTTATTTTATAAATATAACATTTTGGTGCAGCCACACAACTGACCGACCTGGGGATTTTTCTCTTTCTTATTTCATAGGTTTCCTCTCCCTGGTGACACATCATACTGTTTTCTTTGTAAGTTGTTCTTGGTATTGATTTTTAGGGGTGAAAACTTTCTTTTGGGGTAATTTAATCATCTTCCAATATCATTTCCACTACCGTATGGCATAACATACATCTCCCTGTCCTTATCTCCTGACAAGGTCTCCTCCATCCAGGCCATTACTGCTCCATTATACTCTGTGCCCCATCCCTGGGTTTTGCCACCATCTCCCCTTCCTCTTGCCCCTGCTGCTTCCAACTTCCCATCTCCTGACTCTCCAATTCTGTGGGGTGAGTTCAGGTCCCCCCCAGGGGCAGCACCCAACCGACTCCCTCCTTAGGGCTTTGCCTCAACTCCCCTGCTCCTGGGGGAAGGACCTATCCTGCTTTAGCCACTGGGAATGTGGGGAGGTTAGCTGGGTGCCTCACACTGAATGCCGTTTGCCCACTCTGTGACGTCTACTAGGAGCCCTTCTGCCCCCATTCCTGTCTCCTTCCAAAATCCCCTCTGCCTTCACCTGGGACTTGGAACAGATTCTCTTTTTCCCCCCACCTCTGACTCTTCCCATGATTCTCTCTGCCTCACCCCGGCAGCTCCCAAGAGTCTCTCTGCCTTCACCCCTTTCCTTTCAACATGTTTTTTGCCCCTCATCCCTAACTCATCTGAAGATCCCCTCTGCCCCAGCCCTGAATCCTTTCAATAAGCTTTGTCCCCCGAACTTCTTTGACTTCCCTTCTTCCCCCACCTCTGACACCCCCAGATGCCCTCTACCCCCACACTAGATTCCTCCCATGATCTCCTCTGCCCCAATCTTTGACTCCCCCAAGAATGTCTCTGCCCTGATCCCTGACTCTCCCCAAAATCCACTATGCCTCCACCCCGATTTCTTCTAAGATCACCTCTGTCCCAACATCCCCTCTTCCCCTGCACCCCTCGCTCCTCCCATGGCCACCCTTGCTTCCACTCTGGGGATGTTTCAGAAGACTCATGTTATACCAGAATTTTAAAAGAGTAAGCAAGACTTGAGCAGGGGGTTGGATGAGATGGCCTCCTGAGGTCCCTTCCAACCCTAATCTTCTATGATAAGGTGACCTGGGTCCGTCAGCCTGACATCATTCCCAAGCAAAATCATGGAATGGTTGATACGGGGCTTGATTAATAAAGATTTAAAGGAGGGTAACATAATTAATGCCAATCAACATGGGTTTATGGAAAACAGATCCCGCTGAACTGACTTGGTATCTTTCTTGATGTGATTAGGAGTTTGGTTGATAAAGGTAATAGTGTTGATGTATATTTAGATTGCTGCAAGACGTTTCATTTGGGACTGAATGACATTTTGATTCAGAAACTAGAATATGACATTAACTTGGCATACATGAAATGGATTGAAAACTGTCTAAATGACAAATCTCAAAATCTAATTGTAAATGGAGAATCAGCATCAAGGAGACGTGTTTCCAGTGACATCCTGCAGAGATCAGATCTTGGCCTTACTGTATTTAACATTTTTATCAATGACTTGGAAGAAACCATAATATCAACACGGATAAAGTTTGCAAATGACACAAAGATTTGGGGAGTGGTAAATAACAAAGAGGACAGGTCATTGATACAGAGCAGTCTGGATCACTTGGTAAGCTGGCCACAAGCAAACAATAAGTGTTTTAATATGTCCTAATGTAAAGTCATACGTCTAGGAAGAAAGAATGAAAGCCATACATATACTCTATGTTAGGAAGCAGTGACCTGAAAAGGCCTTGGGGATCTTGGTGGACAATCAGCTGAACATGAGTTCCCAGTGAGACTCTATAGCCAAAACAGCAAATGTGATCCTGGAATGTATAAACAGGGGAATTTCGAATGGGAGCGGAGCGGTTATTCAACCTCTGTATTTGGCACTATTGCTACCACCGCTGGAATACAGTGTCCAGTGCTGATGCCCACAATTCATGAAGGATGTTGCTAAATTAGAGAGGGTTCAGAGAAGAGCCAGGAGAATGATTAAAGGGTTGGAACACAGTGAAAGCTCAAGAAACTCAATCTGTCTAGCTTAAAAAAGAGAAGGTTAAGGAGTGACTTGATTAGCCTATAAGTATCTGCATAGGGAACAAATATTTGACAATAGGGTCTTCAAACCCTCGCCAGGATGATTTAGCTTTGAGCAGGGGGTTGGACTAGGTACCTCCTGAGTTCCCTTCCAACTCTAATATTCTATGAATCTAGCAGAGAAAAGTCTAACACAATCCAATGCCTGGAAGCTGAAGGTAGACAAATTCAGACAGCAAATAAGACGTCCATGTTTAAAGGAAAGGGTAATTAACCATTGGCACATCTGACCAAGGGCTGTGGTGGATTCTCCATCACTGATAATTTTGAAATCAAGATTGGATATTTTTCTAAAAGATCTGCTCTAGTTTAAGTAGAAATTAATTCAGGGAAATTTTCTGGCTTGTGTTACACAGAAGATTGGACAAGATGATCAAATGGTCCCTTCTGGCCTTGGAATCTATGAACCTCTGATTCATCCCAAGATCCCCTCTGCTCCCGCTACCGATTCTTCTTATGATCTTCTGTGCCCTGTGTCCCTGCCTCCTCCTGAGATTCTTTCTGCCCTGACCACTGACTCCTCCAAGTTCCCATCTTCTTCCATCCTTATCTCAGGCCCCATGCATCTTGATCCCAGGTCTGGGTAGGTTCTGGGAGTCATCACACTCCAGTCCTCCACCCAGCAACCCACAGACAGCAGCTGGGATGGGGGGTCTGTGAAGCCTAACTGGGGCAGAAGCCCTGCCCCTACCTTCTGACTGGAAGAGCTCGAAGGCTCCTGATTCAGCCACAGCCCCTATTTAAGCCAGAGGAGGGTCTGTGCAAGTGGATTTCATCATGCTGTGGACTGCTGGTGTTTACCTGTTCCTGACCGCCCAGTCTCCTGATCTGGCCTGATGCTTGGCAACCACCTCCTGGTTCCTGCCCTCAAGTTTGCCTCTGGATTCTGATCTCCTGGTGTTCCAACCCAATTGGATTTCTGGTAACTGGCTCCCACCCCTGCGCTGTTGGCCTGCTCCTGTGAGTGGCTCCTAGGCCAGGCTACCCACGCCCTGGCCCTGCCACCTTGACTCCTCCCATGATCTTCTCAGCCCTCCTGTCCCTGACTCCACCACTATGCCTGCTGCCTCACCCCAGTTCCTCCCACGATTTCCTCTGCCCCCACTTCTCCAAAGATCTCCTTTGGCTTCATCTCTGGGTGCATCCAAGGTCCTCTCTTTCCCCTGCCCCAGATTCCTCTGAAGATCCTCTCTTGCTCTTCTCCCCCCCACTCCCCCATGGGGTCAGCCATCACCCCTCTATTCCTCTTCTCCTGGGGGATGCTGACTTTTGTTCCCCTATATTGTCCTGCTCCCTGGCACACAGTCCAGAGGTGGAAACCGCCTCTCAGATTGTCTCTTCAGTCCCTTGGGATGGGCAGTGGACCAGGAACTCCAGGATGGAGGAAAGGCTGGGCATTCCACCTCCAGTCCCCACACTGGGAGCCAGCCAGGAGCAGCAGCAGGTGAGCAGAGAATGGGACATTGTTTCACCAGTGCCATTCCTGCCATGTGATGCAGAAGCACCAAGGAGACAAGGTAAAAGGCCGGGGAGGAGCATTGCCTTAGCCCAGCAGCTTGCAGACACCTTTAGAAGAGATGTTCTCACTGGGTGACCTCAGTGCCTCATCTGGAGGGAACTGGGAGTGTGGGCTGGGAGGCAGCTGGCACCTGGGGAAGGTGTGGGGAGATGGCTCTGAGGGGTTAGACAATATCTGAGGTCTTGAAGGCTCTTTCTGTCAGGAGACATTGACAGTGAAGTCAGGTGTTTCTTTGGTGCAATCCTGTTCATTTACAATAAATGTACAAAGTCCTGCTTCTCTGAATACAGTAGGAATAAAACAGGAGGAGACAGTTTCTTTGCTTATAGTTCCTTGCCTCTTTCCAGCCAACACTCAGCTCAAAACCTTTCTTAATTATTTTTCAGGGCCATGACAAGTGCCTCTCTGGCTGTCTCTAGGCTTCCTGGCTGTCTTCTCTGAGTGCTTCTGTGGTGTTACTGTTCTCTCTCACACACAAACACATACACTGGTCCCTCAAATAATATCCAGTGCCCTGCAGCTGCATTCAGACCCCAGGGAAAACCCCTTCAGACCACATGGCTCAACTCCCACTCCAGTCTTGCATGTCTCCTGTGCTTTGGGTGGTGGCTTCTATTGTGTCAGCTATATGTTTTCAATGCTCTTTTTATACTTACCCTGACTTTATCTTGTTATGCCCGTCAGCTTCAATGAGATTTCACCGAGCATAACACATGGTGTCTCAGCTCTGCCTATCATTTCAGTGGTGTGCAAATGTTCATGTCCTGTGTGACCCATTCCAAACAGAAAGAAAATAAATAATTTACAGATTACAAATTATACAAGTTTAACTATTTACATGCTCACCAGACTTTGGGTTCAGTTTCAGGATAGCAGATTTAAGATTATCAGACACCATTTGTAAACTGAACAGGAACTGATAAAAGGTTTCAGCCTGCACCAGGGTATAACATCTGGGTATAACAAACAGGCTAAGAGGGTCATGCCATTAGCCTCTCAAACTTGACCGGTGCACTGCACAAGATGATGTCATCACTTTAAATTGCCACATGCCTTGTCCTGCTATGAAAGCAGATTAAACCTGCAATGGATAAGAATCCTTTAAAATTACGACATTTAGTTTCTATAGCTCACACAGAATCTGCTGCTGCCATTCATTTTGTTACCAAGAACTATGGGTGAGGGTCTTTGACTGGATGAAGGTTAAATTATGCCTCCCTGCTGCATTTCCTCAATGGGCAAAAAGGCCTCTTCCTTCTTTGCTACTGGTAAATGTTGAAGTGGGTTGTTAATGCACCATTGTCTCCCAGTATCAACCCTTGGCCTGGTATGTCTTTTAGACTATAAGCTCATTGTGGTAGGTATCACGTCTTCCTATGCCCTTGAATGGCACGAGATGATATGGGTCTCTGGGTGCTATATGATACTGCCAACTAGTGTGATTTTTATTGTGCGTTTTGCAGAGTTTGGTGTCTTTCATAAAGTCTCAGATTCTGGAATCCTGTGATTATGCTGGCATCTGTTTTTATTTTTGAAAAAAGGAAGTTTCTTGCCCTCGTGATTGCAAAAAGAAGCTAGAAGTGACCTAGCTGCAGCTGAAAGTCTCAGAAACCAGAAGGCAAAGAAACTAGTGGACAACATTTATTATTGTTTTAAATTCAAAGCCAAACTTGTGGTTTTTGGAACCAACTCATCATTTTGGAACAGTTGGGGTCGGTAATACTGCAAAGCATTCATTATCAGCCTTTTGGAGACCAGTACGCCCTATAGTACATTCCACAGTGTCTAGTCCTGTCTCATGTAAGAGCTTCAAATGATGGTGCTCCTGCTCCTTCTCCAGGGAGACTATTCTACATTGTATCTCACTGACAGGAAACTTCCCCTTTCTTAGGGTTTGTCTACATGGGGAGCTATTCTGGAATAGCTATTCCTGGTTATCAATTTCTGGTTAACTCCCTGTGTGGACACCTTTATTCTGGAAAAAAAGCATTCAAACAGGGAGTTAGTTAAGAATATTTAGTCCTCTTTAAATTCTCACTTTCTTAATCTGGATTAATTTCCCTGTATAGACAAGCCCATAGTCCATCCCATGAGCCCTAGCTCTACCCTTGTTGTATCACCCTAAACACAGCCCTCTCTGCTTGGTGTTCATAGCCTGTAGATATCTGCAGGCTCTTCTCCTGTCTCACTTAGCCAAGCTAGACATGTTCCACTCTTTGATTCTTCCCTTTAAGTCTTGCCAGGGCTTTGATTAGTTTGTTGGTCCATTTTCTCAGTATCTTTCTGGTGCTGTGGTGCCCGTGATGAATACAGTACCCAGGTCAGGTAATACTGAAGCCATACAGGGAGGGAGGCTCACCACTGTTCTCTGAGATGGGAGGCCTCTGCACATCCAGTCCCAAATTGCACTGGTCTTTATTTCCATTGACTTAAATGCAACTTAAGCACATACGTAAATGCTTTGCTGCCTATGGGCGGTGGTGCATATGCCATGTTCTGCAACAGTGTATTATTGTATGTTGGCCTGGTTACTCAAATGCCATTCTCTGTAAGAATAGTTTGGCTCAAGAGCTTCTCAACAGAGGATTATCTGGAATGGTAGAGGAAGGAAGGAGGACATGGTGCAAGAGTTGCCTTGCAGCTGACACTGAAGGGACAATGCCAGAACTGGCTCTGATGACTCTGTCTTGATTTCTTGCTGAGCCTACAAGTCTGGTTTAAGCGTGGGGGGGGGGGGGGGGGACAAAGCCCACAATCTATCGGGCATGCCTCCTGCAGCACAAGGAAGGCTGGCAATATTAAAAGGACACTTGCGGAGGAGCCAAGGAAATCAGATTGGAAAAAGCCAGGCATAGGAACCCATTGGGGTGTCTGAAGAAGCTTGATCTACATCAGGCTCTGTGGAGACCGGTATCAGTGACCAGAACATGGGCAGTCTGGCCTGGTGGTCGGTGCAGTGTTCAGGAACCAGAGCCAATGGACAGCTCTGAAGTCAGGAGCTAGGTGTTGGAGCTGGGGACATGCAGAAAACAGGAGCCGAAGCCAAGGGTCAGCGTGGAGCCAGAAGCCAAAAAGCTGTAGCCTGGGACTGGAGCTAGAGCAGTGACGGCAGGGACTGGAACAACACTGAGGGCAGGGTGGAAGTCAGGAACGAGGGAGGAGGCTGGGAGTCAGACAGTAGACGGCAGTGTCTGTAACAGCAGCAGCAAGCCAGGATCCATCTTGTTGCACAGACAACTTCTCATAGCTCTGTCTGGCTGAAATAATGTACTTGGCCCACTCAGGCCTCAGGTGCTCCTCCAATCAGATCCCTGTGGCTGGTACCTGTAGTGGAGCATAAAGTCATAAGGCTCCAGCCGCTAGTGGAGCCATCAGGTGTTGTTGTGGCTGAGACAGCAGGTCGGGGTTCAAGACTCACGGACCCTCACCGCCTACCTAGGTCACCATTATGGCATGGTAAGACTTTATGTAACATACTCGTGATGTAGGGGCCTGCGGCCATTCAGACCTACAGGGCAATACGTGGTTGGGATACGCAGAGAATTGTCACTGGGGCTCATCCTAACTGAGAAAGAATCGTTGATTTGACCTCAAGACAGATCGGGCAAGAGCCCTTTCATCCGATGGGATCCCAGAGGGATCAGACAGGGGACAGAGATGCAGCTAGCCCTGTAACCATAAAAAGGCCCTTCAACAGGAGGACTGTAATGCACGTGCCAGACCAGTGCAGTTTACTGTGGCTCATGGCCTCCCATCAACTCCATCATGCTGCTTTGGGGAGGAGAATCTGGCTCGTCCTTAGCTCAGCAGTTCCCCAGAGTAACGGTTCGGGTTTTTTTTTACCAGTTCGATTTTCAAAGAAAAATACCGCAGGGCTATGCCTTCTGGGGGCTCTGCAGAAACAGATCCATTGCGATTCAGGCCGTGTCCCAAATTCAATCCATTACCTAAAGAAGAGAAAGTGAGTTTTGATTTGTATTTGTGATACACTCATATCACATCCTCAAGCTCTTGGTTTGTTTAGGAAAGTGTGATTATTTTTTCCCCCGTTTGATATGCAATTTGGCATATGGGTGAAAGGCCTAAAGAGGAGAGGAGTCATTCACCATAGCAACATGAAAAGAAAGAGGAGCTTTGTCACTGAAATAATGTGTTCTCTCCACGGGTTTGATTGCATTTTATCATACAAACAACAAGACAAATAAAATCTGACTTTCATCTTTGTCACCTCAGATGCTAATATAGATTTACATTCAGGAAACTCAGCTGATGGTGATTCTAGGGCATGTGCAAATGCCAACAGATTTGCCTTTTGCAAAAGGAATGAGGTAGGTTGCATAAAATGTTTTCTTAGATTTGAAACACACACATACAAGTCTCTAACTAGCAATTAAAACTATAGGATGTGAAATTTACCATCATAGTTAATTAATAAGGGTAATTACTAGATATACGAATATTCAAACAGACGTAATGTGCTGTAGTTTGAAAACAATCATTTCCATTCCTAGGTTGTGGTGTGCATGATCTCTTTCTGGGCAGGTCAGGTTTGGCGAGATAGTGGTGATGACCACTATAAAATTCTGGAAGCTGGAAAAGGCTCCCAGAGTGAGAGATTCAGGCCAACATGGTAGAGGAAAGAGGGAGGGAAGTATTGGGCAGGAACAGGCTAGAAGTTGCCGGTGCATTTTCAATGAAACCAGGATCAAATGTCTGATGAAGGCTGCTGTGTTTGTTCCTGCCCCTAGATACGCAGTAATAGACATTGTGGAAACTCCTTGGAGGCATAGACAGCACTGGAGTCAGCTTTTCACGAAAATCTTTGAGATCCCTGACATTTGAAAGGGGCTGGAGAGTAGAATAGAGTAGAGCAGAAGAATTCCTTTTCGTGTCATGCTTGCAACACTTCAGCTAACACATCCCAGAATGACTGTCACTCTTTTGCAATAGTATTCCATTGTTGACTCATGTTCAGTTTGTGATTCCCTATAAACCCCAAATCCCAGTCCGCAGTCTCCTTCCTAGGCACTCATTTCCTATTGTGTATGTGCGCAACTGCTTATTCCTTCCTAAGAGCAGTACTTTGCATTTGTCCGTATTGGATTTCATCCTATTTATTTCAGATCATTTCTCCAGGTTGTCAAGATCATTTTGAATCCAAAAACTCGTGTAAACCACTCCCCTCTTGGTATCCAACTTCATAAGTGTATAAGCAAGTTTATAAGCAAACTTTATATGTGCATTCTCTATGCCATTATCCAAATCATTTCAATATCTTCATAATAGAAGTGGACCCAGGACAGATCCTGTGGGATCTCACGCAATATGCCCTTCCAGCTTGCTTGCGAACCCATTGATAACTACTCTCTGAGTGTGGTTTTCCAGCCAGTTGTGCTTCCAACTTATAGTAGGTTCACCTAGGTTATAATTTCTCTAGTTTGTTTAAGGGAAGGTCATGTGAGACAATATCAAAAGCCTTACTAAAGTTCAGATATATCATCTACCACATCACCCCACCCACAAAGCTTGTTATAGTGTTAAAGGAGGATATTAGATTGGTTTGACATGCTTTGTTCTTGTTCTTGACAAATCCATGTTGACTGCTACGGATCATTTTATTTTCTTCCAGGTGTTTACAAATTGATTGTTTGATTTTTTGCTCCATTATCTTTCCAGGTACTGAAGTTAAGCTGACTGGTCTGTAAATCCCTGGGTTGTCCGTATTCCCCTTTTTATAGCTAGATACTATATTTGCCTTTTCCCCATCCTCTGGGATCTCTCATGTCCTCCATTAGTTCTCAAAGATAATTGCTAATGACTCAGAGATCTCTTCAGCCAGTTTCTTAAGTATTCTAGAATGTATTTCATCAGGCCCTGCCAACTCGAAGACAGCTAACTTGTCTAAGGCCAGGTCTACACTACCACTAACTTCAGTATAACTTACATCACTCAGGGATGTGAATGAGCCACTCCCCTGAGCGACGTAAGTTACACCAACCTAAAGGCTAATGTGGAAAGCACTATGTCGGTGGGAGAGCTCCCACCAACAGAGCTACTGCCTCTTGAAGAGGTGGATTTATTATGCTGATGGGAGATCTCTCTCTTGTTCGCATAGAGCATCTTCACCTGAGTTGCTACAGTGGGGCAACTGCATATGTGCAATTGACTAGCCCTAACTAATGCTTAACTTGTTCTTTTCCTATTTTAGCCTGATTGTATCCCATTTAGACTGATGTTCACTATGTTAGTTGGCCAATCACTGCTAACTGTTTTGGTGAAAAGTGAAACAAAAAAAGGCATTTAACATGTCAGCCATTGCGGCGTTTTCTGTTGTTTTTCCCTCCTCCTTAAGTAATGAGCCTACCCTGTCCTTGGTCTTCCCAGTGTTTCTAATATATTTGTAAAATACCTTTTATATCCCTGGCTATTTTAATCTTATTTTATGCCTTTCGCCTGTCTAATTTTGTCCCTACATGCTTGTATTTTTTTTTATATTCATCCTTCATAATTTGGCCTAGTTTCCACTCTTTGTACAAATCTCTTTTGAGTTTCTAGTAGTTGAAGATCTCCTGGCTAAGCCAGGGAGGTGTCTTGCCATCCTTCCTATCTTTCCCATGTACTGTGATAGTGTGCTCTTGTGCCCTTAATAATGTCTTTTTAAAAAACTGTCCTCTTCGCAACTGTTTTTTTCCACCTAAACTTGCTTTCCATGAGCTTTTACCCATCAGTTCTCTGAATTTGCTAACATCTGCCTTCTTGAAGTTGATTGTCTTTATTCTGCTGTTTACCCTCCAACCATTCTTTAGAATCATGAACTCTACCATTTCATGATCACTTTCACCCAAGCTGCCTTCCACCTTCAAATTCTCAACCAGTTCCTCCGTTTGTCAGAATCAAATCTAGAACAGCCTCTCCCCAGTCACTTTTTCTACCTTCTGTAAAAGAAAGTTCTCTCCAATGTGTTCCAAGAACTTGTTGGGTAATCGGTGTCCTACTGTATTATTTTCCCAACAAAGGTCTGGGTAGTTAAAGTCCCCCATAGCCATCAAATTCTGTGTTTTGTATGATTTTGTTAGTTGCTTCAAAAAAGCCTCATCCGTGTCTTCTGCCTCGTTAGATGATCAATAGTAGATATCTACCAAGACATTGCCCTTTCAACCGGTCTGCCTCCCACTTCTATCTCAACTTCAGTACAAGTGTATACATCTTTGATAAACAAGGCAATCCCTCCTCCCTTTCCCCCTGACTTTCCTTCTTGAAAAAGCTGGACCCTTCAATACCAATATTCCAGTCATGTGAATTATCTCACCAAGTTTCTGTGATGCCAATTATGTGGTAATTGTGATTATTCACTAGTATTTCTAGTTCTTCCTGTTTACTCCCCATACTTCTTGCATTAGCATATAGACATCTAAGATGTTCATTAGATCTCCCCTCTGTGTTCCCTCTTGTCTCTGCTGTGATTAGCCATGTTCCCAGCAGATTCCATCTGGTCACCCACATCTCCACGTTCTGGACTTACCTGTGTGCTTTTGTTTCCTGCCCCTGTTGTACCTAGTTTAAAGCCTGCTTCACTAGGCTAGCTGGTCTGGATCTGAAGATTCTCTTCCCCTTTCTTAGTAGGTGGACCCCCATGTGTGCTCAGAAGTCCTTCTTCCTGGAACAACATCCACTGGTTGAGGAAGCTGAAGGCCTCCTGGTGACACCATCCACGCAGCTATGCATTCATCTCCAGGATGTGTCTGTCTCATCCTGGGTCCCTACCCTGGACCTGAAGGATCAATAAGAACAACCCCTGTGCCTCCAGCTCCGTCACCCTCACCCCACCCCCACTCTCCTCCACTCCCTGTAGTCACTACTGATCTTCCCATGGTCAGAGCTTGCAGTATTGTTAGCATCCACATGGATGAGCAGCATGGGGTAGTCGTCAGAGGGCCAGATGCTCCTAAGCAGCCCTTCCACAATGTCTCAGATTTGGGCCCTGGCAGGCAGCACACCTCCTGGATGCAAGGTCAGGCCTGAAGATGGGTGCCACTCAGAAGGGAGGCACCAACCACCATCACCCTTTGATTCCTCGTGGGAGTGGTGGCCGCAATCCTCCAAGTCTTGGGGTATACGGCTTCCACCTTTGGGGGAGATTCCTCATCCCTTGTTGCCAGGGCAGCAAACTGGTTTTATCTCTCCATGGCTGTTTTTCTCTCCCTGTGGGTGGTGGGTTGGGAGCCAGGATGGAGCACTGCTTGCTGCCAGAAGTAACCAGCAGCCAGTGTCCTTCTTGTGCAGGAGCCGTTTCCTCCTCCCCCTGTGGTGCTGTTGCAGTCCTTTCCAGCAGGCTTTCTTTCTCAGCCTTGGAGGGCTCCACATGCATGTTTTCTATGACTTCCTGATGTGAATGGATGCGCCTCAGTCGAGCCACCTCCTCCTATAGCTTCCCCTCCTGCTTTCCGAGAGATCCTACTAGGAAACACCTCTCACATTGGGTGGTTTCCCCTGCCTGCCTTTCTGTGATGGGGAAATGCAGGCCGCAATATCTGCAATCCATGCCAAGAGCTGGGGAGAGGCACCCAGGGTCGGGTTATGTATCTGGACACAGGCGCAGGTGGACAAGCCAGGAGCAGCACCGGCCCTGGTGATGCAGCCTTTCCGAATCCTGGTGATTTTATTCTTTCTCATTCCTTCAGGTTCCCCTGTCTGCTTCCCCCTTGGTTGCCAGTTCCCCTTTGTAGCGCTTAACTAAGCCCAATGCTAAGGATCTTGTTGAACCCTTTACTGTGCCTCAGGCCTGATGTTTGCCTGTTGCCTGTTGGGATGGGACACCCATTCAGTTCCCCTGGTCTCTGCGGAGATGACAGCAAAATGGGACAATTGTACCGAAAGTTCTAGTGATGAAACCACCAACAAGCTGCAGACAGGTCATTAAGCTACCACTGCCTGACAGCCTTTGGCTACTACCTACCTGGAGTTTGGTCCTATCCTGTTAGCTACCCTGTTTGCTGATGACTTAGACTTTCCACGTTTAAAGTGCAAGTGGCAGAGGGCTCAGCACCTGTATTTTTAACTCTTTAATTCTTTGTAGATTATGCAGAAGCACAAGACGGATCAAAGTACAAAAACAACACCATTTCGGCACGAACAGGAGGAAAGGGCTCGGCTTTATTTCTGTAGCGGAGAAGAGGACAGGATACTGCAATAAAAGATTTCTTCTCTTCTGGTTTTGAAGTTGCTTTGGGCACATCTTTCTGTTCACACTCTAGAAAAAGGAACCAGAAACTGTCTGGTCCTGATCGTCCATTCATAGTTAATTTTTCAATTAGAGCACCCCATCTCCTTGGGAACCAAGCAGTTGTGCCTGGGGGCTCTTTCTTTCTTTGATCATCTGCTATCATGTACGTGGCTGTGACTAGAAACTGATCTCAGAGTAAATTATCTCAGAGGAGAACAGCCCAGCAATAGGTTGTTCAAATGGGGATTGGACATTTACATGGATATCAAGAATGTACCGGGTTATAGTTATGGCTAACCCAAATGTTGTGGAAGAGACATTAAACCTCATGCTCCAAGCGAAAGCCACTCTCTAACTACTAGAGACCAGGGTGAGACTGAGGCCTGGTCTACACTGGCTGTGGATTTCGGCTGCAGTCGATGGGAGATATGCAAGCTACGAACAGTAACTTGCGTATCTGCCATTGACTCCCTAACATCTACTTACCGCAGCATCTCCACTGTGCTGCGCCGATGGGAAATGCCCTCCCATTGACGCAGCTCTCCACTACTTGCGGGGGTGGATTTACGGAGCCGACTTCCGGGTTTGACTGAGCGTGTCTTTACTGCTGCTCCATCGAACCCACAAACTGGATCCTTCACTGCCGGCTGTGCCACTGGCGGTGTAGACAAAGCCTTAACATGGAGGGCAAATCATGCCACATCCGCTGCTGCAGGGCTCCCACACTGTCCTCCGCAGCATCTGGCACCAGCCACTGTCAGAGACGGGTACGGGGCTAGATGGTGCCTGCGGCTCTGATCCCAGCTGGCAACTCCCATGTTCCTAACACCTCAGCCCAGCAGTGTCCCGGGGCAGCCTGCGAGGGTGGTTCCTGGGGTTATTGCTGTTGTTAGAGCTGAGGGAATGATTTGTCTGAGGTGCTTCGTCTCGTGATCTGCTCATGGGACATCCGTGGGAATTTGCTCTTCAGCGCTCATCATCATACTCAGCCATGTCTCGGCGGGTCAGATAGGTCAGACGGTATTGGTTCTGTTTCCTGATTGGCTGTGACACACATACTGGTGTGGGAAGTTTGGTCATAGACTCACCCAGGTAGCTCTGCCGTTTGTGGTTTGCGTCCCTGCAGAGTTCCCAGAAAGTGAACAGAAGGGGGCAGGCTCTCAGCCAGAGCCAGCTCCTGAAGGAATTGCAGCCGACAGGCCCTGGGCGAGTTGTGGGCATGCATTTGACAGCTCTGGTCTGTGTTGTGACCAAATAAAGGAGGGGCTCTGGCTCATTGCTGTCTGTCTTTCATGCCTGTGCACAAGAACACCAGTCACCCCTTATTTCCTCTCCTGGATTCTGTCCCAGCTTTTCTTCTCCTTCCTCCACAAAGGGTGGCTTTTTTCCTGGGATTATTTGTCTCATTTTCCCAGCTCCTCAGCATTGCGGGCCCCCATGGAGACGTGTCCTGGGCAGGGTCAGAAGAAAGGTGGTTCCTGCAGGATTCCCTTCCCATGGTTCTCTCTCCCCCACCCCTGAAGACTGATCTCTCAGACACAAGGGGGCTAAGGTTTCAGGGCTTCCAGTGGTCTCCTACAGTTGCCCATCATGTGGGCTCTTAGCAGTGAGGGGGGTGGGCGTGTCTGTGCTGGGCAGAATATTTGCTGTCGCTGTCAGAAGAGTCCCTCTCTGGACGAGGCTGGGTAGCATGTTGAGTTTTCTCACCTCCAGTGTCTGGAAGCCAGCCGGGTAGCTCAGAGGAGCCGCTGGGGATTTATAGTGCCTGGCATTGGCTTTGCCCTGCAAATCACAGGGCCAAGGGTGTGAAACCAGCAATTTTGCTTCAGTGAGACATTGCTGTCCTGATGACACTAAATACTTTTTTGTGATGCTGCAGTTCATGGCTCGAGCTTAACAGACAAGATGCCATGTTTGATTAGGCTCCTAAAGCTGCTGTGGTTTCTTGGTTCATGAGGAGCTCATCGTCTCTTTGTGGGTAGCCGCATTCCATCCAAAGGGCCATGAATCCTGTCAGAAAAGAGCTCACACACTGAACAGCCTGTCCAATGAAGACAGGTTGGGAGGAGGTGGTGGGGACCATCAGCCCTACTCTTTGTGTGGAGCTGCCTCTGGGGTTCCCCACACTTCCCAGAGACTCCGAGCCAGGGGAAGGTAGGGCTAAATCCCTGCTGAGACACCCAGCCCTCCAGCCCTGATATCCACTCCTCTCTCTGGATGTTTTCATTGCAACTCCCCTTGACACATCTTACGAGGAGCCTGTTTCCCCCAGCAGGACACCAAGCTGCCCTTTGAATTTCACTGTTTCCCATTTCATTTGACGATGGGAATAAAAAATTAGGAAAAGCCATTTTGATCCTGTTTTCCAAACAGGATGAATAATGCACAGGAATTCACCAGTTAACAAATGCAGCCAGCTGTTCCATTCAGATTACATGAGAGCAAAGAGCACACAGATGCCTATATTCACTGGAACAAGGGAGATCTCCATGATTATTGCCCCCAAATACTCGCTGCGACAAGAAGCAGGTCACAAATTTGCCCCAATCTTTTTTGACAAACTGATACAAACGTCCACCAATTGGCCTTTCACTCTCAAAGCACAGGGGCGCTGGTATGAGGCACGTAAGAGATGAACCCACAAAGGGACTCTGCTCTTCAGCTCCCTGGGATAAATCCTGTGGCTACTTGCTCCAGTGTGGTGCACAGTCTGGCGGTATCACCATCTTAACTGGCCAAAGGATGACCACCCTCATGTGAGGTTGCACTTCCATAGCCAGTGTAAGGGCTCTTCTGCCTCCCACCCTCCCCGCTTCCCATGTAGCTAGTGATGGTGGAAAGGGGGTGTGGCCAGGATATCTCTATGTCCCCTTGGCTGAATTTTTAGCACCCTGGAGCCTGCTGTACTTTGGAGAAAGCTGAGGTCTGCTCTAACATGGCTTATATGGGACCAACCTTGTGCAAAGCAACACCAGGACCAGAGGAGAGCAAAGATGAGTTTGATTTAGGCAGTTTGGCGTCAGTTAACATCGGGCCAGCCCCTTAGACTGTACATGGATTCAGGCCAAGAGACGTTTGCGTTTGTCAAGTGCCCGGCACGTCTAGGAGCTGTAAAACGAATACCCGTAATGGTCACTGATATGAATTGTCACGGATGTGTGGGGTTGCTGGAGCCTCGGCCTGTTGGATGCTGGACAGCTCGTTCCTTAGTTGGTTATTCATCTTGCCTGATTAGATGTGGGAATCCTGAACACTGTATTCTTGGAAGTACATCTGCCTAGACACCCACTGAGCTGGGCAAACTATTTCCAGCAAATACTTTATTCCATGAATTTAGCTCTTTTCTCCCTCTGCTTTCAAATTATCTCATTGTTTGTGTTTGCAAATCATTTGCTATTTACAAACGCGTTTCTTGTTGGTGACTGTGAAAACTCTCTATGAGATCCAATTGTAGCCTGTGGATCGCTTGGGAACGATTTATTTTGCATATGCTTGGGATTTGCAAGACAGTCTATGTGATTGGAGAATGGAAGCCCCACAGGTTTTCAAAAGAATTCGTTCCTAAATCACTGTGGTGCTTCTGAAAATCCCACCCTCTCTCTGGATGTTTGTTAGCATGATGGGACGTCTGCCCCACACTGGCACCTAAAGGGTAAAAAGCAGCCCTAAGGAGGCGGTGCTGGAGGGGGCCAATAGGAGAGAGGCCAGGAGGAAAAGCCAATCGAAGGCCAGCAGGCCCATACAAAAGGAGCTGCAGGGCAGAGTAAACCCATCTGGAGCTCAAAGAAGGAAGGCTGTGTCTCTTGGAGGCTGAGAGGTCTGCAGTACCTTAGACAACGTTACTACTGGCATGGGGTAGTTGTAGGACCTGAGGCTGGGCGGAGAAGGTGCTAGGGCTGGGGGAACTGGCCCAGGGAAGTAGAAGCAGGGAAAGAAATGTGAGGTGCAGCAGAGGGCTGCAATCCATGGGGTCCCTGGTCAGGAACCCAAGTAGTGGGCGGCCCCCAGACTCCTCCCCCCACTAGCTAGTGGGGAAATGGTGGAATAAGTGACTGCAGTGCCCATGGGGAAAATGGCTGGGACTCGCGAGGAGCCAAACCTCCTCTGGAAGGGGGGCAGTACAGATAGTGGCTTGGTCCTGACAGCTGCGGGAAGGGCTGCAGGCGAATGGAGAGGTGGAGGGACTGTGCAGACCGCAGATGCAGGTGTCAGCTTGAAGCTAATCCCCAGACCGCCAGCAGGGGGTGCTAGCCTGGCAGTGAGTGATGCAAACCTGTCACAGTTGGGTTTATTAGTACAGAGTCCCATGGTTGGTTTCTGTCCCCAAATGGCTAACTAAGCTATATGTTAGAAGGAGGGGCTGAGGGGAATCAGAGATTTTTTGAAGGGTCATAAGGCTATTACTGGTATGAACGTGCAGTCTGTCTGGGGTATTTGCTGTACTGGACACCACTTACTGTAGTATCTGAATGCCTGACACTAGTAACATATTTATCCCCATACGTTCCCATGACAGAGGGCAGAGCTATTATCTTCTCTGTGCAGATAGGGACCTTCGGCACAGAGAAGCTAAGTAACTTGGCCAAGCTCACGTGGGAAAGCTGTGCCAGTGAAGAGACTCGAACATGGCTCGCCCGCATTGGAGACTTGTGCCCTAGCCCACCCTTCAGTGCAAAGGGGCTGCTTTCCGGGATCTTTCTTTCAAATAAACAAATCACGCCTGGGGATGTTTGTGGGAAATGAATAAAGAGTGTCGTGATGATCACCAGCGTGAATTCGTGTGACCTGACTTGTGGTTACACTGAGGCCTCTTTGCTGTGATACTGCACAGGAGCCTCTTGAGAATAACTTCTTCACAGGGCTCCCTATCCCGGCCTGCTCCCAGCCCCAGCTGTAGGAGTGTGGTAGGGCAATGGGGGCACAAGCAAGTAGGGTAGCCTGGCTAAAGTGCACAGTGCAACGACACCTTTCCCATTGTGAGCTGGGACAGCAGACCTGTAAGTTAGAGCAGCCTCAATGCTGCTCTAACTTACATTGGGGGCAATGTAAGTTTGAGCAGGGCCTGCCCCTTGGAAATGCCCTAGAATGGTGGGTGTGCAAAGGCGTTTAAAGCCCAGGGATGGGGGAACTGAGACACAGTACCCTGGATTTTAATAAAAGGAACAGACACAAACAATTTTTTGCAGGTGTTGCTCAGCTCTGGGAATCAGTGAGATTCGTGCTCTCACTCTCACTCATTCATGCTCAATGCTCTCCTACCCATCCCTTCTTTGGGCCAGGTGCATGCATTCATGAGTCCCGCTCACTCAGTGGGACAGTCTGCCGTCTGCGCTGGCGCCTCATATCACAAGCGAGCATAGAAAACATTTCTCATGGGAAAGAATGCGTTTCCCGCCAGGCCACTTTAATAGACCCAGGATTTTGTCCTTCATGCTATTTTCACCAAAAAACAGGGTTTGCATCCACACGTGTGATGTTTTGTCATTCCAAACCAACAATGAGCCCTGGTTTGAACATCTGTTTTTCATATTTTACCCAAAGCCCTGTTGGCAACCTGGAGGACAATTACCATAGATTCAAATTGGGTCCTCAACCTCACAAAACCAGAGTAAAATCCAGAAACGTCACTAGCTGAGGTTTTCTGTTTTTTGTTTTTTGCAAATCTTTGCCCAACGTAATGTCATTCATATTTAAAAAGAGCTCTTTAGTCTGTCTTCCTGTACCATTAAGGAAACTAATGTAATTCACATAAGGAGCTATAAGAAATTGCATACAAAGCTGAATGGTGTATTGAGTAGACCATGCATAATACAACAGGTCCTAGATACAAACTGATGACTTATCATTTGGCCTCTAACTTAGTGCTGTGAATGATTTTTCTATTCACCACTAGAGGCCACTGTGCCCCTTAACTACAGAGGCCGACTTGCTAATTAATAAGTGGCTTCATGTGGGGAAAAACGTCCTTTGCAGAACTAGAACCTCAGTCCCTGGGCTGCCAAGGCTAATTTTGGCCAAATGTAATCTCAAGTGTGTGTCAAAATTTCATCTACAGGGTAGAGGTAACTTCCTCCACGACTGGGCCATGAATGTGCCTAGAGACTGCTTGCAACATTTCACTCACCCGGATCGAGCACCTTTCGTTGATGGGTGAATAAAATATCATTTATTTTCTCATTATCCTCATGGGGAAAAGCAAGCAAGCAAGGACCTGGGCTGGACAACTTCTGTGATGCTTTGGCAAGACTGTGCTAAGCTGGGCTCTGGGATGAGAGCCTGAGCCCTGTCTATCCTCCATCGCTCAGCATGTGGAGGGGGTTAAGCCGTGTCTGCACTCTGTATCCTAGGCACTGCCCCGCCCTGGGGGAAGTTAGAGCAGCAGGCGGGGTTAATGTTCTAACTGACACTTTGCTTCCCGGGAGAGGATCACTGCTGCCTCTTCTGTCTGTGGCTCTGTCCCTGCCCAATGCCCTGCTGCAGGGCTGGTGGGCACAAGGGTCCTGGAGAAGTCCTCCTCTCCATCAGTCCAAGCCCTTCCCAGCCCAGCCACCCATCCTACCAGCTCCCCTCTCCCAGTTGGCTGCACCTTGGGCTTCTTACTGCAACCCTTGTCTTGTGAGCCTCGAGTGGGTCTTGCTGGAAGAGGGGTTCTGAACTGGTCCATCTCTTTCTTGAGCCCATGGAAAGAGCAGGTGGGGAAGGTGGAGGGCATGAAGGCACCTAGATTCCCTCTGCAGCCAGGCAGATGGAGGAGTGGGCAGAGCATGGAGAAAAAGCCAAGGGATACAAATGAGAGACTCCGGTAAAAGCCCCAGCTGCGTTGGATGGCTGCCTTTTCCTGTCCTTAAAGAGCTCGTGCTAATCCCAAGGAGGGTCCTGGGGATCTCACACACACCTTCAGCTGCACAATGCTTCTCTCCCAGCTGTCCCTGCATCCAGCTGACACGAGGTTCATCAGGCGCCTGCCTTAGCAAATTGAGTTGCGTCAGTCCTGGCTATTGCCCAGTGGCCTGAGCTCATTTGGAGGCTGCTCTACAGTTTGTCATCCAGGTCACCAGCTTTGTGCAATTTAGCCCCACCGTGGGGTGAGCCTCGGTAGGAAGCTGGCTCACTGGAACACCAACTACGTCATTTGTGGCAGGGTATGTGACTCCGAGCTCCCCTTGGCCATCGGAACAGCCTGGCGAGTGCCATGTCAGGGCCCAGTCAGGGGAGCACATCAGGAAAATGTGGGTGACACACTCAGGACACCTTGGTAATAGCAGCGTGAAACTTGCAGAGGTTTGCATGTTCTGACTCCCCTCTCACGGTCCCTGGGGAGAGAAACCTGTTTGGATGTTACAGAAACACATTTTCTACCAGGCTGGGTGTCTCCAGATTCCCCTTCTCCCAGGCGACATTGGGGACCTCTTCTCCTCTGCCTGGTGCTTTGTGTAGTCAAGTATCTCTCTGCAAAGTTCGTGCTACTCTTTATATTACAGTAGCACCAAGAGGCCACACCGAGAACAAAGCCACACTGACTTTCAGAGATCCTTTGACAAGGTCCCTTACCAAGGGCTCGTAAGCAAAGCAAGCACTCTGGGATAACAGGGAAGGTCCTCTCCTAAATCAGTAATTGGTGAAAAGACCAGAAACAAAGGGTAGGAATAGTCGGTTTTCAGAATGGAGACGGCTAAATAGTGGTGTCCCCTAAGGTTCTGTAATGGGACCAGTGTTATTCAACATATTCATAAATGATCTGGAAAAAAGGGCAAACAGAGAGATGGCAAAATTTGCAAATGATAGAAAATTACACAAGATCCAAAGCTGACAGCCCAAAGTTACAAAAGATCTCACAAAACTAGATGACTGGGCAGATGAAATTCAACGTTGATAAATGCAAAGATGGGTCATGTCACCAAGGATGCATACTTGGGACTAGCACAAGTGTATAGGGACAAAATCAGGAAAGCCAAGGCAAACAATGAGTTACAGCTGGCACAGAATATTGGGGACAACAAGAAGGGGTTGTACAAATATGTCAGACAAGAAAGATCAGGGATGGTTTGGGTCCTCTGCTCTATGGAGAAGGTGAGCTGGTAACGGAAGATGGTAGGAAGGCAGAGCTGCTCAGTGCCTACTTTGCTTCAGTCTTCTCACAAAAATACATGTGTCTGGATGACTAGCTTAGACAATAAAGGGGGAGGGATGCAGATCGGGATAAATAAAGAACACGTCAGATCTTCTGACCAATTTGAATGAATTTAAAGTAGTGGGGCCTGATGCTATTCACCTGAGGGTACTGAAAGAATGAGCTGAAAAAATCTTGGAGCCACTAGCAATAATGTTTGCTAACTCATGGATGACAGGAGAGTTCCTGGAGGACTGGGGAATGGCTAACGGAGCGCCCATGATTAAAAGGGGAAAAAGAAAGAGGCAGGGTAGCTACAGATCAGTCAGCATGTCTTGGATTCGTGGGATTCCTGGGGAGCAACTAGAGCAATGTATAAAACATTCAATTTGCAAATACCTGGAAGATGAAGAGGTGATCGCTAGCACCAGCCTGGATTTACAAAGAACAAATCATGCAAAACCAGCTTGATTTCCTTCTTTGACAGGGTACCTCGTTCGGTGGATAGGAGGAATGAGGTGGACATAATATACTTGGACTTCAACAAATCTTTTAGCAAACACTTTGATGGAGAGAGCTAAAATTCAGAGGGATCTTGATAAACTGACAAACTGGAGAACTGGGCTATAGGCAACAAAATGAAATTCCACAAAGACAAATATAATGTGCTACACTTAGGGAAGAAAAAACAAATGCACAAATACAGAATGGGGGAAAAGTGGCCTGGGAGCAGCACCGCTGAGAAGGATCTGGGAGTTGTGGTGGATCACATCCTCAACATGACTCAGCAATGCCATGCTGCAGCAAAAAAAGCAAACTTTAGGTTGCATGAACAGAGGCATAGCATGCAAGTCACGGGAGGTGATAGCATCGCTCTACTCAGCTAGAGAACCGTGTCCAATTTTGGTCACTAATGTATAGACAGGAAGAAGAGAAACTGGAAAGGATTCAGAGGTGACCGATAATCAAAGGGATGGAATGCAAGTCATATGAGCTTAGTCAGAAATAATTAGCTATATTTTGTTTGGAAAAGAGGAGATTAAATAAGAGGGGACATGATTGCAGTCTTCAAACACTTGAAAGCCTGCCATAAAAAAGATGGAGAAAAGTCATTCTTTCTTGCCAAAAAGGGCAGAACAAGAGGCCATGGGTTTAAACTACAGCACGGCAGATTTAGATTAAATCTCAGTAAAAGCTTCCTACCTGTAAGAACAGTAGGACAATGGACCACACTGCCTAGCAAGGGCATGGAAGCTCCTTCGCTAGGGGTTTTCAAAAGGAGGCTGAATAACCGTCTGTCTTGGATGGTTCAACAAGTCCTGTGTCCTGCCAGGGGGTTAGACTAGATGACCCTTCTGGGTTCCTCTTAACCCTATGGTGCTAGGTTTCCACACAGCTCGAGTTTCAGCTTTGTTCATGTTGTTTAACAGGAAGCAACTAATTTCTGGAGCAGTATCCAGTTCATGGAGACATCTAGTGGCTGAATAACATACCGCAGTCACATATCAGGCACCCTATTTGTCACGTCTCCCGCATCATTTGCAGTCTTACTCCCATGACAGATCCTTTCATTTCTTAAATCAGTATCAGATTTTTAAAAGTTAAAAAAAATGTTTAATGCTTCTGTGATGTTTCCTAATCATTGTTGTATGGTGCCCTGAGCACTTCCTTATGGAGTCCCTGGGGAGGGAGTGAATCAGAAAAAAAGTGTGTTATTGTGTTTAATTTTGAGGTTTAATTAATGTTGTTTATCATTTCAGTGTCTCTGTTATTAATGCACAGAACAGGAGCTATTCTTAAGCTCTCACTTAATATTAATCATACACACAAAAGAATTATTCCCCCAGGGCACTACAGGTCAGACAAGACGTGGCCTAAGGAAAAAGAAAAAATCACTCTGGAAAATGTTCATCCCAAGGAATTGCCAGAGAGTGGGATGCTTTGCCTGGAGAGGAAGCTTTGGACTTAACTATTTTGAGTAATTTTGTATTGTTTGCAAACTTTGCCACCTCGCTGTTTACCCCCTTTTCCAGATCATTTATGACTATGTTGAACAGCACCAGGCACAGTACAGTTCCTTGGTTATTTACCTGTCTTTACTATGAAAACTGACCCTTTGTTTCCTGTCTTTTAGGCAGTTGCTATGGTCTGGGTCTGGGGAGTCACCCCTTTGCAAGGGTCAGTCATGCCGTATGCTGGAGGCAGAGTTAGGAGGTCTGAGACATGTGGAACCAAGGAACTTTGGGCTGTCAGTGTGTCTCATGGACTGTATGGGGAGCTGCATGCCAAAGAGTGGCCAAAAGAGAATCCCCCAGGCCTCCAAGGGCTGCCTCTTCCTTTTTCTTCTAGCAGCCAGCCTACTAGGAACAGAGATGACACACGGCCAAGGGATGGCCAGTCCTATGTAGGCTTTGATGACATCCAACGCATCAGTGTTCTGTCTTCATCTGCTGGTTGGGAGCAGCTATGGCCCAACCCTTGGCACTGATGGAGGTCAACGGAGAATGACTATGTATTGCTGTGTTGCATGGAAGGCATGCCCACGGTCTAATGTGGTGGCCGGTACAAGGGATCTTAGACACAGGGAAGCTTTAGAGCAGGGCCCTGGATAAAGGTCTGAGACACCACTTTGTAGCTGGATCAGTCAGTCAGCAGTGACTAAGCACTGCTTTTTTAAGGGGATGGCGTGGCTAGCCATGCGGCACCCAGCCAAGCATGGTGAGGTGCTAGCCCCCTTCTCTAGGGTGCTTGGGGAAGTGCCCAAACAGCTGAGGGGCAGAGACTTACATCAAAAACAACGCCCTTTCACGTGAAACATTTTTAAAACAACACACAAATGACCTACAAATAGCCACTTCCAGAAAGCTGAGTGGATCTGGTTCCATGGGGAGAACACATGACTAGCTGTCTGAAGCGCCAGCTTCCAATGACATCTCAGAGCCTCATAAGAGCCGTCACCAAGGGGTTAAATCGACATTGATGTCTCTCCCAGAGTGCGGCCTTTCTTCCAGCCTCCTGAAATTCACTAACAAAAGCAGCATTGGAAATTTGTAACTGCACTATGTAGAAAAGGCATGAAATATATTTAATCTCCCATTTCGAAATTGCATTTGACATCTAAGTTAAATAAAATGTTCCTGGGGTCATTAAAAATCAGAAATAGTACAAGACTTAGGTTTACCATAGTTTCAGAATGAATCAGGTTTCTGAACTTGTTTTAATCTCCATATAATTGCTTTTCTGTATACGGTAACCTTTAGAAAATGAGTTTAATAATTAGTCATCTCAGCCCAGTTAAAGACAACATCCTGCCCTCAGCTCAGTTTTATTTTCAACAAGAAACCGATGCCAAAGTAATCCTTCAACATAGCTGGAAACTTAGCTGCAGGCCTCATGTACAGGAGGTAAAATGCTTTGGGCTAATTCCACAGCAGAGGTGGGAATTTAGCAACAGTCACCTTGGTTTCCAGGCAAGATAGCTTTTTGTTTTCTCTTTTGTAAGACAAGTGAAAAGCAAATGTCAGTGATGCTCTGTGGACTTCCCCCTCTTCCTCTTTGGTTCCAGGACAGGCGAGACCAAACTCCGAGGTGAGTGTAAAGGAATCTACCATAAGGGAGTCTCAGCCGATACTATTTAAACTTCCCTTCTGCTGTAAAAGTTGTTAGAGCCCTGGCTGACCTCCGTTTGTGGATGGTCCCCAGTCTGCTGTACAGGACCTACCCCTAAGGCTCCCGTATGCTACCAAGTCAGCTGGGTCCAGGCAGAGTTCAGTCACTGTCCTAGCAGAGCCCTGGCTGGCTCTTCCTGGGATGTGGGAATCTGCAGTTGAGATGCCCTAGGTCCTGAAATCACTTCCACGGGTGCTCGGGGTGACAGTTTAGCTCTTCGGAGACCTCATGACAGGTAAAGTAAGGAGCACAGGCTTTCGATAGCCACAGTAATGGTTACTCAAAGCAAACAGGAGTTACTGGTTCTGGAGAGAAAATAACAATAGCCTGTGTGTTCTCCCTGAGTCTGAACGCACCTCTTCGTGTGAGCCTTTATGCCCAATCTGTGTGTCGTGGGGGGAGGGGAGGTAGGCCCCTCCTGCCTCCAGCCCGTGCAGTCCATCTGTTGTCTTGGTGGTATTTAGCCAATAAGAAAGAGGGAGCCCAGAGCAGACCCTGCATTTAAGTAAGATTTCAGTCCCTTGTGGCATGTGACCAATCACTCAGCTTCAGAACCCTCCTGCAGTGGTTAGAGTCCCCGCTCTCCACTCAACCCACTCAAGCTGGGAGAACCCGTTTCCTTTGCCCTGGCCACTCTCTTTAGCAAACCCATTCTTCTGACAAGCACCATTGATGATTCTTGTGTTAGTTGCCACAGGGAGGTATCGGGCATGGCCATGGGCTGGGCTGCCTTGTTCTGTACTTGGTAGCCACAGCTATACGCTCCAAATGCAAGTCACATTCTTCAAAATGGTGGTTACAATGTCCTGGGATGGTCAAGATTCGATACAGATGTGAACAGCCCTGTGCTGATCCTTCACATGAGTGCCCCCAGTTTGATGTTCTCAGACCAAGCGTATGCCTTTAATGCAGGCTTAGCTGGGGTCAGACATCCAGGTATGGGCATTGGGGTCAGCCAAGCCCAACTTGCAGAGACACACTTGGTTCATACCCATGGATACCACTAGCCAGGCATAACCAGGGTTAGGTGCTAGGAGTTTTGGGGCATATCCGAGGGTGTAAACAACAACAGACCCGACAAGGGCTGCCTGCCTCTTTACCTGGACAGGGTCACCAAGCAGTGCAACCTCACTGGAAGAGGAAGTGGAGATCTGCAGAGGCCCTGTTCTTCTGGAGCGCAAGACTTATGAGGAGAGGCTGAGGGAACTAGGCTTGTTTAGTCTGCAGAAAAGAAGAATGAGGGAGGGTTTGATAGCAGCCTTTCACTACCTTAAAGGGGGTCCCAGGGAGGATGGAGCTAGGCTGTTCTCACTGATAGTGGATGACAGAACAAAGAGCAATGGTCTCAAGTTGCAGTGGGGGAGGTCTAGGTTGGACATTAGGAAAAAGCTTTTCACTAGGAGGGTGGTGAAGCACTGGAATGGGTTACCTGGGGAGGTGGTGGCATCTCCATCTTTAGAGGTTTTTAAAGTGCGGCTTGACAAAACCCTGGCTGGGATGATTTAGCTGAGGTTAGTCTTGCTTTGAGCAGGGGGTTGGACTAGATACCTCCTGAGGTCCCTTCCAACTCTACTCTTCTATGGTACTATGATTCTTACCCCACAGTGGCATGGGGGTACAGTGAACAGGGTGTATCTGCCCATGCACCCTAACATTCCAGGGGTGCTCCCAATAGCCCAACCAATCCCTGAATGGTCTAGTGGCTGCAGGACGTGATAGCATGAAGGAGAGTCTGTGAATGATGTGATGGTCTTTGGGGCTGGTACCAGGCCTGAGGTTGGCAATTTGCTGGCCACCACGGTAAACAGCTGCACGAACAGCTTCCTGTGTTGCTGTTAATCCTGCTCCGACATGGTCCAGGTGTTACTTTTCCACTTTATCCTACTTGCCCCGTTCCTCTTTCTCCTTGTGGTAAGCCTGGTGCTCATCTCACCTGCATATGACGTCACTGTGCATTTCTTTCAGCAGGTCATCCCTGAACCTCATCAGCTGAGGTCTGTATTTACTTGGGTTGCCTTTTATTTCTTCTCTACCCATTAACCCGTCCAGCAGCTGCTGCAAACCAGGTTACCAGCCTACAGAAGCCATGGGAAGTATTTCAGATGTAATGATTTAATTAATTAAAAAGAAATAAGAAAACGGTTTGGGGCCTAGTTTGGGGGTGGGGACATTTTGTCACTCTGACTATCAGCCTGCTACTGGTATTCGTTTTAGTGCTGTTCCAGGCAGGGGTAGCTTTGGAAGATGTTCATCTCCTAGAAATCCTGGATTAGGAGATGGATCAATTTTTCCAGGCTTGTAGCAGAAGACCGGCTACTTGTGTGAAGAAGACATCTTGCCTCCCGTTGACTGATTAGCAAATCAGTGACTGGAGAGGCTGGTAGGCTACAGGGGTGGCTGTGGAAAGTTTGCCCTGCCCAGGAACCTCACTGAGCAGACTGACCTCCTGTATGAAGAATTCTCAAGCATCCCCTACAAGGAGTGGGGAAGCATTCGGATACCCCTTGGCAGGATGCTGAGCTAGGATTCAGAAGCTTGCTGCCAATGGGACTGCCTGTTCTGCCTTGGGGTGGCACCTTGAAGGCTCTCCCAGAGTAGAGGACCTCTCCAGCAGGTACAGAGCAGGTTATCCTACACTCAGCATAACTGGCACAGAGCTGGACTCATCCCATCTCTGAGCGGGGTTATTGCCGGCATGGACGTCTCCATGGTCCGAACCTCTCTATTAATCCTCAAAACAGGCACAGCAGAGGCATCACCAATCAGCTGCCCCCGCCAACGTACCTTCCAAGGCACACTCCCCACGCACCCTGCAGAGACCCTGTCTATCCGTGGACGAGAGGGGAGTTCAGTCTCA
Source organism: Mesoclemmys tuberculata (assembly GCA_007922155.1). Lineage (NCBI taxonomy): Eukaryota > Metazoa > Chordata > Testudines > Chelidae > Mesoclemmys > Mesoclemmys tuberculata. Next base: position 3,080,883 of record ML675625.1, read on the forward strand.
ATGGCCCTGCCAGGACCACCGGGATCACCCAGCGTGGGCCCGTTAGTACTGGTGGCGGCTTGCAGAAGTGGACACCTCCTCTACCAGAAGCTGAACTGAGTCCTCTACAACCGAGGTCCTGTGTACTTGATGGCAACCGAGATGGCAATGCTCCCTTGGCGTACGCATCACTCGCCAGCTGGCAATTCGGTGGTAGCTTCTGGCAAATTTGAAGCTGGTGGATCTGAGTGCAGTAAATATGAGAAGGAATAGCACAAGGAGCAGTTTGGGGCTCTTTTAGCTATTTACTGGGGGACTGAATTCAATATATATTATTCTGCCACGGGCATTTTCAGGGCTCAGCGTGGCAATGCAGAAGTTGTCGGGGGTGGGGCATACCTGGGGCGTTTATTGCAATTATAATGCTTATGTATGCCTAGCACCTCTGACAGACCAGATAAGGCATCTGCCTCACAGTTCATTCCAAAGATGGCACCTCCAATGGCAGCCTAACCCCTGAGCACCAGGCCTGTCCTGCCAAATGCCTCCAGGTATGCTGGGCCCCCACTTCCAGCTCTGCTTAAGCCCTTTAGTTGCTCTTTATATTTCCAAAGTCTCCTTTTAAAGTGAGGGACCCAAAATTGCCCTCAGCATCCCGCAGATGCCAAGGTGGAGCTAGTGGAGTTATCCCCTCATCTGTCCTGCAAGCCTTCCCACATTGACCATGGGTGGGTTTCTGTGGGAATTTTATAGCCTGTTTATCCTTCATCGTGGTCCCTGGGTCCTTTTCTGCATCCCAGTGCTGTGAATTGCCATGTCCCATATTACTAGGAGAGCTAGGCTGAGGCTCTCCAGCTCCACCGTCACTATGCTGATCTATATTAAATCTCCGCTCGCTTAGATTTTCCCCTCGCCATTTCCCTCTGTCATCTGTGTTTATTAGCCCTCCCTGTCAGTTATCTTCTGACTTCAATTCATATTGATTTTGTTCTCTGTATCATCAACACATCGGGTGAAACACAGGGCCCAGGGCAGCTTTAGGGGACTCTCACGCCTTGGCACCTTCACTCCGGGGGTGCGATCCCATGGCTGGAGCTCCGGCAGGCTTCTTTACTCAAAGAAGGTGATTCTCCAGCCTTTGGCCAACTTTGGTTTATTTTTCTTTTAAGTTGTCCTGTTGAAATACCTTTCTTGATGTCAAAGTGAATTCCTTCCTTTGTGCCAGCCGTCCATGGTGCCTGATGGGAAAATGCCCTGGTGGTGTTCACATCTCCCCCCCCCCAAGAGACTAACTGCTCAGCCCTCTTTGAGCCTCTCCTCAGGATTCCCGCTGAACTGGGAGGTGCCTGCTGTGGTGACTGTTCCCCTGGCGTTTTCAAGGTAATGGAAGGCAAATTACTAACCCCAAGAGCCTAGCGACTATCCAGAGAATAGCCCTTCAATTGCCATGCTGCGTGTCTACAACCAATAGCTCTGGCAACCCTGTTTCCTTGTGCCCTGAAGCTAGTACAGGCTGTACATGGCCCTTTGGGATGTGTGGCCTTTGCCTTTCCAGAACCCTTATGGACAGCCCAGCACTGTTATTGCAGCACACCTCTCTCTGCCATTTCTGCATTCGCTGGCCCAGACTTTGCCTTTGAGAGCACAGGACAACTGAGCACAACTGTCAACGTCTCCTTTTCAGTCGAGGTGTAGTTTCTTCCTGTTTTCTCAGGGATCTCGGTGAAGATAAAAATGGCTGCTGCTCTGCATGAGGCACACACCTCGTCCTTTGGAAAGTGCATCTACTGTTAATGCAAATTACTTAGGTAAGTCATTGGACTGGTTCAGTGACCAGTGTTTTAACTGTTGAAATTCCTGTCTGTTTTCCCAGTTCCCTGAAGAGCTAGTTGGTCACACACAGCTATTTTATTATTATTCCTTTTACTTTATTATTGTAGCTCCCACAATCTCCATTCAGGATCAGCGCCCCATTGTGCGGGACGCTGCACAAACATCTAACAAAGGACATGCCCTGCCTCACAGAGCAAAAACTCGAAATCTGTCCGTTGTGTCCCTGTTCGACTTCAGAATAAAATCCTGTAGCAGATTTCCTTCATCATGTGGCTAAAAACATTATAAAGACCAGCCCTCCTTACTCCTTTCACCAGGCTGGAGAAGACACTTAAAAGCAAATCAGTGGGTGGAGCCACATCGCCCTATCTATGCCCTTTGCTATTGCAGAGATGTTTATCTCATTACAAAGATCTAGGATTGCTATGGGGAAGCACAGCAGGAAGTTACATGTGGTGGCTGGGATTCTCAAGGGACTGGCCAAACTTGTTAGGGCAGGTTGCCAATCTAAATCCCGAAGAAGACTCTTTCATCCATGGAGCAGAAATGTGTCTCTCTTCTAAGTTTGATCACATCTGCATTATTTTTAGATTTGCATATGACCTAGTTAGCCAAAACAATTATTTAGGGTTTACTGGGTCAGTAAAGGCTGAAAAGTCCCTGCTTACTTACCACCCACATTATGCCTGTGTCCAAAGACTATGGCATTTTGAGACCCGATAGTTAATGGCGTTGATTTAATAGACTAGTGTTTGCGCAGTTTAAATTTCTGAAGTCATGGACCTGCTGCCATTTCCCCAAAGAGGCTATGCCACTGTCTGACTGACCTCATTGCTGGGAAATGTTTGTGAATATTCAACCTATATTTTCCTTTTCTTAATTTTATCTCCTTATTCTCAGCTCTAATCCCTGGGCTCTAAACAAGTCCCTGTCACCCTGATGATAGATTCCTAGGGTGGGATTTTCAAAAGCCTGCAACATTGGCCCAATTCTTCAACTGAGGTCAGTGGTAAAATGCTCATTGGAGTCAGTGGGAGCTGCTAGTACTTTTAGATCCCTAATCTTGTCTTTGGGGCAGCTACTGCCGGGTAACGTCCATCCCTCATACTGTCAGGTCCTCGGCTGGTGAATGTTGGCATTGACTTCATACAACACCTGCTAAGATGCTGATCCAGCAAATAATGATACACTCACACGAGTAACATTAAGCAGGGGTTCTTAGCTCAAGTGGCATAAGGAGGCTAAATCTGTTTTGAGACATAGAATGCAAAATTGCTCAGAAAAGGGAAAAAAATTCCCTGATGACTAGATCCGTTTATGAGCTTGGACTTTGGAGTCTGTGGCAAGAAGGTGGGGAGATTTGTACCAAATTCAGACTGAAGTTAGCTATTTATGGTCATATATACTTGTGAAGTATATGCAAAGAGAGGAAGTACTTCCAGTGACGCATTCCAAGTAGTCGACTGCTGTGTTTCCCTTCTGTGTGGTGTCTTCACTGCACTGCGCCACTACGAGCGTTGACTGCCTGGTCAATTGAGCGGGTCCACACTGACTACTCAATCGATCTGGGAAGATTGATCTGATGGCGGCGACTTTGCCGCCATCAGTAAAGACACACCCACTGACTGAGATCTAGGAAACAAAATAGTGTCCCTCATGCTGAATGAGCAGGTCTGGGGGTGCCTGAAGTAGAAGCAGGACATGATTCAGGAAAACGAGTGCCCAGAAGTTGTATAAAGTCTTATCATTGTCCTTCCCTGCAGCCCAGTTTTCCGACAGCATGAACAAATTTAGTCGAGCCGTCTCTATATGGTTTCAGTGGGTATCGTTATTCACTCTTCAAAAAGGTTATGCTGTTTGCCATCTCCATGTAAACATTTCAGTTGGGCATGTACAGAATAGAACAATTTGTGTCTTAGACAGTTTGTTGTAGGTGATTTCCCCAAGACATGCAAAGCTGCTTAAGCTTCATTAACCTGGTTTCTGAAGCCAGCCATGCTGACAATCTAGCACAAGGCTGTGGAGAGGAACAAACTCCATTCTGGTTCCTTCAGGATAGTTGATCCAGGTTACCTGGATGGCACAATGCTCTGTCCTCAATCTAAATTGGGGTGACAGCCAGGCTCTGTCCTCAATCTAAATCTAAAGGGATGGGGGTGACAGCCGGGCTTTTGAGCGATTTCAGCATTAGACATTCTGACATTTTTAAAGATTGCCGACGTAAAATCTTTGATCAAGCATGCATGGATTCACCGTGCACCGTGTGTGGATTGGATGTCTAAGTCTATGGTCTGATAGCCACCAAAAAAAACTATAAGGCTGATCACAGGAAAAAGTGCACATGTTGATATTTCCTCAGTCAAATCAGCAAGAGCTCCTGGGACAGGAATGCAGTGAAGCTTGGACAGGTCTTCATCACACAAGGCCCTGCTCCTTGGAGAACATAGTGCAGGGGGATGCAATAACAGACATTTGTGGAAGTGTAACAAAACACGCCAGCATATACAGGCTAGATTTCCAGACAAGTTAGGCATGAAATTGGACATCTAGCTTGCACCCAAAATTACCCAATCGCACACACAGCTCAGGTGACCGTAAGTGCAAGGTCAATTTTGCATGCCCAGTTACTCAGTTTACACAGGCATGACTTGGAGCCTGCCTCCTTAAGACACGACTCCCTTCATGTGACATACTGCCACAGCTGCTATTTGAGACTGATTCCCTTATGATCAAAGCAAGGGGGCTGCTAGCCAAATGCTTTCCTTTAGAGTCCCTTTCTTTTAGAGCACTCTGCCCTGCAAGGCCCAAAATAGCCAATGTGTGTTGTCCTTCTGGATGTGCTAACGCCCACCCATTTGAGTGGGTGTTGGCAGATGGCTAAGGATAGGGTTTTTGTCTGGTGGGAAGGTGCAGTGCAGTTTTAGGAGGCCATGGCTACCTGCTGGGTGATGAAATGAGGCATGGTAGGTTGGTTGAGTGATGTTTTGTAAATCCCGTGCTGGTGCGTTTGAAGTGTACATCAAAAGCACTGAGAGCTGTGGCAGGGCTGCACCGTTTGAGGTGGAGTTTCTTTAGCTCGACATTTAAATCAATAAATAATGTCACACTGAACATACTTGGAAAGCTGGCCCATAATGTATGTACGGGAGCAAAGTCAGCAGGATATCCAGCAAGCCTGCTCCATTTCATTAACATTTGCTTTAATTTTACTACAGAGCAAATGAAGACACCAGCTGTGTTATCTAACTGTGTATTTTATTAGCAAAGAAGAATGGGCCCTTTACAGCTTGCAAAATGCCATGTGCCCTTCCAGTGAGAAATGGAATTGTGTGTTTGGGCAGAATAACCTCAACAACAAAGGTGCAGCTGGAGCGTTAAAGATAGAATCAGTAGCAGGGCGATCTGGAAGTTGCTTGATTTATATGGATGACGGTAAACGGGACAATGACTATAATGTGATGGAAGAAGACCTATTTGACATACATTATGGTAGATCTTTGCCAAAGCTTCTAGGATTAGTGGATGTGGAAAGTGCAGATGCAAAAGATGTACGTGAAGCTCCTATCAAATCTCTTGATTCAGATACCATGGTGATGGGCTTTAAATAAAGGAACCTAGATAGACAGAAGATTTAATGGATTTAATATTGAGAAAAGAGTAGGGTTGAATATGCACACTGTGTCTGCAAGCATATGGGGGAGGGGAAACCTTGTGTTGTGAATGACACAAGATAGTCCACATCTCCATCAACCTACTTGAAAAGCAAGCTTGAAAGTCCAGACACAGGCATTGTGAAAGCCATATCAAAAGGTATGTGCCAAAACTCGGGTGGCGGATAAAGAAGGTATGCCAAGCCTTTCAAGTTTCTCTCCTACAAATGGGCACTTTAAAAGAAATGTAATGGTTAGTTAGACAAAGATGAGCTGTAATGTGTGCTCTAAAAAACTATTGTATTGGTTGAAATGCATCTAGAAAATATTGCTCCGGTGTAAAATGTAATCAGCAGAAGCTAAGGGCAATTTCAAAGAGCTCAAAAACATGCATTTTTAAAAACTCTTTGTTAGTGAGTTGATATAACGATTGATGGGGTGTCAGAGGAACGCTCAGTGCTGTAAAATAGAGTGTGGCTGTGCATCACAAGAGCTGCGTGTGTGGTCATCATCAGCAACTTGGTCACCCCCAAAAGCTTGTAGTAGCTTTCAATAGGTCCTGGCCACAGAGAGTGGAGGTGTTTAGATCCAGTTTCTGGTACATGCACACCTCTAGCAAGAAACTACAGAGTAAGAAAGGCTTAAAGGTACAAAACTGTCTGGGATGGATGGTGAGGAAGAGAGTTATATTTAGGCACCTAGCTCACTGCCATAATTTTTAAAAGTTCAGAGCACTCAGAAGCTCCACCTGAGCTAAACAGACTCCATAGGGGCACAGCACTTTGAAAAGAGGCTACTTATTTAATGTCTCACTATGTTGCCCCTTGGCTGGAGCAGTTGGCCAATATTTGGTGCCTTGATGGGGTTTTTTTCATTAGGAGGAGAAACTGGAGAAACGAGTCAGGTGTGTTCTTTGGTTCAATCCTGTTCGTTTGCACAGAATGTGCATGAAAGTCCTATTTCCCTGAACACGGCAGCAGGCGGTTTCCTGGCTCACAATTTCCAAGCCTGCCTGCCTCCCCAGCCCAAGACAACAACTTAACAGTAAGATGAAGGTACAGCACCATCTATGGGTGGAGGTATTGTCTGTAACGATATGGGGTCTACTTAAATCGTGGAGAAATCACACATTTTTCATGGGTTGGTCACGATGTAAATAGCAAATTCAATTGGTTATTTACGCCGTGATCAACCCATGAAAAAAGTGTGGTTTCTCCACAGCATTTCTCAAACTGGCCCTGACCGAAAAGGGGGTCAAAACCCTGTTGTGGGGGGTTGCAGGATTGCCACCCTCACTTCTATGCTGCCGCTGAAGGCGGCGCTGCCTGAAGCTGGGCAGCAGGAAAGTAGCAGTTGCTGGCCGGGCGCCCTGTGCTGAGGGCAGCACTGCCCCCAACAGCTGCGCAGAAAGAAGGGTCGACACCATGCCATGCCACCATGGAGACATCACTTGGATCTAGATTATCAGCAAGTGCAGGCTTCATGTCCTCCAGTTAAGGCCTACCCATGTGTGGACAGACTATCTGTTGAAGACTGCAATGTGGTGAGGTCCCAAGGACATCCCGACAATTCTTCCTCCACAACTAGACTTTCACCACTAGCCAGAGGAGCCTGCATCCCATCGTCAATATTTGCTCTCCCTTTTCTTCCAGTGAAACTACACACCAGTTCTCCATGCACTGCCAAGGGGCGAGCTCTTGTCTGGTGTATCAGGAAAGATAAGTTGTTTGTTTTCTTAATTATTGGGCAAGGTCCTCTTCAAAAAGAAATAAATCTGGAATTTTTTCCAGGCTGCTCTTTTCAGTTGCATAGCCATTCCTTCTCCACTTCCTGGATGGACAGACAGTTCTCCTTTTTCCTGACATCTTGTGTCTGGCAGGCTCTCCTCTGGCTCAACCCCTCCTCCACCTTCTGGATTGCTGTCCTCAGGTCACTAATATACACTCTGCCATGTCACCCACCTGGGTAGATGCAGGGGGCCTTGGTAAGTCTTGCTGCCTAGACATCAAGTCACAGAGGAGCCTGGGGTTGCAGAGTACAAAAATGATCTCAGAGAGGACTAATGGGTGTTTGAATGCTGGATGGTGTTATGCACAAAGACAACTAAATGTGTCTCATATTCCGGTCTTGTTGCTACTCACTAAGGCTACGTCTACACTTAAACTGCTACGTGGAACAGCTGCAGCACTGTGTAGACACTTGCTATGCCATCAGGAGGGGTTCTTCCATTGGTGCAGGTAATCCACCTTACTGAGAGGCAGTAGCTAGGTCGATGGAAGAAGCCGTCCATCAGCCTAGTGCTGTCTACACTGGGGGTTAGGTCAGCACAGCTGCATCTCTCAGGAGTGTGGATTTTTCACGCCACTGAGAGATGTAGCTACACCAAGGGAAGGGGAGTGTTGGTTGGGAGCTGAGTCCCGTCTGTGGTGCTGGAGTTGTTACTTGCAGTGTTCCAATAAAACCCCATGATGCCTGTGAGCAAGTGTCACTGCAGTTTTAATGTTTGAAAAGGGGCTTGCATTTGAGACGTCCTCACCCGGTGGCTGTGGTGAGGCTGAGCGTTTGTGCAGGCTGTCGTGTTTTAGCTAGTGAGGTATAAAAAAGATGAAACTCTCCACCACTAATTTCTTAAAGGGCCCATTTTAAATTAATTTTAACTCATAAACTAATCAGTAGATGTACCTGAAAGTCCTCAAGAAGTCAATCTTTACCCAGAGATTACGTAATGTATATTTGGGGAAGATACACTCTATTCTTCATACGAAACATAGAGGCTGAATCGCTGTCTAACGTAAAACACTCAGTGCAACCTTAACTCAGGAGTCATGACCAACACCTCCACAGCATACAGTGCCCAGTACACTTTTCTGGAGATGAGTCTAGTCAGGCAACAGCAAACTTATGGCCCTTGTGTGTGCCAATCTTTTCGTGTGTCTCTTTGTAGTACAGCAAGCTTTACAACCATTGACATACTAGATTAGTCTTCACAGTAATAGATCCTGCATCTAACGTGTCTATCTCCACATTCCCCATAAATGACAGACAAATCTTGACACTGCAGTTACATCTTGGTCATATCACATCAACGTCACGTCGCAGAGCTCTCCATTCACCACGCAGTGCAGTCACTCCAGAGTGACAATGCTGTCACAGCTAATGGGCATCTCTCTTCAATGACTTCCAGTCACATGGCATCACAGTCATTTTGCAGTGACACCACCATTAGGGCACAATAAATTCCCTCCCTACGCAGCAACTGCAGCGATCACACCCCATGGCCCTTCACAGTCACAACGCATCATGGCTTCTTTGCTGTGACACGGCAGTCAGAGTGAATCAGTCACTGTGGGGCCTGATCTTAGTCCAAGCAACACTGGCACTAACCCCTATGGCCCTGCAGTTGGCACAAATGATTATTTGCACCAGCACTAGTGGAAATCAGGCTGAACATTTGGCTTTGACTTTTTAAAAAAAATGAGACATAGTTAGTTTCTCCAGCCTTTGGACCCATCTGCTTCTCTCCCCATGCAGAACATGTGTCAGCATCTCACCAAAATTGACATCATCCCCAAGCCAGTTATGTTTCTTTATTCAGGGACCCTGACAATCTTCAAGGGGACAGGTTAGACAGCCTGTATTAAGAAATGGAGATGACCTCCATCCCATCACAACCGTGATAGTGCGGCCATTGTACATTGTACATCACCCTTTGTAATTCAGCCTAGTCACTCTGAGACCATTACGAGGTGCCGCAGCAGTACAGGTTCCTTGGCATGGCTTTGAATGCTCTGGGACTATTATGTAAGTAGCCTTCTTTGTCTTCCCAGCTAACAGGGGCAGAGCAGTTCTGTGTGTGATGGGTTTGATCCCCAGGTACTGTGTGACTGAGGGGTGCTCTAACAGCCCCATGCTCTGAGAGACCACTAGGGCTCAGTAAAAGAATAATGATTTAGACAGCATTAACTATTTACCAAAACTCAGTATGTCTTAAAGAGCCAGATCCCCAGGCGGTGTACATCTCCAAGGGCCATTGAAGTCGGTGGGGTAAATCAACGAAATTCCATTGAAGTCAATGGGGCTAGATCCCCGGCTGGTGTAACTCAGCACAATTCTATTGGCTTCAGTACGTTTAAATCAGCTGAGCATCTGACCCCCAAAGTTGTTGGGTTTTTTTTCAGTATTTGGTGTGGACATTTGGGGGTAATTTATAGGCCTGATTCAAAGCTCACAAAATCCATGGGCATCTTTCTATGGATTTCAGATCCTACATTATGTACATGCCCAGCAGAAACTAGACAAAAATAGCATTTTTCCCTAGAAATTCCAAGCTCTGTTGCAGCTTCTAGTAATGGTCACACTGAGGGGCGAGTTTTGTAGTGTGTAGTCTTCTGCTAAGAGTTTCAAGCATACTGTGTTCTACTGCTGCGTCTGGAGTCTGGTGGCATTGGGTCCATCTACACTTAGTCTCCTGGGGCACTTCCTTGTGACAGCAGCAGGGCAAATATGCGGGCGAGCTTCTGAAACTGCTCACTGAACTAACACTGAATGAGATGGACATGCCTGGGGAACGTCTATCTCAGTGACCACTGGATCATGAATGTGTTTTGACAGATTTCAGAGCAGGTCCTGGCTGCTTGAAGAACAGACTGATTGCAAGTATTTCTCTCCTCTCACTTAGTGTTCATTTCAGAGGAAGCCACTTTCTTTAAGCACGACTTTTATTCCTCTTCACTTAAAACTGGGCCAAGTTGGGTAATGAGCTGTGAAATGTCATCGTTTTCATATTGCACTGTACTAATAACAACACTCAGCTCATTTTCAGAAAGCCGTGTTGCCATTAACCACTCAGGCCAAGATTGTCAAAGCTGGGGGTCAAATCCTGGTCCCTCTGAAGTCAATGGTTTTTTTGCCAGTGATGTCAGTGGAACCAGGATTTCACCCGGGGAGCCTAAAGTCGGATTCCTACATGGGTATTGTCATGCTGGACGGTGCTGATGGCTGCTATAAATCACAGACCTGGCTAAAGCTGATGGCTGTGCTAAACACGCTTTATTAGAAGCCACTGCCCAAGGTGCTCGGCAGCGTGGTGAGTCCTGGGCAGAAACTAAGACTGTAAGAGCCAACAGTGTGGTTCTGTCTCTTCACTCCCCCACTATTCATTGGGTAGGCAACATGCATCTTCACCTTGTCCTGCATTGCATTGAACCTCCCCAGACTGGGTCTGCTTTGGAAGATCTCTTGTTGCACCAGTCGGGGCCAGAGACTGTACCAGATCTCATCACAAGATGAAGCTGAGTCTATTCTCATGGCCCTCACCTGGCTGAAAGCACCCACACCCACACGTTGTTCTGACAAGTCACCCCAGCTCTTTCAGTGTCCGGGCTGCTTCACTGCTCTCGATCCCTGCCCCGGCGGGAGGCTTTGAGTCACCGGCTACACTGGACACTGGCCCCAGGGTCCGCACAGCCTGCTCTGACCCAGAACGCCCCTTGGCCCTGCTCGGACACAGCAATCCTGACTGGATCTTGGTAGCATCAAACACTCCCACAGGGTCCTTTATCCTTAGGGGTATTATTGCATGCTGACCTGGCTTCACCACCACCTCGTTCTGAGCCGCCCCGGGAGCAGTTCCTCTCCGTCACCCTGCAGGCATGGTAGAGGCACCTGTAAGGCCCCAAGTGCTCCCCAGGGCCCACGCTCCCTCCTACCTGCACTCAGCCGGGGGATCTGAGTGTTGTCCAGGGTGCGTGGCTGCAAAGGCCCACTCTGCGCAGGAGGAAGCGGCTGGTAAAAGACGTCGGTATCACCGCCGAGAAGCAGTGCTAGCTGTGCTGCTTTCTCCTCAGCCCACTCTTTCAGCAAGAGCACTGCTCAAAGCCTGCCGAGTGCTCGCCGAGCCCAGCCTCTGCTGCTTAGCCCCATGCTCCCTCTGGAGCCAGATGCTGCCAACCCGTTAGCCGCATGGCTTATTCGGGTCACATCTTCCAGTGGCCTTCACAGCCATGAGAGAACACCTGACATTCTGGAGCATCCATTCTTTGTCAGGCACACTGGCTGCCCCTGGCATTCAGTGACGAGAACATTGCAGTGGAGATGGAACCAGCTATGAGCAATGGTGTTTAAGGAATAAGACGTCAGTAAAGTCTGAAAGTAGCCTGTGCTTTAGATGTTAGGCTAGGATTTACTGTGCAAGGAGCAAACTGGGAGGGGCAATGGAGACTTGGGCAGAGGCTGGAGGAGAGTAGATGTCAGCCTGCAGTTTAAAGCAAGGGACAGAGTAAAGGGACTGAGAGTGGTGCTGGCCAGGGGGCAGGGCTAGGGTGGGGGGTGAAACAATAAGAGCTGCTGTGTTGAAAAGTTGACACTCCTTGGGGAGGAAAGCTTGAACTCCAGCTTGGCTTTCTTCACTGAGGAGGGCTGAAGTATTGGGTTCTGTGTGACAGCCCTGGGGCTGGGCCAGTGCGTTTCTTAGAACCTTCCATTGGTACAGCATCCCCTCCACCCTCCAAAACCAATCCAGCCCAGTTCCACCCAACAATGACTCACTCCATCTCTTGGCACCTGCCCTGCAAACAGCATCAGACCCCCCGCTCCCCTCCCACTCCACACAGTTTGTGACAGCATGTAGGTGTGACGTCAAATGCTTAAATAGGACCAAAAAAAAAAAAAAAGCCCTAAGAAATTAACAGAAAAACTTTTCTGAGAGAGTTAAAGCTTCTGCATTCCTTATGCAGCTATTACACCCCCACCCCCCAACAAGGAAATGAATAATAAAGAAGCGAACACTTTCTGTCTCGCCCCACACCCACAGAATGGCACCCACAGTACCTTAAGATGGAGGTTTGTCTCTAAAAATGACCCATTATTTTAATAGATTTTATTTACAGAATTTTACTGTCTATTAAGAAGGACTTTAAATGCATTAACTGCTGCATAGTTACCTCAGACCTTTTGGAGAAAGGGAACTACAATAAAGATGAGTATCTCCTAATGTTTTGCGTTTCAGACAAAAATTATACTGTAAGATGGGAATGCTTTAAAAAAAAGCGTAGTTCCACTGAACAAGAAAATCAAGTTAGAAAAAACTGTATTGGAAAACATCTATTTGCACACAAAATAATGTAAAAATAATGAGTCCATATTCCCCTTTGATGTGCATGGCACATGCTCCTTTAAAGAGAAATTCTGTATTTCAGAGATAGTGTGCACATCGTGCAATGAAACGGTTGTTATGGCAACAACTCTCAAAAGCAAGTACTTAACTGAGAAATGTGTTCCACACAGCCATAGAAAAATGAAAACATGAAAACAGAGGCAGGAAGAATGGCCAAACAGAAGCAGAATGAGATGGCAAAAACATTTCTGATTTACAGACACACAGAAAAGCAGGAGAGACTTATTTATTTCTTTTCTTTTTAAAGCTGCATCTGTTCTTGGAAGGTTTAATATGCTTTTTTATTTGATGCTTGTGCTTCAATAATTAAAAAGTGCCATATCATATTAGGCCACCTTTATTGCTATGGAGCCAAAGAATGGAAGGGAGCTGACCTTATGTTAGTTTGGGTTGTGTTCAAACAGTTCACCGAATCCGTAGCGCGCAGGCAACAGACATGATTACCAGTAAGGCTAGAACCCAGGAGCTCCAAAATCATGGTTGACTATTCCTTAATTTAAAGAAGCTGTCAGTAGTAGTAGCTCTTTTATCCTTCATGGGCTGGGCAGTAGAGGGTGATATAGCAGCCTGAATTTAGCCAGCGCACTGTACTCCACATTTTGTTAGAGATTTGTTGCAATAGGTCTAGTCTGCTCCCTTTGCTCACATGGGCTACCCATTCGGTCGCTGCACTTGGCTGGACCATGGACCTGTGTTTAGCAATTACTGAGTTTTCTTGGACCCAAATGCACAAAAGGGGCTAGGCCTTGTGACATTGATGCTCTCTCACACAGAGTTATTTGGGCCACAGCAAGAGAGCACCGCACAAGAATGACTCTCTAGCCTGGTGGTTAGAGCCCTCACCTGGGAGGCAGGAGACCTCCTACGCCAATGATTCATTAGTTAATCTAAAGTACAACAGCTGAGACTGAGAGAGCCCCACATCAGAATATCCCATAGCGCACTGGTTACAGCACTTGTCTGCTAGGTGGCAGATCCCTCTTCAACTCCTTTCTCTCCCTCAGGTGAAAGGACGACTTGCACTGAGGGATCTCCCCAGTGATGCTGCCAGATGAGATGCCAGCTCATGTCGAGGCCCTTGAGCCTTACTGGACACTGACAAAAGCGTACCTGGAAAGCAGTCTGTCTCGCCTGTACGTTAGTATTGTTAAGATAGGTATTGGACGTACATTGGCATGTATAGTATTTAGAGTTAGAACAGCTACCAGATTGGGTCCCACACACAACACAGGTGGCGGAACATCTGTCTTCCCCTGGTTTGTGAATTGCTCCGGGGGCCTAGGTGGGAGATGGGCATCTGGCCATCTAAAGGAAACCTGCAGAGCACATGCCCAGGGGCAAAAACGTAGGCACCCAGGGAACCCGTATTGCAAAGACTTAGGTCCCAAGCAGTGCTTAATTTGTAATGGAAGAGGTGCCGGGACTCAAGCCATTTTTTTACATTCATAACGATGCAGCAAGTCCAGAGGTGCCAGGGCTATGAACTGCCAAGCCTAGAGGTGCCAGGGTCAACCTGGCCAGCCCTGGCACAAATTAAACACTGGTGCAAGCATGTTTAGGTGCCTCAGGTTTCAGCAACGGTTTTTTGTGTTGCACTGGTCCCGAAACTGGGACTTAGGCTCCTAAAACAGGGATGTAGGGCCTAACTCCTTTTTGTGCGCCAGGCCCTGGCGACTCCTGTGGAGATGCTATTTGTGTTTAGTCTCCATTAAGGAGTCTTGGTTCACAACCAACGTCCTGCTCTGTTCCATTCACAAGTACTGACAGATCTCTTGATGCACTAAGAAAAGCTATTGTTTATCAGCGAAGAAAAAAGATGCACTAATGATGGGCAAAATTAAAAATATTTGGAGATTTTTATGTTTATCCCAAACTCTTTGCTCAAGAAAAAGGACTGGGAATTTGAAGGCTGCCTATTTTGGGAGGTTTTCAGTATTCCTTGGCGCTGGACAGGCCAGAGATACCGCAAGGCCAGCCTTTCTTGTGATACTTCAGTAGTTGGCTTATGTCCAAGGGAGTAGAGAGTTGCAGAAAAAATAAAATAAAATTGATGAAAATAAAAAGCTAACAAATCTACTTCAAACTGCAGTGCATCAGGTACCCGAACCAAACCTAGCTGATTTCTCCATCCGTGTCTGTAATGCTCCTCACTGTACCTTTTGGTGCAAAGATTTGTTTCTTGGTTTATCTCGACTGCCTTACCCGTTCCTCAGAATAGGCGGGAGGGCCTCCTAATTGGAGATCCTGGATGATCCTGGAGATCCTCAGCATGGAATGAGCTTTGGCTCTTTCTGGCCAGGACTCCTGCTGCCTACAAACACCAGGTTGGCAAACACAACTTCCCCTGAGCTGGGAGCAGGGTTTTGCTGGTACTTCTTTCACTATGGCTCACGGGCTAGACCCTCCAGTCCCACACCATATGTCACTGTTGTGGAGTGCCATGCTTGCCCAGGCAGTGGTACGTACCAATCACTAAAGGATATCTATAGTATCTTGTAGACTGTAACAAGAGACAGGTAACACCTGTATCCCACCAGAAGGAAGCCTGCTTCTATGACTATAATGAATGAATGAGACCCATCCCACATTCCTCCCCACTGCTCAAACTAGACTACTGAACATCTTAGAGTTGTTTTGTTTTTTCAGAAGAGCTCAGGACCAGATTTTCAAGTGTTCATCACTCTGCAGCTCCCACTGTGGCACGTAACCGAACAGCTGGTAGGAGGCAGAATTCTCTGGCAGTTGTGACTCACTCCCAACAACACAGGTGAGGATGCAGCGAGCGCTTTGGAGAGGCTACCAGATGGGTGTTTGTAATGGGGTGGTCCAGGTCTTCGTGGCCCCCTACTGGAGGCCTCATTGCTCCACTGCACTCATCCCCAGAAAAGTTTTCTGAGTGGAAAAGCGAAGCCATTTTGGGAACCATTGAGATCTGGTCCTCTAGTAGCCAGAAGGGCTGGGCACCAGCAACAGCCAGTCAAGGCCCCACAGGCCTAAATAAAAGGAGCTGCCTGCTCTCAGCAAGGCAGTTCCTGGCTGGAGCCAGAGGAGTGAAGAGGGATGCTCCCTAGGCTACAGCCAAAGGACTCATGGCACAGCACTTTGTTGGCCACAGTCAGTGGTGAGCGTTCAGAAGGACCCTACTGATTCAATCCAGAGAGGGAATTGAGCCCCAAAGGGCTATTTAGTTTATAATTGGCTTGGAAGAGCAAGGAACTGCTTCTATTTTAAGTTTGCTGTACCCTGCAAGGGGTTTGGACTGTGTGACCCAGCCAGAGGGCCAGCCCACAGAAGACACAGAGGCAGGCTAACCACTGGCAGATGGTGGTGGGAGCCAAAGAAAATGGCAACGCCATTTCTGGATGGCCAAAGGGGTGCTCAGGGTGAGTGCAACCCATGACAGTGTCAAAATGAAAACAATAGGGAAGCCTTCCTCATGTGTGTGTGCTTGTGCATGAGAGAGAGAGAAAGAAAGAGAGAGAAGGACTGACTGACTGATTTCAGGGTGAGGGAACCGATTAAAACAAACCCTCTCATGAGTATATAAGCAAAGTGAATCAATCCCATAAAAGAATTTTTTATTTTAAAACCTTTTCCTTCACAGTTGGCAAGCATACATCTCACTTAGGAATCTGGACTTGATCACGGTGAACCCTTTCCCACATCCTAATCATTGCTTGCATTTACAGATCCTTCCTGATTTAGGTTTCCTAGTATGGTTATTTCTAAATGGTTAGACTGAGTGATGAGCTCCATTCAGGGATTAGCTGTTACCTGGCTTCCACACTTTTTCATGACTTATCAAGGTGGATTGTATTTTTCAGCATTTTTCTGGCCTGAGGAGAAGCATACAAGTGTCTTTCCATTGTCAACAATATACTTTGGGCTTTGGTTCACTCTCCTGGATCTTTCTTGTGTTCATCTTAGCATGACTTCTCAATCCTCCTGCCCTATCCCTTGTTCACCTTCATCTCATTTCCCCATTCTTTAAATGTGTTTACTCTTAACCCTTCTCTTAGGGCTACAAATAAGTGGACTTGGATTGCTGGTTTCAACAGCAATCTCCATTTTTGTTTAGAAATGTGCTTTGCAGACATACACATTTTGTAAGTAGGCCTGGTCCAGGCTGAGAAGGGGGCATCTGTCTTTTATGGGACCATGCTTGTAAGGGGGAACAAAAAATTGTAGTCAGCATTTTCAAATGTGAGTGCCTAAAGTTAGGTAACTAATGCCATTTTTTGGCATGTAAATGAAAGTGGCCTGATTTTCAGAGGTGCTGAGCTCTCCCGTGACAGTCAGTGAGAGATGCAGCTGCTCAACACTTCAGCAGAACAGATCCCAGGGCCTAATTTTAGGATCCCGTGTTTGAACATTTTGGCTAGTGTACTTACTGTGACCCTGACATCTGGCCTTCTGATCTTGGCATATTACCTCACCTCTATATGAAGCTCTTTCATGTCTTGAATGTTGACTGTTTTATCGGACCTTATTAGCAATTGAGATAACATATTAGATCAGAGTCCATTTTGCCTGTAAGTGTAGGATATTATCTAACCCTGGATTGCTGCTGGAACTTCAAAGCATAAGGTCTGAAATAATTCTGAATCTACTGCTTTGGAGTAACTTCAGCTTGTAGTGTTCTGTATCCCTGTATTAATTGTTAAGCTTCCACAAGTTCTGGCATAAAGATGTTCTGTATAGCCTAGTTAATACTGCCCCTAGATCTTTGCTTTCTTTTGCACATTTAAATGCTAGAGAACAACAACTACAGAAAGCTGCACTATTGATTATGCTGTTCCCCTTAGCATAAATTAAAGATGATACTGAATATCTCCAGTTTCCCTATGGAGTTTTGTAGCAATGCAAAAGCCTGTTATGAATTGCTTCCAGTCCATCCACACTGAAGATTTGTCAAAAATGAAGTTCTCTGGGGCATTGAAGAGTGGCATGTTGAGTAATTTGCAGATGACACTAAGTTGAGGGGAGTGGTAGATACCTTGGAAGGTAGGGATAGGATACAGAGTGACCTAGACAAATTAGGGGATTGGGCCAAAAAAAATATCTTACGAGTTTCAACAAGGACAAATGCAGAATCCTGCACTTAGGATGGAAGAATCTCATGCACAGCTACAGATGGGGGACTGACTGGTCAGGCAGCAGTTCTGCAGAAAAGGACTTGGGGGTTACAATGGACAAGAAGCTGGATATGAGTCAGCAGTGTGCCCTTATTGCCAAGAAGGCTAATGGTATATTGGTCTGCATTAGTAGGAGCATTGCCAGCAGATTGAGGGAAGTGATTCTTCCCCTCTATTCGACACTGGTGAGGCCACACTTGGAGTATGGTGTCCAGTTTTGGGCCCCCTACTACAAAAAGGATGTGGACAATATGGAAAGAGTCCAGTGGAGGGGAACAAAAAATGATTAAGGGGCTGGAGCATATGACTTATGAGGAGAGGCTGAGGGAATTGGGCTTGTTTAGTTTGCAGTAGAGAAGAATGAGGGGGAATTTGATAGCAGCCTTTAACTACCTGAAATGGGGTTCAAGGGAGGATTGTGCTATGCTGTTCTTAGCATTGGCAATGAACAAGGAACAATGGCCTCAAGTTACAGTGAGGGAGGACTAGGTTGGAGATTAGGGAAAACTTTTTCACTAGGATGGTGGTGAAGCACTGGAATGGGTAAGCTAGGGAGGTGGTGGAATCTCCATCCTTAGAAAGGTGTGGCTTGATAAAGCCCTGGCTGGGATGATTTAGTTGGGGTTGGCCCTGCTTTGAGCAGGGGGTTGGACTAGATGACTTTCTGAAGTCCCTTCCAACTCTAATTTTCTGTGATGGTATGAGATCATGCAATTTTTGTTGCTCTTTTTTTTATTCTGCTTCCATCTGCAACCTTTGTTGCTTTTGTCCTTCTGTGTCTGTTCTCCTCGGGCTCTAGCTTACTTCTAAAACCATGTCATGTACCAGAGATAGACAGAACTTGCACCCAGAGAGACTGAAGAAAATGTATTCTCTTTAAGACATCTTTTAATGTACTGCTAGGAATGGCTGTTGTGAACTTAAGTAAAGTGTGTTACCCACAGCACCACAAAGTGCTGAACAGTACATTGGAATTTAGCATTCCATTCCATTACACACAGTGCCCCTCTGGTTTTTTCTTGCACAGATTCCAGCTCCTTCATTTCAAAAGCTTTCATCCACCTGTCCCCAAACATTTTCCATAAAGCTTTCAAGCAAAGCAATATCTTTTTGTCATTTTCTCATTTCTTTTTCCAGAAAAAGAGCCAGTTTCAGCCAGGTCTGCCCAGTACTTTCCCACAGGCCTCCCCTGTCCTGAAAAGAGAGAGCTTCAAATACAGCTTGTGACATGAACTTCTTCCAACCCATCCTGCATCTTCCAACCCATCCTGCATATATGACACCGGCTCAGTCCCGAGCAGAGAAGCCCTAGCTTTTGTCCCATTCCATTGTCCTGCCTCCACAGAAGCCAAGAGCTCAGCCCCAGTCTAGTCAGTTATGAGTCCAATTTACACCAGCTGAGGAGCTGGCTGTTTTTCTGTTAGTTAACCAGGAGTATCCTCACAACAGGAGAGACCCACATCAGCAAGCACATGGAGACCATTGGGGTTACTTGGGCTGTCCACCACCAAGAAGAAATCTATTGGCTGAGGCTGCACATACAATGGTGGAGGCAAAGAAACAGTTTTCAAATGTCTCTCTGTCTGTGACAAACAGCCATGGCATATGACTTCAAAAAGTCTCTGAGATGCATCCAGTGAGCTTCTGTGGTGCAATGTGGACGCAATCTACAAACTCCTCCAGCCCCAACTTAACTTTATCCTGGCACTCGTATCGGACTCCAAATGGATCCCGGTTTCACATCTAGAAACAATTACTAGTAAATGATTTAACAGAGTAACTGGCTACAGATTATTTTCAGTTGTGGGGACTAATGAGGGCCTTATTATCTGCTCACATCAGTTTTACACTAGCAGGTAACCCCATTAACTTCACGGGAGTTATTCCTGATTCACAACCGTGTAAACGAGAGGCTAACCAGGCTCTGACTCTTTAGCCATGTTGACACTGTGACAGGGTCCATCAGACCTTCTCTGCGCCCTGCTGGAGGCATCAGAGCCCTAACGCCTGCTGCATGGGCTGGGCGACCCACCAGATGAAGGCCTCCAAAGGCCTAGAAGGATCAGGAGGAGACACTGGCCAATCGGGAGCCAGCAGGTCAGTGAAGCAGGCTTGCCTGCTTCTTCTCAGAGGCAGTAGAGGGTGAGACTGGGATGGAGGAGGAGATCCTCGGTGGTATAGCAGAATCCAGGGTCCCATCAGGGCTTTGCCTTCAAGTGCTGCATCTAAGTGTTTGCCTTTGGGGTTTTGCTTCTTTATTTAAAGGCACAGACACATTTAAGAGTTTATTTTTTTTAACTGTGTAGAACCTGACACCGAGCTTACGGCACAGGCCACCTTGCTCCAAGCCAATGGCCAAAACTTGTGCACTCAGGCAGGGAGTGCCAATCCCATTGCAATAGCCTGGAAGCACTCATGCTTGCACAGATACAAATATGTGGATCTGCATCTGATCCGGATCCACGAGAATAATGTTCTATCTGACCTACAATCTGCCCTCCCTCTTTTAGATGGGAGCCAGCCGCCCCCATCAGCTCTTGAGCCCCCTGCTGCCACAAACATCTGATCAGCTGTTCAGCCCCAGCTGCCCCCTGTCAGCAGATCAGCTGCTCCAGCCCGACCCCAGAAGGCCCAGAGGTCTCAGAAAGTCAGTCCATGACCTCTGTGACCATGTGATCCGCGATCCGCAAAACATGGCCCACGGATATCGCATCTGCATCTGGGGATGCGGATATCCACAGATATAAAGCAGATATCCGCAGATTTGCAGGGCTCTACCTATCACTGCCCTAGATTTTGGCCCTGAAACATACCACCAGATTACCAATGCACCGTTATCTTGCCCCAGATCAATCAAAATGTGCTCGTTGCCTCATATTTGGGATGGGAGGGTCACTTAGACATGATTCCTACCCTTCAAAGCAGAAAATGGGCTGGCATGTGAATATCCTGACCCCCTGTCAGGACACTGCAGCACGAACATCCTATCACCTTCTATGGCGTTCATTACTAACTCTGAATTTCATTTCAGAAGCAGACACAGAATAACTGGGTGAGGATTTATACTCTACTGTGCGTGACAATTGAAGAGAAGGATTTATCCATCTCACCCAAATGGCAGCAGGGCTTTGGAATCCTCCTTTGTAAATAAGTCACTTACATGTCCCGAAGGCAAAGCAAGACTTTGTAAATGAAAACTTTTTCACACAAATCTTTTGTAGGGTTTATAAACCTTCTGATCGGATTTGTAACTCCAGACGCAGATTTGTATATTTGCTGCAAGATTTGAAGGATTTTAAAATCCATCTCTTGACTTGTGAAACAATTCAATATTTTAGAAACCAGGTAGCTAAACCTAAGACTAAAAGTACACAGCACTTGGTACTGAAGGTTTACCGACAGGATTTATACATGAGAAAGGAGAGCTAATGTAACTCAGGTGTATTAAAGCCCGATTTATTAATAAACTCTGAAGTAATAGCTTTACAAATAACTCCCAAGACATTTAAAAGAGCTTAACCCTTAGAACACTAGCATTTGTCAGACTGCTGCCTACACGCCTGCTAAGGAGCCTATGTAAGCACAGAGGAGATCAAATTCATCGGTAGTGTAACACCCACCAAGGGTTGCAGTAGTTTGTCTGTCCCCTCCAGAGCAGAGGGAATTGGAGCTCTGAGGGGTGTCTGTGAGGCACAGCGCCCCCTGGAGCTATTCCTGGTGCAATGCTGCTTACTCACCACCAGGCCAGCGGCTCCAGGCATAATCCAGCCCTTATTGATTAGAGGCCAAACTCTTGCCCGTTAGATAAGTGCTCCCCTAAGAGGTCCCCACAATGCTGCTCACACCAGGCCATTGTGTTCTAGCTGCAGTATCCCTCCTCTCCACAGAGTGACTCCACATTATTCCTGCTAGCACATTGAAGCTGCTTGTGACTCTAGTCTAGAGTCTCCTATAGCTCTTCAGTGCCCCTTACGTGGGACGTGATCGCTGTCCTCTGCAGATCCGATGGAGCACCTCATAGCTGGCCCTTTCTCAGGCCATGCAGATGGAGTGGAGATCACAGCCTCACCCCCCGATCCAGGAGATGCTGTGTGGATAGGGATGAGGACTCATAAGTTTCCAGAATCCCTTCTTGGCTAGCCAAACAGCCCAGGACGGAGGACAGGAGTCACAGAGAGAGGAAAAATGCCCTTCCCCTTGCTCCTAGGAGCCAGGAAGATTTGAGGGAAGGATAAAGAGAGGAAATGGACTCACTAGATCAGATCTAGAAATAACTAATAAT
Organism: Mesoclemmys tuberculata; assembly: GCA_007922155.1. Taxonomy (NCBI): domain Eukaryota; kingdom Metazoa; phylum Chordata; order Testudines; family Chelidae; genus Mesoclemmys; species Mesoclemmys tuberculata. The sequence goes on from ML675625.1 coordinate 3,102,936, forward strand.
AAATTACATGAGGCAGGATGTAGTTTCATCTCTTGCTTTAATGAGCTGGAGTGGGGGTGAGCACTGAGGTAGCACAAAGAGAAGGTGACACAAAGTTATTTAAGTTCCAGGGGGGCAGCCATGTTAGTCTGTGTTTAGCAAAACAGCGAGAGTCCTCTGGCACCTAAAAGATGAACAAATTTATTTGGGAATAAACTTTCATGGGCAGAAACCGCCTGCGTCGGATGCAAGTTATTTAAGTTAGTCGAGTCCAGGGAGGACTCCCAGGAGCCTCAGAGAATTGACCAAGGTAGGTGACCAGGCAACACAAGGGCAAATGAAGTTCAGTGTGTCAACAAATGCAAAATAGTGCATGTTGGAGGGAACCCCTGAAATTATCCATATGCTTTAGAGGGTTCTAAGTTAACTGTGTCATCCAACAACAAAGGGATCTGGGCATCACTGTAGACAGCTCAATGGTGACATCTGCGCATTGTGTAGCCGTGGTCAAAAAAGCAAACAAGATGTTGGGATGCATAAATAATGGGATGGAGACTAATACAGTTGCAAGTAGAATGCCATTAAATAAATCAGCAGTGCAGCCTCATTAGGATATTGTGTGCAACAGCAGTCAGCCCAGCTCAGAAAGGGATATTGCAGAATAAAAGATGTTCTGAGGATGGGGATAAGAATGCTTGTGGGGCTGGCAGACCTCTGCCATGAAAAGAGATTGAAAAGATTGGGATTGCTATCTTAGAAAGGGGACAAATAAGAGGAGACCTGAGGAAAGTATGTAAAATATTAAATGGTCTAAAACCAGTAAATTGCAAGCTCTTATTCTCTCTGACTCCCAAAACCAGAGCAAGGGGACTCCCACTGAAATTAAAAGATGGGAAATTCAAAACGATCAAAGGAAACACTATTCCACATAATGAAATAAAGTAGTTTGTGAAATTCGTGATCACGGGATGTTGCTGAGTCCAGGCACCTAGCCACTGCTGGGGGCAGGATGAACCGGGGGTGTGATCAGTCTAGCAATTTCTATGTTCCTAATCATTTTTTCCAGCACCCAGAAGGGAGGGGGAACAGGCAATGCAGGAGAGAGACAGAGACTTTTGCATTGTGGTGTCAGTTCACTGCAGGAGGACATTCTCAGGGTGATGACGGGGCAGGATGCATACATTGCAGCACAACATGAAGGCATCATGCAGTGATGAAGTGTCTCTCCAGTTCTTCCAAGCTGAATGCCAACATGCTATGAACATGGCTGTGGGCCATTGCTTGGCTTGTGGGGAGAGGGTCAGCTGCAGCCTGTAGAGCTGCCTCTCTGGATTTTGGGGGAAGCCAAGATTGAAGTTCCCACTGGGGGGAGGGGAGGACATTTTTATTGGGAGCCAGGCCAGAATTTGGGCCTACAGTTGAAAAAGACCTGTTAGTTCTGTGGCTCCTAAACTGGGACCTGTGGAACCCTTCCTGTTTGCCCACACAGTGAATACTTTGCACACCTGGAGTGAGGGGATTGGATGCTGGGAGGGCGGTGAATCCTGGAGGGAGCCACTCTAGTACCAAGAGCTTTGCAGGAAGAAGAGACTGGAGAATCCATGTCAGGGCCCATTGCAAAACCTGCGAGTACAGGGTATTGTTTGTGCTTTGTCCGATGGCTCGTTACGTGTCCTCAGTGGCTTTGGCCTCAGCTAGTAATACAGATAATGCCTCATATCCTCTGCAATGATGGAGTGGGGCCGGGGCTGGGTCAGTGCACTTTATGCAATAGCAGCCTTAAACCCCTGCTCCGGGGTTTGACTGTGACTAGTAACCACTTTCTGTGTGTGTGTGTGTGTGTGTGTGTGTGTGCGCCTTTCATCCTGTGCTTTTTCTACCTTTTAAAAACATGTCAGAAAACAAGGGATTTCATCTCATAATAAGCTCTTCTCTGGCCAAATCACATGTACCAAATGCACCGACATGATAAGATTGTATTTCAAGAGCAACTTGTCATTTTTAGATAGAAAGACCATAATTACCTAGCGGGAATTCTACAGGACGTGGAGTGATGCTAAGTCCTCCCCTCCTCCCCTCCGTCTGGTGCCCTGTATCTTTTGTTTAGAATAATTGAGCCCTCTAGGAACGGACTCCCCAAGAGAGCAGGATGTTTCAGGATAGCCACGGGCAGTTTGTAACCTCTGCTTGTAGCTGTAGCCTTTGGATGCTTATAGACAAACACCTGTCAGGGATGGTCTAGATATTATTTAATCCTGCCATGAGTGCAGGGGACTGGACTAGATGACCTCTCGAGGCCCCTTCCAGCCCTATGATTCTGTAGAAACCCAGCATATTCTCCGCTGTCAAAGGAACGTGATGCTTGTTGCACTCGACCCAAGCGTGCTGGGGAACAAGATAATCATTCACAACAGTGAGCCCAAATGATGGTTCAAAGCACACTAGAATACGCTCAGGCAGTATTCCATAGCAAGGCAGTGGAGAGCAAGCAGGATGGAAAAGCGCAGGAGAGGTGGGGATGGAGCAGAAATGGGAAAGACACTGGACATTTCCTTTAGGTTTGGCTTGCAGAAGCAGTTAAATGTTTTTAAAATTTCAGCACCAATTTCAGTGAGTCAGTTTCCCTCTCTTGTTGCTTCTGACTGTGTCTGTGCCATTGACGGCGTCTCGCTGTTTTGGTAACTTCTTTGCTTTATTATTTTATTATTTGTATTGTGATAGCACGTAGAAGCCAGGGCCCCGTTGTGTGAGGCGCTGTACAAACACAGAGCAAAGATTTCCTTACTCCTGTCAAAGGCAACTTTGGGGTAGACACGAATAGAAGTCAGGAAACCAAACCCCACTGGCTTTCGGTCAGTAGCCAAGCCATGTTTTGCAGCCGGGGGGAGGCTGATGACTCATTGGTGGTGTGCTGGAGAGTAGCACATGTCCGGCAGGGCTGTGTTCAGTGCTATTCAGGTTTGGCCCAGCTGCCCCCTCCGTAATGACAGAGGGCGGCTGGGCTACATTTGACAGAGCGGTGCTGTGCACCATGCAGCCCTGCGTGGAACGTCCCAAAGCTGGAAGCAGGGAGTGGGGCCCAAGCTCACGGGACAGGAGCTGCTGGCTCCGGATGAGGGTAGGACAGGGTCACTCTCTGGCCCCGTGTGACAATTCATGTCGTACACCTTCTGTCAATTGCATCATATGCTTGAACACCCACCACCCGTACACCTAACGGCCATGGGGGGCAGTCACGTCCCACCCCCTCCCCGTCCCATTAGCTGCGCCAGCGCATTCAGTGTGAACTGTCCCTTGTGCCTCTGAACACCTCCCTGTCCATATCAGCTGTGCAGTAAAACCACGACTCTTTCCCCACGCTGGCAGGGCCGCCCTGGGTTAATAGCACCTGTAGGACTTCCCAGTTCTGCTCTGGGCCCCTGCTTCTGTTTGTTACCTCTTTGCTCTGTGTTCAGCTTGGACAGTGACGCTGGGTTGCTCAGGTTGTGTTTTCTCCTCAGTCAAGCTGGGCTCGAGGTCGTTGTGCACTTAGGCCCCGTTCCCGCAGAGCACTTCTTGTTTACTTAGTTTGGGTTGTGTGCATAAGCATTCATCCCTGTTCGGCAAAGCACGGAAGCGCATGCTTAAACCCCATGGGACGTAATTACCTGCGCAGAGGGCTTTGCTTAACCAGCGCGGAACGGTCCAGGGTCGGCTCCTGCCTCCCACTGAAATCACTGCCAGCTCCCCCCGCCTTGTAACACAGCTGGGGGTGCTGTTAGATCCTGGCTACCCCCGGGTGCCCAGGTAGCAGCTGAGACCAAGAGCCCTTTCTTTGCATCTGCACCTGACAAGACACCCGCAACCCTTCCTCTATGGGCCCTGGGGCAGATTCTCTGCCTGGCGCTGCTCAGTGCAAAGGGGGCAAAGCCCCGCATGGGTCCCCGGCTGGGTGTCCCCTGGAATCCCAGCCGGCTGGGGTAGCACCTCCCTCCCTGCAGCCCCTGCCTCAAGCAGGGTGTTTGGGCTCAGGATCAGGAGTGGTGACATATTAGCTACCCCCAGCTAGCAGAAGGTCCTTTAGGGACCAGAGCCAGGGGAGCAAGTTAGAGCAGCCCCAGGCCAGGAGCTGTGACTGGCTGTTGGCGCTCACCTTCTCCTGGGCCTCTGTCCCGGGTGGCTGTGTGTGGGGAGGGGAGCCATCCGCGCTGCGTGCTGCCCTGCTTTGCCAGGGGCTTGGACAGAGCAGCAGGTCATGCACAGCCAGAGGTTAGCTCTTCTCCGCCTTTCAGTGCAGTGGGCGGCCAGCAGGGAAGCAGCGAAGGGACTGCAGGTGCTCGGCTCCTACCAGAGCTGCTCTGCGGCTGATGGGGAAGCAGTGGGAAACTCTGCTGCCTGCAGCAATTCATTCTCCCCCCACTCCCCAGTTTAACAATCACAGGGTGGGGCTAAGGCAGCATATTTCATCGTGATCCAGTGCACATTTTTGTCTTAACAGAGTTGCCTTTGGAAACCACACAGGGGTCACCTGGGGCATAGCCAGGGGCTCCCGGGTGCATATAATCAGCGACCAGTCTATATAAAGCACACACCTGTAGCATTGTTAGATTGGCTAACTTTGCCTTCATGTTCTTGCTCAGCATGGCGGCGAATGGGAGGAAGGTAAGGGTTAATAAAGAGTAATTAATATAAGAAGACTGTGCATTATTAAATTTCATTTGAGCTTTAATTAGACAGCTTTTTTTCTTTATATAAAAGTCTTTGTTGTGTCAATTAGTTGATTGACTATCATCTGGTTTCTGGGTTAGTGAAACCTGATCTGTTGTGAATGAATTTGTTTATCAGGGAAAAGGGACCACAGAATGGAAAAAAAATTCAATTAAATGTCAAAGTGCTGAGTGACAAGCTGCATTTGATAGGGCTTTTAGTTTAATTGCTTGTATTTCATTAAGAGATTTATTTATCAGGAGAATTCTCCATTTTAAAAATGATCTTGGCTGGAGCTTTGTTTGCTTCTGCCTTTTTGGGTACATTTATGATATTCCAATACCAGAGAGCACTCTTTTTAATTTAGAATGGATAATTTATTTTCCGATGCCCGGGGATCATTACGTTATCAACCATGGCCAATGGCTGCCTTTCGGTGACATCCAAACACAAAAATGGTCCATAGCCAGCACAGTGTGTACCCTGTGCAAGCTCTTGAAAGCTGATGAAAGGTTATCATCAAAGATCTGATAGTCTCTTGACTGTTCTATGACCGCACTGAAAACAGCTTGTTAATCTTACCCATTTATTTGGGTGGAAAATTATCCAGCTGAAAGCCCTGGGAATGTTTCAGAAAGTCTTAAATGTCTTTTAGTAAGTAAGTTCCTTGGGGGATGGATGGTCTCTATGTGTGTTTTGTTCAGATCCCAACACATCATTCATGTTTAACAAATAATAAATAAGTTGCTTCTTGTAAAGAGGAGGTGCCAATGCAAGATATTATATTATCACTCTGAGGGTTGGTCTAGGTGCTGTTTCTAAACCAATATAATAAAAACAGTGCAGTCATCTCATGTAGCTGCTGCGACACGGGTATAAAGGTGCTTGCAGCGGTGAAGCTTATTTTGGTAAATTTATGTTTATTTCTAAACCAATATAGTTCATCCAATATAAAAACAGTGTGTAGAAAAACCCTTGAAGTACAGAGCCCTGTTTGTATGGGAAATAGAACTGAGGATTTTACCAAAGCTGCTGAAATTTACGGTAAGTGAAATCCAGTCCCCATCGATATCCCAGGAAGTTACAGAAGTAGCAAAGGAGCACAAATGCAGGTGCTCACCCCTGCGTGCCTATAGGCAGGAGGCAGTCTGAAAGGCATATGCAATGACAGGTGACCTCCAAGCATGTTCACGTTCAGTTTCACAGCTGGACAAGTGTTACCGCTTGGCTCTGTGTCAGAGTCCTGGCCTCAAATTCAGTATAGGAGCAGCCCCACTGCTGTGTTGCTGGCTCAGCTGTTTTCCCACCGGAGCTCAGGTGGGGCAGACCCAGAGCTGGGCCCGCAGCAGAGCGTGATGAGAATGATATCCCCATGCTGGCGCATCAGACAGGAAGTGGAATTGACCATCGACAAAGCAGTGACGCTGACGCACGGCAGCCAAAGGAGAGGGAGGGCAGCTGGTGCTGCCACTGCCCAGGGATGGAGCGAAGGTCTCAGCCTACAGGCCTGCCAAGGAGCCTCCTTTCACCAGCGAGACATTCACTCACGGAGAAGGAGGAAGCAAAATGAATGTGCAGGGCTGTGTCCCAAAGCCAAGCCAAGTTCTGAGAGACGGCTTCAGAACCCATCAGAAGACACCTCTGCCCTTCTGCCTTTTCTGCTGCTGCTGTGTTCAATGCCCCCCTCCCCTTCTGTTGCTCTGAAAGCAGAACTAGGCCAAGAGCTTCTGTAAAACTCACTATTTCTGTTACTCAGTGACCAGACTTCCCCTTGCAAGCATTCATGTAAGGTGTCAAGAGGCAGTGCACAAACTTCCAGCAGTTATATCCTGCCGGGACGCCGTCTGTTATGCAGTGCGGGCAGCACCAACAAAGGATGAGGAAGCAGAAGGTCGGTTACTGACAAAGAAGACAAGGACAGGACACAGACATGTTACCAGTTGTGCTCCCTGTGGCCAAAAGGCTTCACATTTATTTATGGATATTCTTACCTGGGAAAAAAGTCTAGGCAGGGCAGCGTTGGGATTGAGGACACCTGGATTGTACACCAGAATCTCCTGAGGGGAAAAAATGACTCCCATTAAGGACCCCAGCATTTCCGAGGAGACTTTGGAACAGGGGAAGACAAGAGAAAAGGCAAACAAGCTGTGGAAGCTGGTCTGAACACCGCTCCAGAGGGATGATGTCACGTGACAATAGCCAACAACCCTTGAGGGTCCCTGTCTTCTGCCTCCGAACAAGGAACTTTGTTAGATTAAGGAAAAGAACATTATCTCCCAAGCTACTGTCTGCCTCTGCTTCCCTGCGGAGCTTCTGCCTAGAACCAAACCCATTTCTCCTCCTGCCACAGTCTTAAAGAAGCAGTGCACACATCTGTTCCTCCTGTACCTTGGCCAGTCCTAGCCATGCAGGATCTCAGGGTGCGGCTACCAGAAACAACATCTGATATTTTTTCCACACTTCTAGCAGGAGTGAATCTCCTGGTAGAAGCTTTGGGCTGCGTTCCAAAGGTTAAAGAAGATCCCTTGAGATGCTTTAGCTCTAGCGTCTTTCGGCCTCACAACTTCAAGCAGTACTTACGATGAAGTCTGATCTCTCAGGCTGGTGCCATGGTTCTGAGCTGTTAGCCCATAAGGCAGCTGAGCTGGACTTAGTAGGTAGTGCTCAGCAGAACTAGTCGGGGGTCTTTTGTTGCTGAATTTTCTTAGTGAGCTGTACTGCTCTCTCTCTGCAAGTCCATTCCCTTCTGGCCAGCGGGAGTGGAAAATAATAAACTTAACTGCATGTGGTACCCCAAAAGCTTAGAATGCCAGGCTGGCAAACTGAGGCCTTTTGTCAGTGTCTGTTCTTCACACATATGCAACCCAGAAAATTGGGTTTTCGAATAAATGACTATTGTGCACAAGAAGCCACCACTGGAGGGGGACATGACACACTTAGCCAGCCTGTTCCATGCTCAGCAGCTTCAATAAAGCGTCCCTTTTATAATTATTACAAACAAGTTCTGGCGCTTCTCTCCCACAAGAACTATTTCACCACCCAGACAACGGAGCTATCTTCTGGCTCCCTGGTCCTAAGCTGATGGAGGAGACATACTGTACTTTCCCTTGCAAGGCGTCAGCTCAGGATATAGAGCAGCTGCCTCTCATCAGTCACAGCTGTTTTGGTCTCATCCTTAAGTAGCTAAACAAGCTTGCGCCTACCCGTAAATCGCCATCATCCTAACAGTGGCGCATTTCCTCAGGTAAGAGTGCTAGGCAGTGGTAATTATGTTTTCATGTGTTGTGAGAAAATGTAATATACAGGCTGGCAGAAATATTATTCATCCTCCGTTAATTATGATCTACTTACTGCAGGTAATCAGGCAAAAACAAAAAATTCAATCAAACTAAAATAAAGGGAGAAGCAGCTTGTGTGTTTCCCTCCACTCGCTGGGGAATTAGCTCCTGTGAAACCCTGCCACCCAACTATTATTCTGTGATGCTTCGTGGCAACTTAAAGAGCCCTGGCCTTCTTTGTCTGCATGACCTTGCGCTCTACAGTGATAATGGAGCTTGCAGCAGGAGCCCGTGTTTGTGGGGAGAGGCCCTTGGAATTATAATCAAGAAACAATTCACAGAGAAAAGTACTTGGGTTGAGTGGACTCTGGGCCAAATTCTGACACTGGTGTCACCAAGAAAAAATCTGGAGTAACTGCATTGACTTTACTGGAGTTGATGGGTGGAACGTCACAATTGCAGGACTTGAAGCAAAGCATACAATGGTCCACTGTGCTTTCCTTTTCCAGCCTGTGGGAAAAGTCATGACTGAATGGGGTTTGCTGGTGCGAAAAGGCGATGACAATCCTTACAATTGGAGCTACAGAGAATGGATTCAAGAATGAATCCATTACAATGATGGCTTCTCCCTCCCCCCTGCAACTCAGGTCCCAACTTTCCAGGACTCAGACTGTGGCTGCACAAGCTAGATCCCACCCCCATACGAGCAAAAGTGCAACGACCTGGCAGAATCAATTACTCAGAGTTTATTGCAAAGATTGTTTCTAATGAGGGACACTCTTGAGGGCCTGCCGCTGCTGCTGATACAGGCCTCCAATTTTTATGATCACATTCTAGCCCATTATGGAGTTTAGGTTGCCCCAGGTTTGATGAGATCCTCTCTGGGTCAGAGTGCACGTTAATCAATGGGAGATGGACAGTGTCCTCACGACCAGCACAGAAGCCCTGCCTCCACCAAGATTTGAAGCAGAGCTAGCACTTTTCTAGAGGACCATGTTTAAGCCCTGTACTCACTGGGAAAGTGCTAATGTGGTGTTAACTCTCACTGTAAACAGGATGTGAACATTTTCTTTAAGGGGAACCTGAAATACTTGTACTGGTGACTGGGAACAACGGCATTGCTCAACGCTTTCCTCCTCCCCAGTGACCCATGGATGAGCTATGCCCCTCATTACGCTACAATCTGGTGAGATGCAAAATCAGTAGTGGGGGCTAGTGAATAAGTTGCAGGCAAAGTATGTTTCATTGGGGGAGGGGAGGAGAAGCCTCTTGGCAAACTAGAATTTTAAAACATGTTTTAGTGGCACCTGTTTCTGTGGCACCGAATAAGGCTGCTCTCACTATGGTCTATCTACACTCTCTTTACCACTGCATTTACTAAATCGTTTACACTGGGTACGTGAAATACACTCGCATTAGTATAAATTCATCCTCTGGGTAATAAAAGGCTGAGCGATGTCGGCTAGACTGTGTATCATTGTACGGCAACCTGTGAGAATTGCCAGCTCAGGAGCTTTTCTCTAGCACTGTAAGCATAATAAACACTTAGACTGATACGAACTTGAGCGGGATTGAGTGGCCATTCCAGGTCCCCTCCTCCCCAGAAGTAATTACAAAATATATTTTTAAGTGACGTCTCCACCCCCATCCTGGGCCTGAGCTAAAGAGAAACCTCCCCCTGAGATCCTCACATTATGAGGAGACTACAGCGGGTCGTGCTGAAGGGTGAACTGTCAGGCTGGAAGGAGGTTACTAGCGGAGTCCCTCAAGGATCGGTTCTTGGACCGACCTTATTTAACCTTTTTATAACTGATCTTGGCACAAAGAGCGAGAATGTGTTAATAAAATTTGCGGATGACACGAAGCTGGGGGGTATTGCTAACACGGAGAAGGACCGGGATGCTATTCAGGAAGATCTGGACCACCTTGTACACTGGAGCAATAGTAATCGGATGAAATATAATAGTGAAAAGTGCAAGGTCATGCACTTAGGGATTAATAATAAGAATTTTACATATACGTTGGGGATGCATCAGTTGGAAACGACGGAGGAGGAGAAGGACCTTGGGGTATTGGTTGATAGCAGGATGACTATGAGCCGCCAATGTGATATGGCTGTTAAAAAAGCAAATGCGGTTTTAGGATGCATCAGGCGAGGTATTTCCAGCAAGGAGAAGGAGGTGTTAGTGCCGTTATATACGGCGCTGGTGAGACCCCACCTGGAATATTGTGTGCAGTTTTGGTGTCCCATGTTTAAGAAGGATGAATTCAAACTGGAACAGGTTCAGAGACGGGCTACTAGGATGATCCGAGGAATGGAAAATCTGCCTTATGAAAGGAGACTCAAAGAGCTTGGCTTGTTTAGCCTGGCCAAAAGAAGGCTCCGGGGGGATATGCTTGCTCTATATAAATATATCAGGGGGATTAACGTTAGGGAGGGAGAGGAATTGTTTAAGTTTAGTACTAATATAGGCACGAGGACGAATGGGTACAAATTGGATATTAGGAAATTTAGACTAGAAATTAGACGAAGGTTTCTAACCATTAGGGGAGTGAAGTTCTGGAATAGCCTTCCGAGGGAAGTAGTGGGGGCAAATGACTTATCTGGCTTTAAGACTAAGCTTGATAAGTATATGGAGGGGATGTTATGATGGGATAGTTTAATTTGAGCAATTGATTTTGGATTATCGGCAGATAAGTCTGCTCAATGGTCTGTGGGAATGCTGGATGGGATGGGAACTGAGTTACTGCAGAGAAATCTTTTTTGGGTGCTGGCTGGTGAGTCTTGCCCACATGCTCAGGGTTTAGCTGATCGCCATATTTGGGGTCGGGAAGGAATTTTCCTCCGGGGCGGATTGGCAGGGGCCACGGAGGTTTTTCGCCTTCCTCTGCAGCATGGGGCATGGGTCGCTTGCTGGTGGATTCCCTGCAGCTTGAGGTCTTCAAATCTCATTTTTGAGGATTTCAACAACTCGGTCATGGGTTCGGGGTTGTTATAAATGTGTATGGGTAGGGTTTTGTGGCCTGCCTTGTGCGGGAGGTCAGACTAGATGATCATATTGGTCCCTTCTGACCTATGAGTCTATGAGTCTATGAGTCTATGACTGTAGGAGGAAGAATAGCTAGACTTCATGTCCTTTGTAAGAAAGTATTTAAACTGTACAGGAACAAAGAAAGACAAACAAAAAACTCTGCCAGGGGAGCCAGCTCTTTGAGAACCGGTTTTCCCCAACGGATTCAAATTTTGCCTTTGATTAACTTTTGGCTTTCACACTTATATACAGTTGAGTTATGCTGTTAGTTCTGTGTTCCTCACCTAGCACACTGGGGTCCTGGTCTAGGACTATGACGCTTAGGTGCTGTGGTGATACAAATAATACAAAACAGTGATACTCTCCACCCGGGAACAATACCATATGAAACAACACCATATGACCAATCACGGCTCCATCACCCTGCTCAAAGTGCAAGCCATGGACTGGACACCAGTTGTGGGCAATGTAATTGAATCATTTGAATAATTACTAAAGTCCTGATTCTCTTGATTTTCCTGGAATGGCCAGGAGCAGAAAAAGAGGTGACATTTGTCACACCAGTCCTTTGTGGTGAATTATTTACTCAGCTCTAGTGCCCTATATTGACAGAGCAGACACACACGCTGCAGAAACCTAGCATGTGCAACAGTATTTTAACATCTTTATCTGATATTTTATTTCTCACTGTCAAATGTAGCAGTGATTCCACTTCTGTTTGGATAAGTAATCTGAAAAGAAGGCAGCAATAATCCCTCAGGAGAGCAAGGCACAGGGCTAATTACTTCAGCTAGAGATTTGTAAAGACACATTTTTAGCGTTGGGACTTTATCGCTCCACAGGGTAATTAAAGGACGACCCTGTCAGAAGAAGTTTCACAATTTTAAATATTCTTTTTCCCACTGTTTAGAATAACCCCTTCCAAGCTCGCTGCGGGGATCTCATTACTTTCTATATATTTTCCACGTGCACATGCTCACTAGTTAGTTATGGTAGGGATGTTGGTGAGGTTTGCAAGCTGCTCATAAGGGATGGTTTGGACGGTGGTTATTGCTAAGTTTTCCATGAATGCTGGGATGTGGGAAACTGGCCATTGGTAAGTGATAGAAAGAAAAACCTGTCTTGGCCAGTTTGACAGTGGCAGCATCTCTTTACCTTGCTGCGCTGAGCGTTTCTGTAACGAAGCTTTCATGAAGGAGGGGCTGGATGACTCATGGGATTGTAATTGGATAGAGAACCTGTTTCAGATCAGATTCCCAGTGACCACGGTCAGTGCCATGGTCTGACAGCTGTTCAGGGGCGTAGGTGGAAGGAATCGTTGGTCTCAGTTCATGTCCTAGACTCTGAGCCAGCATCCACTGCAATCCATGGAAAGACACTCATTGACTTCAACAGGCTTTGGATCAGACCTCTACCGAAAAGGTGTCTACATCATAAAAACCACCTGGGGCTCGGTGCTAATTGGCACCCTACTCGCTGTCCCTGGGAAGGAAAGAGATTGATTTTATGTGGAGACGGTGCCCTTTGGTCATCCGTCTAGAACGTGGGGTGACGCACACTTGTCACGTAGTAGGGGGAACATCTTGTCATTCAGACGCTAAGCTCTTTGGGGCAGGTATTGTCTCTCACTATGCATTTAAACAGCTTTTAGCAGAATGGGACCCATCTTACATGGGGCTTGTCAAAGGATGGCCCTGCCTGGAGCACCCTCTTGTGGCAGGCTGCAGCATGACATGTGTGCCTGCCTCAGTTCCCCCACTCAGAGTAACCCAAGGACTCTACTTCAGGCTCTCTTGCTTCAGCAGTACCTGTCCCTGGGGCCTGTTCATTATCAAAACCCATAGTTCAATCAGTCGATAACAGAAGTCCCCAACACAGTCCCTCTGTAACCACAGTCTATATAGGCCTTAAAATACTGTACATTGGCATCTTCTCCTCCACCCAGTCGCCTCATCAGTACTCTTCTGGCCCCAGCCTTTCCAGCTGGAATGCAACACCACTCTTCTCAGTAGGATCCCTGACAGCTTCTCTTCTGGGAGATCATCCCCACCAGCTCTCCAGAACAGCTCCGGCGTCCCCCTCCCCTACGGCTCACCATCCCCTGCCGTGCCCAGTCCCAGTCTTCAGCCCTCTTTGACCCTCTCGCTTCAGCTCTTCAGTTCTGAGAGCCAACAGGCACCTACCTCTGCTGCTTGAAGCCTTCAGTCCTCTCCTGTCTTCTCTGCCCCTAGCCCTCAGCCCTTTTTAGCTTCCCAGCACTGGCACTAGTTCAGGTAGATCAGGCAGCTAGCCCCTCCACTGGCTTCCTGATAGGGCTGGCTCTATGGGTGGGCAATAGCTGGGGGGCACCGTGGTCAAGAAGCAAGGAGTGGGGCAGGTCTGGGACATGAGGCTGAGGAAGGGAGCTCGGGGCAATGACAGGGGAGGCAGCAGGGCCTAGGAGTGATGGGGGCATAGGAAGCCCAGGGAGGCAGCAGAGGCCAGGGGCAAGGGGAAGAATGGATGAGGAGGCAGTGGGGGCCAGGGGTGATGGAGGGATGCATTCCTGTTATTTTTCTTCATGTGGCATGAGTGCACCATCTGGAAAGACATGCTGTGCTCTTGTTCGTTTCCGTTATGCAAGCTTGTGGGTGGAGGTTCCGATCCCTGGAGAGGAGAATTTGCTCTCTGCCTTGCTCGGATCAGCATCAATTCTTGAAGCCCAATTGTTCTTTGGGAGCTCAGCTCTGGTAGTGGGCTGAACTGTTTGACAAAGGGACTGCCCTGCATCCAATCTGACTATGTCTGCTCCAGGCCTGGTGTCTATGTGTAAGTAAAACAAGTTGCACTTTGAATATATTCAGTCTCCACAGTGCTGATTTCTCCTCATGAAGCTGTCCTGCAAAGTCCTGGACATGTGCCGCCACTCAGCAGGGGAGGACACTGATGTTGGAATAAAGGACCCTGGAAACAACTTCACACAGCAGCCTCAGACCAAAATCTCAGGCAGATCTGGATCTAATGCATCCCCATCATATAGTCTTAGTTCTTTTGGAGGCGGGTGGGGAGGAAGGTAATAGAGGAAGCTTCCAAAATAGAAGGCACTGATTATAGAATCATAGGGTCAAAAGGGACCACAAAGGTCATCTACTCTAACCACCTGCCAAGATGCAGAATTTGTTGTGAGTAAACCATCTAAGACAGATAATGAGGGCAGAGCGTTGGGTTGAGTTTTTTCTGTGTGATCCAAACTCTTTTGTGGAGGAAAATGGGTTTTCTTTGTATTTGCTAAATCTATTAAATATGGGAGAAATTCATAGCTCCTCCACAGAGGCTGTGGAGTGTTGGAAGAGACTGTCTCTGTCATTGTTAGGGAGGATTCCTGTCAGGTCCAGCCTTAAGTGTCTGCTGAAATGGAGTAGTCAAGTTGGGGTGGCTGGAATAAGTGTGATTCAGTTCATATGTAGCTGTCCTACTGGCTCCACGTCCTTGTGGACCTCGTGTTGGTGGGCAGACATCTGGGGTCCAGGACCCCTCTTTCCCTGAAGATGCCCATCATGCTTGTTAACAGTTGCAGAACATCATTGTCTGCCCCCTTGAGAGGAAACGTTGTGTTTCTCCTGTGAGACCGCCTGGGGGGAGTTAAGGGGAGCTGCCATACAGAATCTGCAGGGAGCTGTTAGGCAGAGCAGCCCTGGATGGGTAGCTCCTGACCCGCTGGAGGCCTGTGATGGTGAACCGGACACAAAAGAATTCAATTATTTCCAAAGGAGTAGCTGCGGGCCTGCACGCTCGCACGTCTGTAATTCACAAAGCCTCATGTCTAACACAGGCAAAAATGGCTGAGAATGGCTGAGAACCCAGACGGTGACAGAGCCTGACTCCTAGCGCTGACGGACCCTGGTGACAGTCCAAACAGAAAGCGCTATCAGCCAGGCTTCTAGCTGGTACCATCGCTTCATGCTGACTCCACAGGCACTTCCGAGGGACGCACAGACGGTGACATTCCTGGGACGAGGCCTAGCTCAATCCAACACGCACAGACTGAGAGACATTAAAGGCAGAGCACACCTGATCTGCCAGCCACCCATACCACCCTGGCTTATACAGGATTGCCCCCACCCTGCCTGCTCCAGGGCGCTGCCTAGTTTAATTCTAAACAAACCAAGCGCCTGCCTCTCATTCCTGCAGGGGACACTATCCCAGGCCTCGTGAGGGGCTGTCTCAGAGTGGCCTGGCTCAGTTTCACCCCTTTGCTCTTGGTTAATATGAATTATAATCATTATTGTACGTACTGTGGCAGTGCCAAGGTGCGTCGTCAGGGCAGGGGCTTGGTCTGAGTTTAGTCTGTGCCAAACACAAAAGCCTCTGGCAGTCCTAAACAAATTTGAGACTGGGCTCAGCCAGTGGGACCCATCCCGGCTGGATACCTGAGATGTCTGTCCTGCAGAGCACCTGGAACTTCTCTGCCTCGTCTAGCTTGAGAACCAACATGCCAGCCCTCTGGGTCTTTCTTCCTTGTTTCAGGGCGAGTCCCAGGTAGTCAGTGACCGCCAGATTCCCAGCGGTATTGCAGAGTCTCAGTAAGAACTTTAAAATGCAAGGAGTCAGGACTTTACAGGCTGGGCCAGATTCTCATTTAGGTGAGGGCCCCTTTACACCACTCTGGCAGTGCAAAGGAGCCTTGTGAAAACGCGAGTGAGTCCCATCTTCATTTTAATGATCAAACCATGAAGCATTGGTCATGTTTCTGTGAAAACAATCCCTTATTGCCCTCTTTATCTAACAGAGAAAGCTCTGATCAACAGGAACTTCATGCTAGGAATGGCCTAATTGAGGAAAATTAGCATTTTATCACACAATATTAGCATTTAATCCTATATTTATGTAGCCTGCTTTACATACACTCCCCACACGTACTTTACAGTAAGTCTCTCATGCTATGCTAGCTCCACTCTGTTTTATCTGCACGGAATTGAACTTGTACCTGTGACAGGTGCAGCGTATGCTACATCTTTTGATCATCACATAAACCACTCAGCCTGAGATCCTTTAATCTAAGCAATGCAAGGAAAATCCAGTGCATTAGCTTTATGCTTCCTCCCTCTCTCTGAGTTTAAACAAGAGGCTCCACAGCTACAGATCAATGGCCCTAATTTGTTTGTCTTTAACTTAGGTTGGTTAAAGGAAAGCTGCTTAGCCCACCTGTCTGGAAGTTCACAAGATGGAAGAGCCTCATACAGTGTAGTGATGGGGGAATTAGAGTTACATTTCAAACTCATTGTAGGTCTTGCACCAATCAGGTAATTAAAGACAAGCAAAACATTTGCAACACATCATTTTTCTGTCAAATTTTCACATCTTTTGTGGTTCAAGAACTAAATGTGAAATTTTCAAATTTATCCTTCGTTCTCCTGCTCATGGAGCATAGCATACACACTTCAGATCACCCATTTCCAGCAAGCCTGGTCTCCAAATTTATCAGGTATATTCTGTATTAAAATTCCCTTTTCATAAGTAGCCATCCCTCCAGAGCTCAAGCAATTGTTTGCAGAAAGCAAAGAGGACAGGGTCAGCAATACAGTCAAATCAAAATTGACTTACACATTCGAGTGAATATTTGTGAAGAATCCTTTCCACTTCAGAAATAATCCCTGTCAATGAGATCTGGTGACCTCTAACAGCACGGAGCAGGGAAATGCCAATTAGGGGACATTGCCAACTGTTAAAGTCCTAAACATAGATTCTGCTTTACAAAAAAGGAGGAGGGGGTTACAAAACACTCAGTACCATGAACAGAATTGTCATCATGAACGGTGTAAAAATCCATTGACTGCAGGGAAGTTTGGGTGTAAATATCCCCCCAACCATTTTTGGAAACCTAAACCCAATGGCATGGCGCTAGCGCATAGTGACCCGAAATGAACAAGACTTTAAACAGAAGGAAGGACTGGCCAGGCTAGCTGCCCTGACCAAATATTGGCTGGACTGGGAAGTCCCTACTCAGTGCAGTGAGCACTTCTTCACACCGTAGCCCAGTGACATCACTGGTGCCCCTTGCAGAAGCACTTGGGAAATCGAGGAAGGGCTCGGCTGTTAGGCTCTGTAGCCCGTTTTCCACTGTTCTTTCAGTTGTGGAAAGCTCTAAGGGCCAAATGTTGCCATCCTTACTCTCAACAAGTGACACCTGGCTCTGCAAGCAGCCCTGATGAAGTCGATGGGGCCATTGGTGGAGGAAAGTCCCAGTAGGACTATAGGCAGCTGTTACGCTTGCAAAAGAAAAAGCTAGCTGGATCTTATTCAGGGGGACAAGGCAACATGCTGCGTTTATTGTAAAGGTAAGAATATTAAAAAGCAGTTACACTCACAGACACATTTGGACCCCAGAAGTTCTGCAAGCTGGCATGATATAATGACCAGTCCTTTTATGTGTTGCTCAAGCCAGCCTAGTGGCCAACTAGGCTGGGCATGAGGAGGGAGCGAAGCCTCTGTCAGTCACGAATCTGATGCTCCGAGATGACAATTGCAGAATGAGACCAAAGTTTCCATGTTTTTACCCCATCTTTTATCCTTGCTTGCTCTTGTGGGCCTGCTGTCATGCTGCCTCTAGGTTCAGTGTAGTTGTTAATCACCAGCTAATTGAAAGCAGGACTATTCTCTTATTTCTGTACTTTATTTGTTCCCAGGGTGGATCCTTGTGTACGTTAGGGTCGTTTATTTGCACTTCCGGGTCCTTGCTAGGTATTCTTCGGCCTTCAGGGTTAGGATGGCAGTCGGTATCTTTACTCCCCTTTCTGTTGTTAAAGCAGTTTAGGTTGGTGTCTTTTTATGCCCTGCACATACATTCCTCACTCACACACAGAGAATGTATCAAGATATTTTTAGGTTCAATAGTACAAGTTTCAGGAAAGAGCTTACTTCAAGAAACTAACAAGATGGAGTCCACTTATGCCACGCTAAACAGTACGATGCCATTATCATAACAGTAAAGGAAAAATCTCTCTCTTCCTCTATCTCACTTATACAATAAAACAAGAAGTCTACCTCTGATTTGTTTGCACTGCTCCTGGGGATGGCTCACACAGCTACGTCCCAGTGTGAGACGGGGGACCGAATGTAGCCCTGTCAGTAACACATTGGCCAGGGTTGCATAGGGCCACATACAGAAAGGGTTTAGGCCCCCGCATTCATGCCGTGCAAATCAAGTCTATACACACATTCATCCTATTTGCCCCGGACTCATGGCAATTGTGCCTGCCAAAGAAATCCACAATCGCACACTGAAACCTTTGAAAACCTGGTCCACCATTTTATTTTAACAATGTCTAATTAAAGGCTTTGCTAGCAAACGTGATCCTTTGTCTACACATGATGAGAAAAGGTGCTCGCTGTGAAGCCCAAGATTCCCATGCTGGTTAAGATACATGCTGGGCAAACTAGGTGCAGTTCCTTTTAATGCTTCAGTCAAAATGTGACAAGAAAATAAGAAAGAATCGACATGCTATGCAAAATAGCAAGGAAACCTTTTTTCCATTGCAGTGGTCACAGGCCATTTTGCTCTTCGCTGGTGACAGGGGACCATTAGAACACAATCCCTGGTGCCTGCATATCATAATGAAAATCATATTTCTTCCTGAACTGCTACATCAATTGTCTTTTTAGTAAACTAGGAAGTGCAGCTGCATGCACACTGTGGTATGGTCCTTCACTCTTAATCTGTTCTCCGGCAAGATAAGTGATAACTTCTTAATGTAACTTTCCAGTCGGATAAATAGGAAGCAGCTACAACCTGATCCTGTGCTTTAAATAGAATTGTGTTTCTGAGAGCGAGCAAATAAGTTCCACTATAACCGGGGCATCAAACTGGTTTTGGATACGGTCAGAGCTTCCTTCTCCCTAGCACGCCACCTGCAAAATGGGAAGCATATTTTTCAGTGGTTGGAAAATATCTGGGGGCCCAGTCCAGTTTCACTAAAAGCAGTGGCAAAACTCCCTTGGAACTCACGTGTGCCACACCAGATCCACAGTGCACATGCAAGGGCCTGCCTGATGTTCACAGGCTAGTGTCGGAATGGTAGAGAAGAGGCAGGATTTGGCTGGAATCAATATAAAAGGAAGGCTTTACTGAGGCAGCTGGACAAAGAGAGACCCGACAGTTCACTTCAGCTCCCTAGCTGCCAGTCTGCCTGAACTAAGCCTCATGGAAGGGATTGCTGGCAACACTACCCATAGGCCAGATCCATTCAAGGGGACCCCAGAACTTGCAAAGGGAGCTGCACCGTTTAATCCAGTGTGAGAGAAGGGTCAGGGCTGGTGGGTAGCAGGACTCTCCTCTCCCCGGGGAACCAGCCTGGGTGTTAGATCATCTGTTGTACAGCGTGGCTTCTCTTGGGGGCATGGACACTGCGTGTGCATCAGTGTGTGTGTCTCCGTATCTTTGGACATGTTGTGCAGTCCGTGACTGGTTCATTTTGTATGCTACCTAAATGATAAAATCCGAGAGAATAAATTAAAAGGGGCATTTGTGGTAAGGGTTGATTTTTATTTTCTATGCATCCCAGTGCCCATCAACAGAGTCCCTGCACGCTGTCCAATATACACTGAAACAGTGAGATCAGCACTAAAGTCTGTTACTGCTTTGAAACCACAGAACTTCCCCAAATCACAACCAGTCAGGCAAAACCCCCAAAGAGCAGATGGGCCTTTCAATGTGTCCTGAAAGTCAACAGGCTTGGGCTCTGGTGGACCAAAAATAGAAGCAAATTCCACTTGCCAAGTTCCTCTTCCACTAATGTCTCGCCCCCCTTGCCCCCAGACATTCAAATCTAGAGACTGGGAAGGACAATTCCTCAGCTGGCTATAGCTGCAGTGAGAGTGCATGGGGACAGAGACAGACGCCATGGATAGCTGGGACCCAAACTACTTAGAGCTTTGTAGTTTGGTGTCAACACCTTCAGTTGCACCCAGAAACTAACAAAATTAATGCAGCCTTCGGAGAACTGGGGTAAGATGCTCTCTGCAACTGATGCCACCCAGAAACTGTACAGCTGCATTCTCCACCAGCTGCAGCTTCCAACCCATATTCCAGGATTGCCCCCTATGGAAAACACTGCAGCATCCCACCGTAGATGCGACAAAGGCTTTGGTAACTGTAATGAGGGGTCGGCAAGAATGATGGTTGAAATAACCTTGCTAAAATCATAAGAACAAAAGCATTCTTGCGTCTGAACAGCAATGCCACCTGCATTCCCAGGAGCTAGCGGGGACCCCAGTGCATCCCATGTTGCAAAGCTCATGGCTGGAGGGTAGGTAAGTTCCCTCAACAGAGAGGTCAGGCACTACCCTACAATGCTCTCTAGATACCTCCTCAAAGCACATTAATCTGCCCGGTGCCATCTGCAGGTAGCTTGCTGTCATGCGAGTCCAGTCTCAGCCACTGAAAAAGCAAAGGCTCATCCCCATCCGGGAGCCTGTTTAAAAGGGGACATGATGTTGTGTCTCACCAGCCTCCTGGTGACTCCGCAGCCCATGTGGGTTTGCTGCAAGAACCCACGCAGATTTTCATTCAACACTCATGCCAGCCAGTGCAGAAATGGCTTTAAGAGGCAAAAGAAGTTCAATTCAATTTTCCTGCTCTCCCATGTCCTCGTGTGCTATTGCATTTGTCCATTCTGCAAGCAGCAGAAGTCCCTGAATGGCACGAGAGGCTCTCTTGTGGCATTGGAGCTGGGCTAGAAGCTGCACCTTCTAGGAATCTCAAGAGACAAGCTGTAGTGGCAAGATTTCTAGCCCCTGCCTGCCCACTCTAGTGGCTGGGATAATTATCCAAGCCTTGGTCTGTTTATCTGAACCAATCAGATCTCCTGAGTCTTATGGCTTTCTCTGTCCTTTGATTATGAGCACCTTGCTCTCTCTTCATATATGGTTTGGTTTAACAACTGGCCCTTTCTAAACTCCTCTGATTATCCCAACCCAGTGCATCTAATCCATCTATCCAGGCATTTATGCTATGCTCACTGCCTGAACTCCTTGCCTGCAGAGAGCTCTGGGTCTCCATCATGGGGAAGTGAGCATGGATGGGTCTCCTGGCAGAGCCCACTCTGCCATGAGTCTAACGCCGTGGCATTGGCTTTACTCTTCATCCTAACCTCCTCATTGCTTTATCGCACAAACTGCTATCAGACATCACTGCCTCTGTGTAGTGCATTGCTGACAGCTCCTCATTCCTCTTCCAGACCAAATGACTGCAGAGAAGAGTCACATCAACATCCATGACATCATAATGATGACACAGTGCCAGGGCCGCAGACAAGCTGAGAACAGATCAGCCCATTGGAATGAGGAGGCCTGTGAAGTATGTTTCTCCCTCTCTTTCTCTCATACACACAGAATGAACCATCTACCTTGAGAAACAAATAATTCAATCTGCTGCCGGATTTCCAAAGGCTTTAATGAAAGTGCTATTTATTTAGCTTTGTCTGGTAATACATCCACAATGACAAGCTGTGGGACTAAATAATAACCAGGCTGGCAGCACAGTGCAGGGAATAGAGTGCTACTGAAATGGGAACAATCTATATTCCAAAATGTATGATTTCAGGTTCCAGTTTAATTACAATTTATTTTAAGCAGGTTTTTGTCAACTGATGAAACAACTGTCAGTGAGGGACTAATGCTGGGCAAGCTCCAGTAGATTTTAATCTCTAACCAGCACATACAAATAGTGAGAGGATGGGGAGTCTGAGGAAAGTCTATTAGAGATAGACAACCATTTAAAATTACTCACCTTAAGAGAGTGTATCAATGCAGGGGAAGCCACTACAGAATAGAGAATTAGATCATTAGATAACTGATCCAAATTCAGGGATCACCTTAAAAAAATAAATGATGTTGTACATACCTCGTTTCACTAACTGCTGAGAGGGGTTTATTCTTTATGGGAGAATTATGTGCTAGAATGTTTGTGTCATTGTGTGCAGTGAGTTTTTTAGGGGATCACTGTCAAATTACTGCCCTCAAAAGGAGTGGGGGAATTTACCGGGTTGTAGTGTGATTGCTGGTTATGGTTATAGGGTGCTCTGATGGCCCACAAACAATCCAGGCACTGGAGACCCTAGGAGAGGGGACCAAAGAAGACTGATGCACAGACACATCTATCTTCTCGTATGTACTTCTCTGGCCCCTGCTGCCATAGCAGCTGAGCACCTTGTCACCTTTGATGGAATTTAGCTTCACAACACGCCTGTGAGATGGAGATGTGCTACAGACAAGGAACAAAGAGGCTAAGTGATTTGCCCAAGGTCACACAGTTAGTCTAGAGTAGAGGAGGGAATTGAACCCAGGAAGCCAGGGGCCAAGGTTAGGATGCTAAACACAAGGCCATCTTTGCTCATTGTGAATAGAGGGGCCATGTTAGTTGTTATTTGCAGAGATATGGATAAACACCTTTCATCCCCAGACAAGGCCGTGAATCTGAAACGTTAGCAGAAATCATTATTCAGCCAATCGACTCCGAGCTGAAACGCCACAGCTGGGAGCGAGCTGTTGTTGGGTGTCTAACGGTGTTTGTTTGGCCTTATGTCCACAACACCAAGGCCACTGTGGCTGCAGCTGCAGTTGCCAGGGGCAACAGATAAGTCAGTGAAAGTCTAGAAATGGAGGAAGAGAGTGTCCAAGACACATGGGGCAGGGAGGTCCCAGTTCTTGTTGGCAGTCATTGGGAGTTGGTGCCAAACTGCTCTGTGGGTCTCTGAAAGTCTCTCCTAGAATCAGGTACCCAAAGCTGGTGATGGGTGTGTGTCTCCTTCGTAGGGATGGTGGGTCTCCCTCTATATTCTACCGCTCGCTGGACCTCTCTGCTGAAGGGAACTCAGGCACAAGTACCAAAAGAGCATTCAGTATCACTAACAGGAGTTAGCTCGGCATTACTGCGCTGTTCCCAGCTGAGTTATGCTGCCGTCGCCAGCTTTGTAAAGCTACGTTTGTAAAGCTACGCGAGGGGGGTTCCAGCTCTCATGGACGTACACGTACTCCCCCTTCTCTGAGCTAGCATGCTAAATATAGGAGTGCAGCCGCGGTAGCACAGGCAGCGGCGGGAAGGCTGCTTGCTCCAATAACTACCCCAACAGCTTTGTTCTCGGCGCAGCTAGCCCTGCCACCACTGCCCACCCTACCCTGGCTGCACTCCTATTTTTAGCATGCTAGCTCGGAAGCGAGCTAGCGTGAGTATGTCTGTGGAAACTGGGACTCACCCAGAGCACCAAGGGAGATGTACCTAAGCGTCCTTTTGACTAGGAAACGGTCCCTTTCCGAGCCCTACCTGGGAAAGAGGTTCATCCTTTCCAGGGTACGTCTGCCCTGCAGCCAGAGATGGCAATGCAGCCCGAGCAGACACACCGAGCCAGCTCTGATCTAGCCAGCTGAACTCACACGAGCAGGGAAGCCGCAGAAGCACGGACTAGCCACTTGTGCATACGCCCATGGTCTTGGTCAAGCTTGTACTGCCTGCCCTGCCACCCTGCGAGGAGAGGCTCCCGAGTCAGACAGAGGGGTGTGTGTGTGATGTCGGGCACAAGCAGCTGGCACTTGTGGCAGCCTCTGGACTTGAGCCAGGACAGGTTCTCATAGACTCATAGACTCATAGACTCATAGGTCAGAAGGGACCAATATGATCATCTAGTCTGACCTCCCGCACAAGGCAGGCCACAAAACCCTACCCATACACATTTATAACAACCCCGAACCCATGACTGAGTTATTGAAATCCTCAAAAGTGAGATTTGAAGACCTCAAGCTGCAGGGAATCGATCAGCAAGCGACCCATGCCCCACGCTGCAGAGGAAGGCGAAAAACCTCCGGGGCCCCTGCCAATCCGCCCCGGAGGAAAATTCCTTCCCGACCCCAAATATGGCGATCAGCTAAACCCCGAGCATGCGGGCAAGACTCACCAGCCAACACCCAAAAAGGAATTCCCTGCAGTAACTCAGTTCCCATCCCATCAACATTCCCACAGACCATTCTGAACTCTGCCCTGTTTGGAAGCTACCTCTTGGAAAACTAAAAAGAGAAACAGCACTTCAAGAGCTGTCCCTCCAGGGGAGCTTTGCTTCCCCAGCTGGGGCAGGAGACGGGTTGTCCTGCAGCCAGGAAATAGCCTATCAGGTGTGGCTGCCTTCTCCCTTCACCTGTCGCAAAGGGTCCCTCTCTTCTTTGAGCTGAATCTCAGCGCCTGATTCACCATTGCCTTGCGTCTTGTGCAGGCTTTTACGCCGACGTCGAGCAAGGGCAAGTGCAGCCAGCTCAGAGCAGCGGCATTTCACATACACATTGCGGAGGCACGACAGGCACAGAGCAATGGTGAGCCGGGCCCAAGTGGACACATCAGGAGGGGATTCTGAGGTATTTCAAGGCTCAGGGCAGGAGGGAAGAAGTTCAAAGGACATTTAACAAATCTCACTGGCTGCTTTTGGAATGAGAAATTAGCTCAAGGTCATCGCTGTTTTCTCCAACATTTCATCTTATTTCTTTGTGCATTATTTGAGAGCAAGGCTTTCTTCTTCACTTGAGACTGCCTGCCCAGCGGAGTGGGCTCTCAGAGGCGTGCTTTGTACAGAGCCATCAGAAACAAAGCAAACACCCAGTGCAAGCATATTCCTCCCTCTTCTCTGATGTCTCCATCCCCGCCCACTGCTGCAGGCTGCTGTTCGTGCGCACCTGCTTCCCTCAGAGAAGGAAAAGGAAACTAGGGGCCGTGCTGCTCTTGACCTGATGCTCACAAACAGGGAAGATTTGGTAGGGGAGGTAGAAGTGGGTGACAACCTAGGCAGCAGTGACCATGAGATGGTCGAGTTCAGGATCCTGGCAAAAGGAAGAAAGGTGAACAGGAGGATATGGACCATGGACTTCAGAAAAGCAGACTTTGACTCCCTCAGGGAGCTGATGGGCAGGATCCCCTGGGAGGCTAATATGAGGGGGAAAGGAATCCAAGACGGCTGGCTGTATTTTAAAGAAACTTTATTGAGGGCACAGGAACAAACCATCCTGATGTGCAGAAAGAATAGCAAGTGTGGTAGGCGACCAGCTTGGCTTACCAAAGTCATCAGTGAGCTTAAACACAAAAAAGAAGCTTACAAGAAATGGAAGCTTGGTCAGATGACTAGGGAAGATTATAAAAATACTGCTCGAACATGCAGGAATGAAATCAGGAAGGCCAAAGCGAAATTGGAGTTCCAGCTACCAAGAGATGTGAAGAGGAACAAGAAGGGTTTCTACAGGTATGTTAGCAACAAGAGGAAGATTAAGGAAAGTCTGGGCCCCTTGCAGAATTATGGGCCCCTTACAACCTAGTGACAGAGGATGTGGAGAAAGCTGAGGTACTCAATGCCTTTTTTGCCTCCGTCTTCACAGACAAGGTCAGCTCCCAGACTACTGCGCTGGGCAGCACAGAATGGGGAGGAGGTGAACATCCCGCAGTGCTGAAGCAACAGGTTCAGGACTATTTAGAAAGATTGGACATACACAAGTCCATGGGGCCAGATGCAATGCACCCAAGGGTGCTGAGGGAGTTAGCTGATGTGATTTCAGAGTCATTGGCTATTATCTTTGAAAGCTCATGGCAACAGGGGGAGGTCCCAGATGACTGGAAAAAGGCAAATATAGTGCCCATCTTCAAGGGAAGAAAGAGAATCCAGAGAACTACAGACCAGTCAGCCTCACCTCAATCCCTGGAAAAATCATGAAGCAGGTCCTCAAGGAATTCATTTTAAGGCACTTAAAAGAGAGGAAGGTGATCAGGAGCAGTCAACATGGATTCACCAAGGGAAAGTCATGCCTGACCAACCTGATTGCTTTCTATGAAGAGACTGGTTCTGTGCATGAGGGGAAAGCGGTGGACGTTATATACCTTGACTTTAGCAAAGATTTTGATACGGTCTCCCACAGTATTATTATTAGCAAGTTAAAAAAGTATGGGTTGGATGAATGGACTATAAAATGGATAGAGAACTGGCTAGTGCAAAGGGCTCAACGAGTAGTGATCAATGGCTCCATGTCTAACTGGCAGCTGGTCACATGTGGAGTGCCTCAGGGGTCGGTCCTGGGTCTGGTTTTGTTCAGCATCTTCATTAATGATCTGGAAGAGGGGGTAGATTGCACGCTCAGCAAGTTTGCAGATGACACTAAGCTAGGGGGAGTGGTAGATACCCTGGAAGGGAGGGATAGGATACAGAAGGACCTAAACAAATTGGAGGATTGGGCCAAAAGAAATCTGACGAGCTTCAACAAGGACAAGTGCAGAGTCCTGCACTTAGGATGGAAGAATCCCATATATAGCTACAGACTGAGGACTGACGAGCTAGGCAGCAGTTCTGCAGAAAAGGACATGAGGGCTACAGGGGATAAGAAGCTAGATCTGAGTCAGCAGTGTGCCCTGGCTGCCAAGAAGGCTAATGGCATATTGGGCTGCATTAGTAGGAGCATTGCCAGCAGATCGCGGGAAGTGATTATTCCCCTCTATTCGGCATTGGTGAGGCCGCCTTTGGAGTATTGTGTCCAGATATGGGCCCCCTACTACAAAAAGGATGTGGACAAGTTGGAGAGAGTCCAGCGTAGGGCAACAAAAATGAGAAGGGGGCTGGAGCACAAGACTTTTGAGGAGAGGATGAAAGAACTAGGCCTGTTTAGTCTGCAGAAGAGAAGAATGAGGGGGGATTTGATAGCAGCCTTTAACTACCTGAAAGGGGGTTCCACGGAGGATGGAGCTAGGCTGTTTTCAGTGGTGGCAGATGACAGAACAAGGAGCAACGGTCTCAAGTTGCAGTGGGGGAGGTCTAGGTTGGGCATTAGGAAAAAGTTTTTCACTAGGAGGGTGGTGAAGCACTGGAATGGGTTACCTAGGGAGGTGGTGGCATCTCCATCTTTAGAGGTCTTTAAGCTGCGGCTTGACAAAACCCTCGCCGGGATGATTTAGTTGAGGATAGTCCCATTTTGAGCAATGGGTTGGACTAGATGACCTCCTGAGGTCCCTTCCAACTCTAATACTCTATGATTCTATGAAACAAACACGTCTGACATTGGAGAGGATGGGCAGAGATTCCAACAGTTTGGTTCCCTGACACTTCCCGTTATTAAAGGTTCTTGAGCCCTGTGATGGTTTGTCTGCCACTCACTGCCCGACGGGCACCTCCTGCTGGTGTTCTGGGAATTAGCTCATCGCAATGCCCCCCATCCACAGCCTGTGCTCCATCAATCTTCCCTTCCAGCCATTGTCAGGGCTCTCTGCCGTCTTTGAGGCTCAGCGCTCTGGCCAAGCCACAGTCCATCTTCCCTACCACCTTCAGGAGAAGAGGATTCTGCAGTCCCTTTTCCACCACTTGTTTCAGTGACGGCTATAGTCCACCACCATGCTACTGGCAGCCTAGAGGAGATGGGGAACAGCCTTCCCCTGCCTCCCTTCCAACTCCTCTATTGCCTTCCTCGGGCTGTGGCCCCACAGCACCAGTACCTCCCGTGCCCTTGTATCAGGGCCTTCTGCTTTCACCGTGCTGCGGCCACCAGCCACTTCCCTGCTCAGGGTATCACTCGCCCTCAGCCTACCAGGCAGACAGCCTTCCCTGCCTGAGCGTCTGGGAGTGACTGCCCTGCTCTGCCTGCTACTCTCCTTTTTATACTGGGTTGGGTCCTGATTGGCTGCCCTGCTGCTCCTGCCCATTGGCTGCTTCTCAGGCGGCCCTCCTTAACCCTCACTTGGCCAGTGCAGGGTAGGCACCCCACCACATGGCCTTTATCTGAGAAACACTAGTCCCAGCGCTGCTTATAGCAGGCCCTTGCAGTTCAGCAGGGGAAAGCTCTGGGCCCGAGGCATGCCTTTCACTGGTCCCGTGAAATTCCTAGCTAGGTTTTGCTGAGATAAAAATGACTGAGCGTCATCATTTCCCTTCCGTTGTGTGTGCTGGCAGCCTACGGAGAACTAACTGGACATGAGCGTTCAGGAGTGTTCATCCCCACCAGGGATAGCCGGAGCTGCTGAAGCAGCTATGGGGGTATGGGAGGTGGGGAACTGAGCTCAGCCAAGCTCTCACTCCCCAATGACATGCCTCAGGTCCCAGTATATGGCTCCTGCATCCCATTCCCCTCCTGCCTGGGGAAAATACAAGGGTCAAGAGCTCACCCAGCTCTCATGGGGGGAGAAAAAGATGGTTCATCCTCCCACTGCAAATCCCCCAGACCCTGAATATGGCCCAAAAAACCCATGGCCCCTTCTGGGGATGCCATATGGGGTAGAAGTGCCCCACCTCATATGGGGAGAGAAGGAGGTAAACTGGGTCAGCCAGGGCTTCCCTGCTCACCAGCCATCCAGCACGTGGGCCATCTACCAGCTATCATGATTATAATTGGTCCTGGAGCTCCAGTTGTGCTCTTGTGCCGACAAGCCAGTGTTGAAGATCAATGCATGATGTGGGGGCTACACTTATTTACAGAATTTATTTGTACCTTTTGCCTTTAGAAAAAAACGGCCTAGGAAATTATATCCAAAAAACTTGGCTAAAAGGATGTTATTTTGGTTGCGAAGTCAAGCAATCATAAGTAGGAAATATAACTTTAATTCAGCCCCTGGTGCTGATGAACGTAGGCCAGGCTTTCATTAAGTGGGCACACACTATTCCTTCCACAGGACCTTGCCTCATTTGGTGTGCAAGACGGACTCGCAAAGGATCCGGATTAAGGATGCATGGGCAATCACAAATCTGGCATTTCCAGTCATGCCCCATTCAGCCCTGGAGGAAGGCCAGTGATGATTTTAGCATGAATGTAAAAAACCCATGAAGGAAAAGTGCTTTGGCTGGATTCAGGGCTGCTCCTGGCCTCTTGGTGCCAGCTCTGCTCCATGGGGCTCAGCAGGAATGCTCTTGGAGCAAAAGGCCTTTGACCACAGAGCCAGGTCTACCCAGCCCCATCCCATCCTGCAGGAGGCCCCAGGGCAGAGGCATTCCAGGCTAGGAGAGGGATAGGTCAGGGTGGCAGCAGCCATGGAAATGCCCTGTTACAATGGCAGCTGGGGCCCAAACCACCTACCAGCAGCTCTCGAATCAAGGGGGCGCAAGCCCTATGCTAGCTTTAGCGCCCTGACAGGGATGGATTCCCCCATGGCTACTTCTGAGAGCCATAAATCCAGCCCCATTCCCCAAACACAGTCAAGATCAGCTCTAGGGAACATTGCAGGAAAGTTCTCTGGCCTGTGCTCTACAGCAAGTCAGACTAGACCGGATCACAGTACCTTCTGGCCTTGGAATCTATGAGTCTATGAAAAGGCTGGGGCAGAACCAGAAATGCCCTGGTTTGTCTCATCTCTGGTCTTGATCCAAACTGGCTTTCAACCTTCCAGCCAGGGGAGATTTTCCTCAGCGTTACCTGCAGGTCCACGATTCTCAGTGGAGTCTTATGAAATCTCCAGAATGTCGCAGAGAGGTTGTGGAGTTAGCCACGTGCGCTGCGTGTTGTGTCCTGGAAATAGTTTTGCAGTGATTTCAAGGGGAAAAGAGTTGGGTGGCTTTTTTTGTGGCGGGGGAGGGGACATTTGTGTGATGTGGCTTTATTTTTGTGGCATGAAATGGAGCTTTTTTATATAGTGAATATTTAAATGCTGGGAATTTGCAGAACGGAGCAGACAGAGACTGCCTCTTGTGATAAGAGACATTATTATAGTTGTGAAGAATTCTTTTAAGATTCCATCTTAATTGTTCTGCTACTGAAATGAAGAATAAAGTAATAAAATTAGACGTTTTAAAAAGACTCGATTAAAAAAGTAATTATCCTACCAACTCATGAGTTTCTACTTCCTGTCGGATTTCTTTCCACCGCAGATCTCTCTCCCAGTGTCGCCAATAAAGGAGATGCCTATTTCCTCTCATACTCTGGTATGTCCCCTCTCTGGGCTTTCTCCCTAGCGCACTTCCTCTTGCCTTCATCGCCTTCACCCATGTCTGAGCAATCTCCAGTTTGGCCTGTCTTCACCTGTCCTGAGCCATTGTCATGTGCATTATCACCATTCACGGGTGGGACCTTCTGTGACAGCCCTGCTTAGGTTCCCCCTGCCAGCAGCCCACCAGACTGTTGTGAGGGGATCGGGTCTCTGGATCCCTAGGTGTTTTAAACGTGAGTCTGAACAGTGTCCAGGCACTGTCCCACTCTTGTGGTCCCTAAACACACTTGGGGCTGATGACCTTCTATCTAGCACCTTCTCTTGAGG
Organism: Mesoclemmys tuberculata; assembly: GCA_007922155.1. NCBI lineage: Eukaryota > Metazoa > Chordata > Testudines > Chelidae > Mesoclemmys > Mesoclemmys tuberculata. Next base: position 3,133,136 of record ML675625.1, read on the forward strand.
GTAGCTGTGACCCCGTAGCAGCGTAGTCCTTAGAGCCAGTGCTGACCTCTCAAACTCCATCTGTAGTTTAAACACCCCCTTTCCCAGATTTCCACTGAAGGTATGAGCTTCCTGACTCAGTTTACCTCTCTCAGGGGGCTGCAGCAGTGGTAGCACATAACACACACGGACACTTCATACAGCGTTCTCCCACACTGTTGATGTTTACTTAATCACACAAGAAATACACAGCTCTGCACAAAAGTAATAAACCTTGCGTGCTTTTCCCTGCCTCCATTTCTTCCCCTCTCACAAGCAGTGTTTGGGCTGGGGTCAGAGTCCCTGTGGTTGTCCTGAGTCCTGCTTCAGTGCATGGCCTGTCTTAAAACATAGAGCATTCTGCCCCCACACAGCTACTCCCACCTGGGCTGGTCCAGGCCTTTCCTAGTGCTGAAAATTTTCTTCCCCCCCCCTGTGAATCCTCCTTTAAACCCTGACTGGTCACCTGGCTCCTTTGTTCTGCTCCTGGTAAATTTCTACTCTTCACATTCCCCTCCCCCCAGAACATAGGGGAAACGATTTTTTTCTAGGACTCATTGCTCCCAACTACTTTAATTTTGGTGGCTGATTGTTGAGTTCTAATGACACTCCATTGTCTCTGGCCTAGGAGAACATGACTTAGCCCAGTGGCTCCCAACCCGTGGCCCACCGGGGCTTTCAAAGTGGCCGCCATTCTCCTCCCACTGGCTGCAGAAGGGAGCCGCTGCCTAAGGACCCAGGCGGAGTGTGTTGCCATGGGGCTACGAGACCGGTGCAGGCTCTTTGCTGCAGCCAAGGGGATGGGAGATCAGTGCTCCCCTCTCCCTGGCTGTAGCAGGGAGCACGGCAAAGTGCTTTGCCTGGGAACCTAGGCGCTGGGGTCCCTGCTAGAGCCAGAGGGAAGGGAGATCAGGGCTCCCTTCTCCCGGCTCCAGTAGAGAGCAAAGTGCTTTGCCTGCATCCCTGTTGGAGCCAGAGGGAGGAGAGCACTGATCTCCTGTCCTCCTGGTTGCAGAAGGGAGCCACTGCCTAGGGACCCAGGTGGAGCGCAGGGGAACTACAGGATGTGTGCAGTTCCCTGTTGCAGCCAGTGGGATGGGCGATCAGCAAGGAGGTCCTCGCTGAACTCCTTCCGTCTGGCTGCAGTGGGGGCTGAGGGGGCTGCTGGCAGAGACTGGTGGCCCTTCAGGCTTGTAAAAATGATACCTGTGGCCCTCGAGCCAGAAAGGTTGGGAACCCCTGACTTAGCCTGTGCCGGCAAGGACGGCGTTCACATTAGAGGGTGGTGTGCGCGTACTCTTCATGCTGCTGTTTCCAAATGACTTCGTAGCAGCAACCAGAATGTCCCTATTGCACAGCTAGACTCCCCACGCCTTCACCCTCAGCTTTCACACACTGGCCAAATTCCGACCAGCCGGGAACGTCCTTACGCCTCGGGCAGCTCCTCCTAAGGTGTAAATCACTACAGAGATCAAGGAAGCTCTGCCAGTTCCCATCAGCTGAGGACCTGGCCCTGACTCCTAATGTCCTTGCTGTTTTGAGGGTGTATCTTAACCCCCTGCACAGCCCAGCCCATCATGCTGAATTCCCAACCTGCTTCTTGCCATGGCAGCAGGGTGTGAGGCTTCAGGCAGTGGGTTCTCACTCCCTGGGGGGCTTGGGAGGAGCAGCAGGGATGGCCAGAGGACTGCTTTCCCCTTACTATGATTGCGTGTCTCTGACAGGGCCCCAAATGGCACCTTTCAGACATAAGAGAAGGCGCGGTGCCCTCCGCAAAGACCCTCCTGCCTGACAGACAGACCGGCAGAGGGGTGCAGCGAAAGGGTGAGAGGGACGGAAAGGATAAAACAATGGGCTGTTAATCATAACAGACATGCAGGACTGGGAAGGACCACAAGAGGTCATCTAGTTCAGCCCCCTGCACTCAGGCTGGACCAAGTATCATCAACCCCAAGCTCTACCACGCTGCTTACCGCCAAATAAACTGCCGCCACCCGTGGTGCCCCACCAAGAAGACGCGACTGGCTGGGAACCCCTAAACCGCCCGAAATTCTGCTGCCCACACTTCAGGTGTGGCCAATGTTTGTGCTGCTACTGCAGGGACGGTGCCTTTTGCCAGGCAGAGACGGCAACAGAGTGTGCTCTGGTGTATTCCTCAAAATGCCAGTCAGGGCCCCACCCTACCGCTGCTTCCCCACCCAGGGGTGACGCCCGGAGCCTAAGGTCCGGGACGGAGCCGGTGCAGCAAGTGCTGCACTCTGAATGGAAGGGAGGGGGTCGGTAATAGCCAGGCCCTGAGACACTGACTGGGGAAGCTGGACAGAACTGGGACTCCACCCTGCTGGCTCGTTGCTGGGCACTGCCGCTATGCTAATCCCAGTGCAACATCCAGCCAGGAGACAGCTCCGCAACTCCTCCAGCCAGGAAAGGGAAGTGCTGCCAGAGGGGCAGGTCTGGGCAGGGCAGGGGCTGTGTGGAAGCAGGAGCTATAGACTACAGCCTGGGATTTGGGACGGAGGGACTGAGCAGCCTGCAGACCAGGGGCTGTGTGGAAGTGTCTGATACCCTGTGCACATTACCCCAGAGGCCAAGCTGGGACCCATGGATCTTTGCTGAAAGCCGTTGTGCCGAGGAGACGCGCACTATGTATTCCTGGCAGCCCTGCCACAGCATCTGTGTTACGTCCTCAGCCCCTGGCACTGCGTACGGGAACCACCGAGGGCTAGAGCCTGTAGAGTCTTGTGCTTGGAATGGCCGCAGCGCTTTCTCCGACCACGTGTTCCACCCAGTGCCCTGCCACCCATCTCAGGGATGCCACGCACCGGGATGGCACATGGCATTTCGCTGCACTGAGCTGGGAACTGTCACTTGCAGTCACTCCAACTGGGGCCTCCTTGGCTGCTGGGCTCCCCTCTCTGCACACAGCTCTGCCCACACCCCCCTTCCTGCCCAGTGGGTCACCCTGTAAAGGGAAAAAGTCCCCCAAACCCATTGATGGGTCTAGCCCTCACTAGCCCCTACCCTCAATCCCTCACAGCAGCACTGCTGGTTGGCCAGAGGGGAGCCCAATGACAACTCCCCAGTTTGGAACTGCACCTCCCATTGTAATTTACCTGTTGAGCCAAAGAATGTTTTTCAAATCTCCTCCCACCTATCCCATGAATTTCTAAATCCATTAATCCCATGAATCCTTATTCTCTTATGGCCCTAGAGAAGCAAAGGAGGGAAGCATAGGGCAGAGCTGGTCACATATAGTCACAATGAAACCTAAAAATGCATGCAATGCATACCCAGATTCCTCTTTGGAAAATAACACAACAGGGCACAGATTATCCAGCAAGTTCTTGGAATACATTGGAGACAATTTTTTATTTCAAAAGGTGGAAAAAGCAATTAGGGGAGAGGCTGTTCTAGTTTTGATTTTGACCAACAGGGAGGAACTGGTTGAGAATTTGAAAGTGGAAGGTGGCTTGGGTGAAAGTGATCATGAAATGATAGAGTTTAAGATTCTAAGGAATGGTCAGAGGGAAAGCAGAAGAATAAAGATAATGGATTTCAAGAAGGCAGAGTTTAGCAAATTCAGGGAGTTGGTTGGTAAGATCACCTGGGAAACAAGTCTGAGGCCCGGTCTACACTTACCTTTGCGATTCGGCGGCAGTCGACGGGAGTTACACAAGTGACATAAATCACTTGCATATCTCCAGTCGACTTTGCAGCATCTCCTCCGCACGCCGTCCACACTGTGCTGCGTCGAAGGGAATGCTGTTCCCTTTGATGCAGCACTACGCCACTTACCGGGGTGGTTTTCCTGGGTTGCTTCCTGGATCGACTGAGCGCATCTATACAGACCGCTCAGTTGATCCAGAGCAATCAATGTGACGGCAGCGAATTTCCCGCCATCAGTGTAGACCCAGCCTAAGGGGAAAAACAGTTCAAGCGAGCTGGTAGTGTTTCAGAGATATTATTAAGGGCACAAGAGCAAACTATCCCACTGTGTGGGACAGATAGGAAGTATGACAATAGACCACCCTGGCTTAACCAGGAGCTCTTCAATGATCTAAAACACAAGAGTTCTACAAAAAGTGGAAACTAGATCAAATTACAAAGGATAAATATAAACAAATAACACAAGTATGTAGGGACAAAATGAGAAAGGCCAAGGCACAAAACAAGATTAAACTAACTAGAGACATAAAAGGTAACAAGAAAACATTCTACAAATACATTAGAAGCTAGTAGAAGACCATGGACATGGTAGGCCCATTACTCAATGCAGGGGGAAAGACAATAACAGAAAGTGGGGAAGTGTCAAAAGTGCTAAATTACTTGTTTTGTTTCAGTTTTCACCAGAAAGGTTAAGAGTGATTGGACGTCTAACATAGTGAACCCCAATTTAAATGAAGTAGGATCTGAGACTAAAACAGGAAAAGAACAAGTTAAAAATTACGTAGACAAGTTAGATGTCTTCAAGCCGCCAGGGCCAGAGCTGACTGAGGAGATATGTGAGTCATTAGGGATTATCTTCGAAAACTCGTTGAAGACAGGAGAGATTTCATAGTACTGGAAGAGGGCAAATATAGAGCCAATCTATAAAAAGGGGAATAAAGACACCCCGGGGAATTACAGACCAGATATCTGAACTTCAGTACCTGGAAGATAATGGAGCAAAATCAAGCAATCAATTTGCAAACACTTAGAAGATAATAAGATGATAAGTAACAGTCAACAAGGATTTGCCAAGAACAAATCAAGTCAAACCAACCTACCAGCTGTTTTTGACAGGGTAAGAAGCCTTGTGGCTGGAAGAAAGTGGTAGATGTGGTATAGTTTGACTTTAGTAAGGCTTTTAATACAGTTTTGTATGACCTCATGAACAAACTAGGGAAATACAGCTTAGATAGAGCTACTATAAGGTGAGTGTATAAATGGTTGGAAAACCATTCTCAGAGAGTAGTTATCAGAGGTTCACAGTCAAGCTGGAAGGCCATATCGAGTGTGGGATCAGTTCTGTTCAATATCTTCATCAATTATTTAGATAATGGCATAGACAGTACACTTGTAAAGTTTGCGGATGATACCAAGCTGGGAGGGGTTGCAAGTGCTTTGGAGGGGAGGATTAAAATTCAAAATGATATGGACAAACTGAAGAAGTGATCTGAAGTAAACAGGATGAAATTCAATATGGACAAATGCAAAGTTCTCCACCTAGGAAGGAACAATCAGTTGCACATGTACAAAATGGGAAATTACTGCCTAGGAAGGCATACCGTGGAAAGGGATCTGGGGGTTATAGTGGATCACAAGCTAAATATGAGTCAAAAGTGTAACACTGTTGCAAAAAAAAAAAAAAAAAAAAAAAAGCAAACCTCATTTTGGGATGTATTAGCAGGAATGTTGTAAGCAAGACATGAGATGTAATTCTTCCTCTGTACTCTTTTCTGATTAGTCCTTAACTGGAGTGTTGTGTCCAGTTCTGAGAGCCACATTTCAGGAAAGATGTGAACAAACTGGAGAAATCCAAAGGAGAGCAACAAAAATGATTAAAGGTCTAGAAAACATGGCCTCTGAGGAAAGATTGAAAACACTGGGTTGTTTAGTCTGGAGAAAAGAAGACCAAATGAGCACATGGTCACAGTTTTCAAGTACATAAAAGGCTGTTACAAAGAAGAGAGTGAAAAATTGTCCTTGTTAATCTCTGAGGATAGGAAAAGCAGCAGTGGGTTTAAATTGCAGCAAGGGAGGTTTAGGCTGGACATTAGGAAAAACTTCCTATTTATCAGGGTAGTTAAGCACTGGAACAAATTGCCTGGGGAAGCTGTGGAATATCTGTCATTGGAGGCTTTTCAGATCAGGTTAGACAAACACCTGTCAGGGATGGTCTAGTTATTATGTAGTCCTGCCTTGAGTGCAGGGGAATGGACTAGATGACCTCTTGAGGTCCCTTCCAGTCCTACACTCGTATGATTCTATGAAACATGCCTCGTTTGGGATTTCTAGAACTCAGATCGAGTTCATGAACCTGATCCCAGTTTGAGTGACCTTGGGCTAATTTACAGAGGGATGTGAGTAAATCACAACGTGTAATTTAGTCAACACATGACACCTTGTTTATTTTTTTTTCATGCAGAAAAGCGACAAATGAATCCCAATTTTCTACAAATCATTCTCCACTCCTACTGTTCGGGTGTGTTTAGCTAGAAGGCTGGGTCCAGCTCTTATATTTTAAAGCTTTATTTTTCTCCAGTTAGCTGCATTCCTCTGTCTTTAATATGGCCATGAGTCAGGCGCCTACCTCAAGGTCTAGTCTTCTGTCGATGGGCATTAAAGGGGGTGCAGACCTCAAAGAGTGCCTGGGCATACAATCTAGGCAGCAGGAGAATTCTGGGAGGCAGGTATGCAACTTTCCCCCCTAATTAATATTTGAAAATGAAGAAAAACATGAACAAATGCAGGCTGCACTCTGCCAGGACTCACTGTCATCCCTCCCAGTTTCTTACATCTCACTCTTTCCAGATGTAATTGCAAAATATGTTCATTCTGCATTTCTAATGGGGGAAACACAGATGGTAATGGCTGAGTGTAAAATGCATCTATTAAAATCTGCTGCTGATTGTTCCTCATAATGGGCTTTGGTCCTTTGAAATATGCTGGAGAAGATTTGCATGGAAATTTCATGATGCAGAAGGTTAGGGGAGATATCTGTTAAGTTCTGGACTTATTTCTACTGCAGTAGAATGTGGATCAACTGTGATCAGGATTCCATTTGTGCTAGGTGCTGTACAGACATATAGTAAGAGTCACTCCCTGCCCCAAAGAGCTTACAATCTAAATAAATACGATAGACAAAGGGGATATTATTATCCACATTGTTTAGAGCTTTGTTTCATTTGACCCTTAGGTATGTTGTTTTCTTGGAAACCCATTTACATCCCCACTATACAGGAGGCCGTGTAGTGCCACCCATTACTCACTCTGAGTAACTTTACTCTGAAGATGGTTCCAGCAACTTCAGATCCATTGGTTGGCTTATGGAGTTAGGTACCACACAGCACGCATATGGTGGCACAGTGTTGCCCATGGTAGCCGGATAAGACTGTTCTCTGCAACTGACACCAGGCTATGTGCAGGAGGTGTGAAGAGCATGGGTTAGAGAATCACAGTTATTCTAGATGGAAAATATCTGAGCTTAACTTCCTGGCCATGTGTGGCTGGAGAAAGGCAAAATATGATTATTTATTTATTATTATTGCCATTGTTGTATGGTGGAGATGTCAGGTAGGCAGAGAGGAAGATAAAGAACAGAGTATGAGAGTCATGACACTTGATAAACATACTAATCTATGGAAGATGCCAAGTATAGACCAGAGCCCTGTAGAAAGCCCATTAGGGGATCCAGTGTATGGGACACATTAAATCACAAGCCACCTGGGATGAATGATCTGGGAAGTAAGAGCTGTGAAATTGCATGGTTCCCCAGTTCTTGCTTTGGGGTCTGGGTATGGCTGATGCACATTAGACAGGAACTCGAATCAAATCTTCCCTGATTTAGGGAAAATTTGTCTCTAGGTCCAAACTTTCAAGTGGCCCTTGTGACAGATAAAAGAATATGCTGCAATATTCTGGTCAAACTTTATGGAAGTAAGTATTTTGTGAGTCCAATGTATTTAAAATGCAAATGTTTGTATGTTATTGTGGAATTGTATGTAATTTCTCTAGGAGACATGATTAATGCAATCTCTGGGGTGCATTAGGAACTTCAAAGGATTTTGGGACAATGTGCATGAAGTGGATTTCCTAGGAAATACTTGGGGTGCGGGGAATGAAAATGATCCACCCCCTTTAAAGCTTTGCTTTGAGCAGAAAAACATTGTCTGATTACCTAGGCAGGGTATCTTCATAGGCCCAATCTGGATAAAGGACTGACTCAAAGATTCACAGGTTCTTGTTCTGAGCAAAGGGTGTGATGAACATGAAACCACATGAACACATCTGCCTGGGTTTGAAGGACTGCTCACCTGTCAGAAGCATACTGGAGTTGGGGTGATCTGTGCTAAACTTATTACCATGTGTGTAGGTGTTTTTATGGTTTTTAAGATATTTTCTCTGCATTGCTTTTACCTTTATAATAAAATGTGCTTGCTCAGAAAGAGCTGGGTGGTGACTAATACCTGTGGCAATTACCTTGTTACGTATCAGTGAAGAAAAGGCAAGAGAAGCCTGCTTAGGCAGCTGGTCTTTTGCAGGGGATATCACAGTGTAGTCAGGGGCCCGTGCAGCCTACAAATGCCCCAGTCATAAGGGAGGGAGATGAGTCTCTCCACCCCAGAAAGCCAACAGTGGGGAGCTGGTAGCCGGGAGGGGGAGGAGGCCTTGCTGGACCATTGAAGGGGAATAGCGGTCTCATTGCCCTGAAACGTGACAGCCCCAGCACTAGACAGAACTGAAGCCCCAAACCTCCCGGCTGGTGAGGAAGCTCAGATCCACGGTCCAGGGAAGCTCGAAGGAGCATTCACGTTGCTTGCTCCTTGACCCTAAAGTTGGCCTGTAGCATGCTCTCAAGGCCTATCCCAAGAGGCCCATGGACTTCAATGGGCTTTGGGGCAGGCTTTCAATGCAGGCAGCCTTGCCGGACTGCAAACGTGCTGCTCTCCTGCCATTAACTGCAATCACTTCACCAGAGAACAATTCAGAGCTGTCAACTTCTCCGCCTGAGTCACAGGTACTTGCAAGGCTCTCACGCGCTCCGGTAACTACCTCATAATTAACAGTGTCGAGGACAGTGCTCAGAACCAGCTCACTAAGTGCTTAGATTTCAGTTTGGGTTACTTCCAGCTCTGGTATATCCATTAATTACACTTCATACAGCGGCATTTACTGACGAATGAAAGATTTCATTAAGTCTGCCTGCTTCCTATAGCTCAGCAAGACCTCTGAGAAGCTCCCCTGAGCGTCAGCGCTGATTAAGTAGCACTGCTGTGTCTCATTCTGTTACACACACGGCTCACCTGAGGGGAGGATTTAACCAATGATCTTTCCTCTTATCTCCATTCTGCTGCTCAATCCCACTGTCTTTATTGCCAACTGGGGGAGAAGCGGTGCTGCAGAGGCAGGGTTGGACACATCCTCAGGATCTGTGTGACCCTGGCTTTATTCAGCACGGGAAGGAGTAGTTCCCTCCACGGGAGAGACGAGGAAAGCATTAAACGGTGATGGAAACAAGCCAGCAATAACGGCAGCACATCAGCTCTGGGTTCCCCAGCAGCCAACAGAAGGCTCACCAGTTGCTAGTCTCCCTCGCAGCAGTAGTAGGGAGTTGCTACAAGCGAGAGAGACTCTTAAAGGGACACACTGACATTTTTAAAGGTCCCAGTTCCGAACTGTGATTCAGCAAGGGATTTCTACATGTTACCACATTAGCTGGACCTTCTCCGTTGCTCTCACACATTTTGTCCTTTCCCCTCACACTTGGGGTGGGGGGGGTGGGGGGTGATTTTGACCCTTTAACACTATTTTGGGTAATCCCAGAAATCAGATCACCTAAGGAATTTTCTAGCCATGCCGCCTCTACAGAGAAAGCCACATCACACCACCAAAATGGCAAACGTAGTAACCCCACAGGAGCGAAGCCTGGCTGCCAGGGAAATATAGAGAACGGGGGGGCTCACCTTCTGGGTGGATTTGGGAAATACTCTAAATCCTGTGAATAGCTTAAATGGAAGAACTGAGCCTCAAAGGTGAAGCTAGCAGGGAGCCCAAGAGATGAGCACTCGCTTCCCGCGCAGACTTTTATAGAATCATAGAAGATTAGAGTTGGAAGGGACCTCAGGAGGTATCTAGTCCAACCCCCTGCTGAAAGCAGGACTAACCTCCGCTAAATCACTTCCCTCGATCTGCTGGCAATGCTCCTACTAATGCAGCCCAGTATGTCATTAGCCTTCTTGGCAACCAGCTTCTTATCACCTGTAGCCCTCATGCCCTTTTCTGCAGAACTGCTGCCTAGCTCATCGGTCCCCAGTCTGTAGCTGTGCATGGGATTCTTCCATCCTAAGTGCAGGACTCTGCACTTGTCCTTGTTGAAGCCCATCAGATTTCTTTTCGCCCAATCCTCCAATTTGTCTAGGTCACTCCGTATCCTAACCCTACCTTCTACCACTCCCCTAGCTTAGTGTCATCTGCAAACTTGCTGAGGGTGCAATCTACCCCATACTCCAGATCATTAAAGAAGATGTTGAAGAAAACCAGCCCCAGGTCTGATCCTTAGGGCACTCCACTCATTACCGGCTGCCAGCTAGACATGGACCCATTGATCACTAGCCACTGAGCCCAACGATCTAGCCAGCTCTCTATCTATTTTATAAGCCATTCACCTAACCCATACTTCTGTAACTTGCTGATAAGAATACTGTGGGAGACTGTATCAAAAGTTTTGCTAAAGTCAAGGTATATCATGTCCACCGCTTTCCCCACATCCACAGAACCAGTCACCTCTTCACAGAAAGCAATCAGGTTGTTCAGGCATGCCTTGCCCTTGGTGAATCCATGTTGACTGCTCCTGATCACCTTCCTCTTTTTTAAGTGCCTTAAAATGGATTCCTTGAGGACCTGCTCCATAATTTTTCCAGGGATTGAGGTGAGGCTGACCAGCCTATAGTTCCCTGGATCCTCTTTCTTCCTTTTCTTGAAGATGGGCACTATATTTGCCTTTTTCCAATCATCTGGGACCTTCTCTAGTTGCCGTGAGCTTTCAAAGATAATAGCCAATGGCTCTGAAATCACATCAGCTAACTCCCTCAGCACTCTTGGGTGCATTGCATCTGGCCCCATGGACTTGCGTATGTCCAATCTTTCTAAATAGTCCTGAACCTGTTCCTTCAGACCTGCGGGATGTTCACCTCCTCCCCATTCTGTGTCGCCCAGTGCAGTAGTCTGGGAGCTGACCTTGTCTGTGAAGACAGAGGCAAAAAAGGCATCGAGTACCTCAGCTTTCTCCACATCCTCTATCACTAGGTGCCTCCCCCATTCTGTAAGGGGCTCACACTTTCCCTGATCTTCCTCTTGTTGGTAACATACTTTTGGTGTAGGTGTGATGCCTTTTCAAATAATATTATACAGAGAGGCAGCTCCAGGCATAGGCAAGCTTGTCAGCTGCGTAGGATGGCAGATTTGTGGCGAGCTGGGAGGAGGGTGATCTCCCATGCACTAGCCTGCCATTGTGTGGCCTGACAGTCCGTATGTACCTCAACACACAGTAACAGTTACTTAAGGCGTTTTGATCCAGCCTCTTTGAAACAGGACTGGACCAAAGTGCGATAACAAACTTCAAGCGCATCAGCAGAGAGCACCCAGTGCGCATTAACATACATATACGGGCCTCAGCCCAGACCAACTGACTGGAGGGCTCAGCCTAGTGGGGTCGTCTCTCTGGACAAGCCTGAGGACAAAGGCCCCCTCAGGACAGGTGGCAAGCAGGTAAATAGTACTCCCACCTCTCCACCCCCTCTTGTTGTCCTCCTGTTCCTCTATGGCCGCCATGTTCTACCTCCACCTCAGCTGCCCCCACTCCCTGGGGTCCTGCCGCCTCACTCATCTGCTGCGGCTGCTGGAGATCTTTGAGCCTGGGCAAATCCATGCTGCTGTAAGAACAGTTTGTAGCGTTGCTCAGCAAGGTCCCATGTGGTCTGTGGCTCATTCGCTCTGCAGGACATGCCCAAGCCCTCAATTTGTGTAGTGTTGCCAGCGCTGAGCATTCAGAAATCAGGAGCCAGGGCCCCCGAATATCAAGAGCCTAGTTTAGAAATAAAACATTTGGGTGTCTTTTTATTTGCTTTTCCCCAACGCCATGAGGGCAAGAAGCGTACTTTTTTCTCCGTGACACTTGAACTCCTCGCATAATCACAGGACCCAAGTGCTGATGCTTTAAGACAAACGCCAAATGTAATGAAACCTGCAATAAAACAGCCGGAGTTGGTCGCGCTTGAGCTGAATATACGATCGTCCAGTCACCTCCCGCTTTAGGGAAGCAATGCTCAAAGTGCACCTGAAGTGAGGCTACAGCAGTCGGATGGGTTTGCTCTGAAGCCCAGGTACCTTGCTCTCTGCAAGGAGAGTTGTTGGTTGTGTGGCCTGCTGGGGGCTGTGCGTCTCTGGGGGGGCACTCACACTCACACCTTGCAGTGGGGGGCTGGGGTGGTAGTGCTGAGGCTCTCTGTTCACAGCCAGGCCCAGCGGTCGAGGCGGTAAGCACTGTTGAGCATTGCAGTGGAGGGGTGGGGTACTGGTAGGGGTGGGGGGCAGCCACCCCCAGTCTTTGAGCAGTGTTGGGAATTTGGGCCAGCCTCTCCTCCCCCAGGAGTGAGGGAAGTCAGGTACTCACGGGGAGGGAGGGGCAGATACTGGCGTGGGGCACTGAACGTTGAATATCATTATTGTCATCTATTTCACCGCTCACCAAAACACAGAGGGGAGACCAGGGAGTGGGAGACTGTGGAGCTAGGCACAATCTGCTCATGTCAGTGGCACACATGGCCGGGACGCACCTCCACTTCTCTGTTTAACTAGTCAGGGGGAACTCAGCCTAAGTAACCCAGGAAGGCACCCGAGTCCCATCAAGGGGGAGAGCCAAGATCATGTGCGATCGGCCATAATGTGAACACGTTCACCCCCTACTGACAGCGGCAAGTGCGGTGGACAGAGTCTGGAGGATTCCCACTGCCTGTTTGTTCCACAGCTCAGCCCCTGGCCCGTTCATTCCTGTCTGCTGGTGCTGGCGACAGATGTGCTAGACAGTGTGTCAGGATCCCTCTCCACAAGCAGCAGCCGCCAGCCGTCTGACATGGGGCAGTGCCCCTCGTGCACATCGGGTTCTTCAGTAGGGGCATGGGTGGGTCTTTCCGGGTCAAGGCTCCTTTGCATCTCATTTTCGTCCCCTCCTGCTCCATCTCCCCTGAATGCTTGCGTTCTGGACTGTTGTTTGAATCCTCTCAGCTCTGGTGGGTAAAGAGCAGGGCTCTGCAGGGAGGTGAAATCCCAGCCTCCGTCTTGGATTTGCCTTCTGAGAAGCAAGGTTTTGTCTTGTATTGGATGAGCACATCCCAACAGGGGCTGCTTTGGAACTCCACGTGCTGTCCCCATGCCAAGAACTTCTGAGTCAGCCATGTTTGCAAGGGCCGGTTCTCTGTGCTGTGCTCTGAATTCCATCCCACAAAGCCATTACATACCCCAGCTTGGATAGGTCTTGTTTGTGTTCCTGTCCTTTGTTACTACCCATTACTCCGCTCCACAGAGCCAACATGTGCCTTTTAATTATTCATAGCTCAAAGCTTGGGACTTAATTGGACATTATGAAGTAAACACTGCAAGAGAATGACAACTTGCATTTATCTAGCACCTTTCATTTGAAAGGAGCACAAATGGCTTTGCAGACAATATAGACGTGGATCACTTCACCCATCACTAAAACGCACCCACTTCTTGACTGGAACATGGCAGCTGTTCAACAGCTCATTCAGGAATGCATGACCAATTAGGACAGGAAGTGAAGAAGAGCATCCAATCCAGGTCTGAAGAAGGCAGGATGTAATTGCCTGGATTGGAATGTGACCAAGATACCGGGGCCAGTTCCCTTTACTCCTGTACTCGGTTCTCTGTGACCTTTGGTGGACACATAGCACAGTAGCAGACCCTCAGTTTGTCATCTCTGTGAAGGTCCCCACGGTGACATTAGAGTATGAGTACAAAGCTCAAGGCAGACTGTTGAAAACCAGGGCACGATCCCCACATTGCGATCTGAACTTAGATTTCAACAACCAACTGCACCAAGTGCAAACTCCTTTGGACTTTAATAGCCTTACCGCAGAGTCACAGGCGGTGCCCTGGTCTGTCTTGCCACCCGGGTGAGCGAATCTCTGTGATAGATGATGCCTTAAACCAAGAATCACAGCAATATTCAGGTTACTCCTAATCGCAAAGGATCACTTACCCTAAGACAATTGTGCTCTAGGTCTCACACCGAAGAGAATGCTTGCAGCCAATCTTATAGTTAACAATATGAAGATTTATTAAATTGTAAAGGAAATGAGAGTTATTTACAAGGGCAAAGCAAACATAGACACATAAATGAGTTACAATCTTAACCTTCTATAATCAGCAAGCTCTATTTATCCTTTAGAGCTAACCTAACTTAAGCAGCTGGGGATCTCTTGCTTATGCCTATAAACACCTTCCCCCTGGAGTCCAAGCAGAATAGAGTTCTTTAGTTCCATCTTCATGGTGAGGACAGTAGAACAACAATCAGACTCTTCAGTCCTTTTGTTGATGGTTTCTCAATCCAGATGTAAGGAGTTTCCAGTTGTAAGGTCCAGCCACATCCCATCTGATATCGATGGGTCTCCTCTTTCAGGAAAAGCATAACAATTTCTGTAGAAGAGCAGCTCTTCACACTAATTAATGTCACTTTCCTGTCCGGCAATTCATACAGTCACAGACGCTTACAATACAATCGCTCAAATATTACATCTCAATATGGGACATAGATAGTACAAGTAAGATTAATGCCGGCAGCAAATCATAAGCCTTTGATATAGTCTAAACACTTTCTTATAATTCTAATATCTGTTTTATCAATGTTAACCTGTCAGTGTCCAGCTGAGACCCAGGAACCCTGGCATGAGCTGACATCTGGCCTGCCAGCATCACAATCGCATCCAAAGGATAAACTAAATCCCCCTTTTGCTGTCCCACGGAATTTGATAAACTGTTCGTTAGTAGAGAGATTTCATCATGACACCTTCCTACCTATTCCCAATCCTAGAGACCCACCTCCCTGCCCAGCCATGCTTGTGGAACATCCCTGTGATGTGCAATCATTTTACATGGACAAGCATGAACAGGCATTAGCAGGTTCTCACTGCAGCCCTAGAAGCCCAGCTGGTCAGCCCTCCTGGTGATTAAAAGCACACACTCCACCAGGTATCTTCACCAAGGTACTATTATTATTTCTTTCCTTATGCTCCAGGTATAGCACAATGGAGCAGCAGACAGAAGGGTCTTCCTTCATAGTCCCAGGCTCAGCCTTTTATACTGCTTGCTTTCTCCTCTGAGCTATACAGGTAGTAAGCTAATTGCCTCATTAGCTCATCAGACTCCCTACAGATGTAAATGATCCCCCTCTTGCCTTTCAAACCCATTCAGACTGCCTAATTCCTTTCTACTCTAGCTACAGCCAGTGTCCGTGTGTCCCAAATGACCAGGGTGCTGCATGTGTTTATAGCTGCTACCAGCACCCTGTCAGAAGAGGAAAGAATTGAATTATTTTATAATGCTGGAGGTGGTCCTGGTCTTTAAGAGCAGCTCCTCTTTCCTCTACTTTTCCTCTGATGTGGTGGCTGGCTCTCTCCTCTTCCTAGGTCCCAGCTGTTTTAACAGGCCTCCATGTTCACCTTTACCTGAAGCTGCAGGTCGCAAGGAGCCAGAGCCAGGATGGTGTGATTTGTGAGCCCTTTGGCAACCACCAACAAATGTGCTTCGGAGTACTAGTGGCCACCGAGCACAGTGTGAGAACCAGCGCAACATGGCGCTGTCAGAGTGGAACTTTCTCTTTCTAAGGCCACATGTCAGCTGTCTCCAAGTCCCACAGGACTGACGGTGCAGTGAATGCTATGTGGGATTTGAGATCCTCCCCTCCAGGCCTGGTGCTCGAAGGGTTAAAGAAGAGGGTCTTGGGTGGTCTCTCCCAGAGTCAGTGGTACCTCACTGACCATGTACATTGCCAGACATACAATGCTGAGTGACAGCGTTAAAGCCATCAGAGCGGGATGCTCTCTTCACGAAACACGCGGGCTCAGGCTGTCCAGGGTAGGAATGGAGCAGAGTTTGGCTCCTCGCACAGAGCATGTTTTTGCATCCTTTGCTTTGCTCTAAATGGCGGTGCTGTCCTCGGCCCTTGCCAGCACAGCCAGGACGCAGCAGCTGGAGCAGGAGGGACTGAGTTTGATTTAGAATGGGAACATTTGTGTTGTTGTTAAACCGCCAGAGTTTGCACCTGGGTTGGCCTCTTAAACAGCTTCTGAAGTCCATGCACCAAGCTTCTCAGGGCCTTTTTATCCAGAGGATGCTCACAGCGATTGCAGGAATCCTCTGTCAGCACATCCCCTGGGCTCCCTGCTCTCCTTGCACAGCATGGAGCTCAGCATCGACAGAGAAATACACTTGCCCTTCCCAAAACTCAGCTCCCCTTACAGGCAGTCTGGAACAGACCTGGCCATGTCTCCTTCCCAGCCAGTACACCCACGCTTGCGGCATATCGTCCCCCTCTACAGTTGCCTAATGCACCTGAGGTTGTGGCCACTTCGATTCATTTGCTCCCCTCCCGCCGGGCGTTGTGCACGGTCTTCGCGAGCCTACACCAGTATGAACATCAGGAAGTTCCTGTGCAGGTGGCCTGACCTCGTGAGGGCCCTTCCAATCCTAATCTTCCATGCTCCTAAGTGTTTCTAGAGACGCATTGGCAACACCCGGTGGCTCTGAAGGTGAGCGCAGGTGAGAGCACTGCCTCCAGCCACTGGATGCTCTGGGATCACTTTCTCCTGTTGGAAGCCATCAGACTCCAGTCCTTAATTGCTACTGTATCAAGTGTTATTTCTGGCAGATCACTAGTGTTTAAATGACAGACACATTAGCTGAGTCAATGCTGAGGATGTAAATTTGCAGCTAGGGAAGCTGATGTTTAATCAATAAGACACAACCACAGCTGGATTTCTAAGTGATTAGAGCCAGCTTCTGGCACTCTGGTAAAGCACAAGGCTGGAGGTCACGTGACTCTGAGCACCTGCGTGGTGCAGCGGCTGCTCAGAGATGAGCGCTCGGGAGAGACCCGTTACTGTTGCCCCTGTGTGAGCACCTACCGAAAGGAACTTTAGGAGTTTTATTGAAATGACATAACAGCACATGAGGAAATGGAATATCATGAACAGAATGGAAGCCAGTGATAGGAAAACCTGGCAAATTGCGCTCAGGACCTGATGCACATAGATCTAGTGCCCTCACATCACGTGTGGGCAAAATTATGGAAAGAATAATAAATGGCAGATTAGTAACGCAGCTGGGGAAAAATGAAATTAGGAACCGTGTACAAAGTAGTTTCAAGAAAGGAAGATGCACTGATGATCATATTGTCAGATTAGAAACAGAAAAAGCATGAGGATCAAGAAGTTTATGATTGCTGTCTCTTTGGACATTGAAAAAGTGTATGACATGCGATAAAGGGAAGGCTTGCTGTATAAACTTGCCACAACTGGAATAAGAAGAACGTTCTGGTGGCTAAGAGACTTCTTAAGTGATACAACCATACTAGTCAGGGTAGAGTCGGCGTTGTCAAATATTTATAAACTTCCTAATGGCACTCCATAAAGGAGTCATATCAGCCCTACCACGTCTAACATTATGATTAATGATCTCTCAGAGAGAACACAGGCAGGAATAACAATTACCTTATTTGCAGAGGGTAATGCTGAGTTCCATGAGCCAAGCAAAGAAGACTTAAGATAGCTGTGGAAAAAAACCAATGAGGTGCTCAGGGCAATTCCTGGGGTCTTAAGTTCCCACTTGCGAAAGCAAAGGAAATGCCCGTCACAAAAAGGAGGATTGGGGAAAATTGGAACTTTACGCAGAAACAATTCAGGTAGTTCAAAATGTTATGTTCTTCGGAGTTATGTTTGTTAACACACCAACTTGGAAAGATCATATAGATAACATCAAGACTAAAGGTAAAAATAGGATGACTCTGCTTAGAAGTATTGCTGGGAACAACTGGGGTGCAGATAAGAACACGTTGCTGATGCTGTATGGGGCACTAATAAGACTAGTTCTTGATTGTGGATGCCAAGCCTTTAATTCAGCTTCTAAATCATCACTTAAATCATTAGAGCTGACCCAAGCTCAAACTCTGTGGTCACATGTGGTGTGAGTATGACGACGCTTGTGTGTGCTGCAGGTAGCAACCAAAGAAATGCCTATAAATTGAAGGATGAAATTGTTAGATTTAACCGTTTGCGCTAAGGTTAATGGAAATAGTGAAGATCAGAGTACTAAACAAATATATGAAGACTGCTGGACAAGATGTAACTGGGCTCCACAAACTCCCACATGCTAACAGCATCAAAAGGTGGACAACAGACTTGGGTGAAAAGGAAGGATTGGAAGAAATTAAAATTTTTAGTCATGGGAAATCAGCCGATAGCTGGATGGTTGGCTCTCCAGTTTTTTGGAAATATAAGATTTAGAAATATACAATAACAAACAATGGAGAAGGAGGACTGTCAAATATGATGATGAAGTTTTATGAGTTCATACATGGTAATTGGGGCCTGCATTGCCAAACCTGTGCTGACAGCTCTAGAGATGACGTATGGGTAGGGTGGGAATGGCCTTTTGTATTCCTCAATTTGGGATTAAGAGATCTCTCAGACTATTTAGTTTTGTGGCCATTATGATGGCGGAGTTGCTGGGCAAACTGTTGGCACTGACCTGGATAAGGAATGGTGCCCTGCTATGATTACTATTCTATCTGACTCTTTATAGGCTATCATGGTGCTCAGAAAGAGAGTCCCGGAAAGCAGAAATGACTTTATCAATGAAATATTGTTCTTGACTACGGAGACAGTACAATTAGACATGTATACAGCAATAGTGTGGATTCCAGCGCCTGTTGGGAATCATGAGCAGAAAAAACAGTAAAAGTCTCAAAAAATAAGGTGGGTGAAATAAAAGATCCTTCTGAGTAAACGGGACTTCAGACGTTTGTTTAGGAGAGACCGTAAGAAGGAATGGCAAGAACTGTGGACCAAAGAGAAAAAAGGATGAAGGGCTTTCGAAATATATCCTGAACTCAAGCATAATGGCATACTGAACAGCTATGATAGAAGAAGCAAAGTAACTATATTTAGCATGCTAGCAGGTCACTGGAACCTGACCGGTGATTTATATTTGCTCACCGTGCAGAAAGATGTGTTGTGTGACACATGGAAAGTTAAAGAAACAGTGAAGCATCTGCTGTGGCAATGCAGTGAGAATGCCACCGAAAGAAAGCTTCTCGGTGAAGAACGGAGATGCCTAAAGATGAAAGAATACAGGCTGCAGGTGCTGGAGACAGTCCTGGGAAAGCAGGGCAGCATTAAAAACGCACTACTTTGTTTTCTGAAAGAGACAGGACTTGGGTGAGAGGATAGAGGTTTTGCTTAAGTGAAAACTGGGGTAGGTGGCAGTCACAGCCTCACGTGCTGCAGCTGTTGTGTCATAAAATAACAGAAAAAGAAAGAAGCAATGGACAGCCCTGGGAGGGGAGCAGGCGTTTGAGCTTCCCAGATCTTTGGAAGAGGCCTGGAAGTTAGCAGAACCTCTGCCCTCAAGGAAAGTGAACCGAGACTCCTTGCTAAAAAAGGGGGAAGGGACTGTATGCTGTAACTTGTGCTGGAGACCCTGGTGACCTTTGGAGACAAGCCAGTAACCTGGCTGGACCTGCCAACATGCTTTGCCCTCTTAATTTCTTCAGCTGCCCTTGCATTGTTTGTTTCCTGTGGAAGTCCAAAAAGGGGAGAACTAATCAGAAGGCCTCGGCCGGGGGGCTGAGAGCCTGTCAACACTGGACAGCACTGAACGCTTCCGCTGGAAGCACGTCCCATGCAACTGCCAATGGCGGTGTGCAGTGGGGCCACATCCTTGACTTACCCCAACAGGTACCATTCTAAGAGGGCTGGGTGTCCTAGTTCTCGCAGAAGCTGGGCGCAACCTTATAGTCACTTACACGAGGGTTTTTCCAACTTAAAAAACATGCAAAAAATATGCAAATAGGCCTGAGGGTCAGAGTGGTTTGCAAACAGCAGCTTTGCGGGGAGAGGAAACTGTGGTTAAGGCTCTGCTTTGGGATCAGGACACTTGGGTTCAGGACACTTTGTCTCTCTGTGTCTCAATCCCCATCTGTAAAAAGGAGCTTGTTGCTATAGACTGTGGGCTCCCTGTGGCAGGGATCGTCTCTCCCAGCATACACGAGCAGCGCCCAGCACAGAGGGGGCCGTTAGACATGCCCACAACGGGCAAATAACTCGCACAAGTGATGGGACTCGCAAACGGAGACTCGTCAGGTGGTAAAATGTGTTCCACAAAGCTCCTGAGGGAAATGGAGCAACGAGCCCCAGAGCCAGTGGCGCTGCAAACCAGTGGAGCCGCATCCAGGGGCCAAGTGACAGCCACCCTGGACTCAGCACTGGACTATTCCCCAACTATGGCCCGACATTACTAATGCCCCAGGGCCTGCGGAGCCGGCACCGTGCTGCAGTGGAGCCTTTCAGCGGAGCGCAGCGTGCAGCGCGGGCAGCTGGCACGGAACAGCCAAGTTCTGCAAGTGGCAGCTCAGCTGGCACGTGCCTCTCTGTGCTGCTGCTACTCCCTGCGAGGGGCCGCGTGCCCCCCGATGCCACGGCAACGCACGGTCTCACGTGCATGCGGAGAGGAATCGACCCAGCTTGCAATTCAAAGCGAGGGCCCACCCCGAGGCTGCCTGTTTAGGAGAGGCAGGTCCTTAAGGTGCACTCCAGTGTCTGCTAGACACGCCGGGCTCTCTCCATGGCACGGCCCAGCCGAAGCACTAGGGAGCATTGTGTCTCGTGAACTCTCTGCGCTGGGTGCGCGCCTGCTAATGGAGCACAGCACGCATGGCCCTCTGGGACCAGTCAGCTGTGCTGTGCGGGGGGAGAGGGTGGGAACCACAGTCCTGCCTCCTCCCCATCCCCGCCTCCCATTTTGAGGTGACTAGTGCCCAGGGAAGGCTAACAGGGTGCAGTGCCCATATCCACCAGCCAATACCTTCTAAAGTGAGCAATAACTGTGTCGATGACACTTCCGAAATGCTGCAGGGCAGAACCGAGGGAAGAACCAACGAATCTCTAGCCACTCTTTAGCTTGTGGCAAAGAAATCCCAAGGATCACAGGCTAAATGTTGTGTAACTTGTTCCAGAACTCAACACCTTTCAGTAAAATCAGCTCACACTTTCTGAAATCTCTACTGCAGGCAAAGTTTTTTTGTGGCGTTTGTGGTCATGGCACCAAGTCTGAGTGGTGTATGGAAATTGTAAGCTGCGCCTTTAAAGGCTTAGGGTGATTTCCTGGTCCTGCTGGCATGCGACGGGTTCTGTGTGCGATCTGGACGTAGCAGCAGTATGCAGCCAGCCAGCTGACAGCAAGGTGGGATGTGTTGTTCCTCTTTGTTGTAGCAAGCCGTCTGCTTTGGCTCCCTCTCTGGTTTGAGTTCTTGGGTGTATTGTTGTTTTGAATTCTAAGAAATAACAGTGTTATGTTGCAGCCTTCCCACAAGAGTAACCGATCTAACGCACAAGAGGCAGCCTTTTCTGATCTTCACGCAGGGAAAGCCATGTGGAATTGGGTTTAAAGAAAAGAGAAGTGGACATTGATATGGATACCAAGAATATCCAGTTAGAAGAGTTATTGCTAATGAACATTGTGGAATGTCTGTTTAAAGCTCATGGTTCAAGGCTTACGCCATTTGCTAACTACAAGAGAGATCTCATGGGGGATATTATCCCGTATCTGCCTACTGCCGGGTTACTGCACCTTCCTTGAAGCAGATGGTGCTGGCCACTGTCCGAGACAGGACACTGAGCTAGATGGACCTTGCGTCTGAGCCAGTCTGGCCATTTGCTTATTCCTGTTTAAAAAATCAAGTGCAGAAAGCATTACTGTACCTCTCATTGCTCAACATATTACATTGGCCCTACTTTATATGTGTTGAGAGTGGGCCCCTAACTATATTTACACACAAAAACACTACATCGTGTCAGCAACTGAAGTCACTCCAGATAAGCAAGCAGCAATGCAAACATGAGCAATCGAGGGAATCCAGTTACCACTGTGATGCTCTGCACGGGAGCCCAGGCTTCTGAGACACTCCCTCCCCCTGCCTGCCCTTAGCTTGAGGAAGCCTTGTCTGTACCTGTTGCGGGTCAGCCCGTGAATCCTCCAGCCTCTGGTAACACAAGCACGGCCTGCCAGGCCTCGCTCTCTCTGTACCGGTAGCGAGAGGCACACACCAAACCCCAGGTCCTCCAAGGGGGTCTCTGCAGTGTCCACCCCTTATACACTGCACCCTCCTGGAATTACCAGGCCTGCTGGCCCCAAAGGTGCCGTGCACTGCAGCGTGCTAGTCATACCCTAGACCCCAGCTCAGCTGAGCACACGGCTCTTAGAGATGTCTGTAGTGAAAACAAGAATAAACTTAATAGCAAAGAACAGAGATTCAAGCGCTAATGAGTAAGAATATGGGAAACAAGTGGTTACATACAAAGCAATCATAACACACTTGCTGAAGACTAAATTTAACTAACAAATGATCATCTTGTCTAGAAGCTTCTCTCACCCAGAGTTCTCCACAGACCTTTCAACCAAGCCTCGCTGAGAGCCTCTCTCATGGGACTAATTAGCTGTCCACTTACTTCCTAGGGCCATGTCTACCACAGAAAATTGTGTTGACCTAAGTGATGTCAGCATACAGCTGCCACAGTTATTATAGCACTTGTGTGTGAGCACACTTGGATCCTTGTGTCAGAGGTGCGTGTCCTCACCAGGACCTGTGCTTTTATTACTGCAAAGTGTGGGGCGCTATGAGCAGGCATCCCACTGTGCAACTGACCGCCATCCAGCACAGGGTCTTTTAGGAAGTTCTTGCCATGCCTGATGGGGCTGAAACAAGTCACGCAGAGGTGACTGGGAGCATGGGGTCAGCTTCCCATAATGCAGTGTTTTCCATTCCATAATTTCATCTGCATCCCATAATTTTCATGCCTTCTTTTCAAAATCCCACAAACCTACACGTCCCCCCTCGCGGTCCACTATCTGTGAGAGAAGCATGAAGCCCACACAGCTCCACACTATTGCCATAAACATTGCAAACACGGGGTGCAGGATCCTGGAGTATATGCCGAGCCGCAATAGGAGCTGTAGGAAACATGACAATTCCTTGGAGGCTAGACTGTTGTGGGGCATAAAAAGAAACAATTCAAGGTTGTTGGTGGCGTTCACTGAACAGCTCCAGATGGTGGAGCACTGGTTCTGAGCCCAAGAAACAAGCATTGCATCATCATGCAGGTTTGGGATGACAACCAGTGGCTGCAGAGCTTTCGGATGTGCAAGGCCATATTCCTAGATCTGCATGCTGAACTTGTCCAAACCCTCCAGCTCAGGGACATCAAACTGAGAGCTGTACTGAGAGCTGAGACCTGAGTGGCAATTGCACTGGAAACTTGCAATGCCAGACTGTCACCGGTCAGCTGGGAATCAATTTCGAGTCAGGAAATAGAGGCCATTGTCATGCAAGTGTATGCTGCCATTAATCATCTCCTGATATGCAGGCCTGTGACTCTGGGAAACGTGCAGGGAATAGTGGATGGTTTTGCAGCAATGAGTTTCCCAAACTGCAATGGGGCAATAGATGACACACATATCCCTATTTTGGCACCAGACCACCTTGGCACAGATTGGTCAACAGAAAGGGCTAATTTTCTATGGTAATGCAAGAGCTGGTGGATCACCGTGGATGCTTCACCAACGTCAGTGTGGGCTGGTCAGGGAAGGTGCATGACACTCGCATCTTTAAGAACACAGGGCTGTTCAGAAAGCTGCAACCAAGGACTTTCTTTCCCAACTGGCCGATTAACACTGGCAATGTTGAAATACCGACAGTGATCCTGGGGGGCCCAGCCTATCCCTTGCTCCCAGGGCTCAGGAAGCTGTACACCAGCCCCCTCGACAGCACCCCGGAGCGTTTCAGCTACAGGCCCAGCAGGGGCAGAATGACAGTTGTATGCACTTTTGGTCACTTGAAGAGGTTTGCTTTCCCAACTGGAACGCAATGATGCTACTTGTACAGCACAGTGGAACTGAAGACTGGCGGTGAACCCACGGGCAGTGGTGATTCCAGCTGATATCTCACTCCTACGGGTGACAGAGGCAGAGAGAGCACAGCTGCTGCTGCTGGCATCCCCGTGCTGCGCAGGTCCATGTGCTGCTAGCCTGTCTGCTCTACTGGTGCCTGCTGAAGTAATCGCTGAATGGCATGGGAAAGTGCCCTACGACAGCGGAAGAAATAAGGCAGCCCTCTCCAGAAACCCTCGGCAGCAGATTGCAGAGTACCTCCATGAAAGTTTCATGGAGATCACTATGGAGGATTCACAGGACAGCCCCGTGCACATAAACAAACTGCTCGTGTGGCTCCCACTGCCTAACTCTACAGGGGACTGAAAAGCAGATAGCAACTCTCCCTCTCTTGGTTGTTCCATTACTTCTTCTAATGCAAGTCAAAAGGAGTAAATCAAAAGAGGGTCCTGCTTCTCTGCATGTGCCATTCCTTTCTTTTCAGCGCAAGCTGCACATTTACCAGAGCTTTCTTCCCCTGCACCAGGGTTGCCCATGCTGGGCTGCCAGAAATGGCTCGACTGCAGTGGAGTCACAAACAGGTCCTGGATTGCTGTGCAGCAGAATCCTCTGGTTGCCTGTCCCCCATACTCCCTTCTCTTCTTCCTCATCCACTCCTTCCTGCTCGCAGTTCATGGCAGGGGCCTGTGACTCGAAAGTATCCCTGGGGCTCCTGGAGTTGGTGATGGGGTCTCCACCGAAGATGGCGTGTGGCTCTTTGTAAAAGTGGCAGGTCTGCGGCAGGCTCAGCACCAGATTGATGGCTGGCCTCCCTGGTCTTCTGCTATGTCTGCTGCCGCTCCTTGGCTTTGACACCACACTGCTGATGGTCCCTGTCATGGCCCTTCTACTGCATCCGCTGAATGATCTGCCCACAGGTGTCCACATTTCTATGGCTCATTCAGAGCAGGGCCTGCCCAGCTTCTTCTCCCCACAGGCCCAGGAGACCCAATATCTCCTGTCTGCTCCAAGCAGGAGTGTGTCTGGAGCACGGTCAGCTGAGCGATGACACTCAGCCAGGGAGAGCCGTTAGATGTGCTCACCAAGCCAGGCAACCAGGGAAAGCAATTTCAAAACTTTTGGGGCTTTAAAGTGTGTGTGGTGGGGGTAGGAGAAGGCTGGAAGGGAGAGGGGAGGCACTTCTAGTTTCCATGACCTCTGGGCAGTGGAGTTCACAACGGTGACCAAAGTTGTTGGACAGCTGCTGGAGGCTAGTGATGGTTGACGTAAATAATGCACGCTCTCACTGTGTCAGCCTAACTACACGGACTCTGACTTTACCCTGCTCAGGGAGGAGGTGTTATTAAATCAGTGCAGCAGGTCATGTACATCAGCAGAAGCCAAATTTAAGCAAAGACACATCCAGAGCTAGGTTGACGTCAGCTGCCTTGCGTTGCCCTAACTGTGTAGTGTAGATCATGCCTAGGTAAAGCATGCCAGGCTCTCATCATTGCCCTCCAAATATAGTAGAACAAACCTCTAAGGTCACCTAACGGGTCCCCCCACTTCTATTTACCACGTCCTGTTGGTTTCCTTCTTAAGTCACTGCCAGCATTGACTGCCTGTTGTGAACCAGACAATATTCAATTTACTTGTAAACAGACAGAAGGACAAACATCTCTTGCCTGCTTTTCATCTTTCCTGGAGACCATTCCCAAGACACAGCCCTTAAGGACACAGTTTTCAGTGTATGTAACATAACTCCTTACACAACATCTGTACATGCGTTTTGCAATGATATTGATGGCCAGGAGAACACAGACTTTCATTAGAGTCCTCACAGAGACCTCTTTGGTGAATTATAATGTACATACCAGACCCAAGGGATCCCTGTAACCCTTATGCACCCTTGTGCCCTCTACCAGTTGGCATCAGGAGGTCCCTGGTCAAAAACACACAGCACAACCACTGATCCACAAGACCTTTAAGAATGTGCAATCTTTATCAGACCACAAAGTGCATGGGTGACAAACAAGAGAAATGCCACAGAGAAACCTTGGAAAAATTCCATTCCACAGTGCCCAAGTAGATCTTGGACTCTATCCTGGGAAGCAATGACTCTGAGAAAGATTTGAGGGACTTGGTGGATGATCAGCTGAACATGAATGCCCAGTGTGATATGTGGCCAAAGGAGTTAATGCAATCCTTGGATGCATAAGCAGGGGAATCGCAAATAGGAATAGAGAAGAGGTTATTTCACCTCTGTGTTTGGCACTGGCATAAGAGCTGCTGGAATCCTGTGTCTGGTTCTCGTGTGCACAGTTCAAGAAGGATGCTGATAAATTGGAAAGGGTTCAGAGAAGATCCAGGAGAATGATTAGAGGATTAGAAAGCAGATATATAGAGATAGACAGATATAGAGAAACAGATTATAGCGAGAGACTCAAGGAGCTCCATCTGTTTGGTTTGACAAAGAGAAGGTTAACAGGTGATTTGATTACAGTCTGTAAGTACCTACACGGGGAACAAATATTTATAGTGAGCTCTTCAATCCAGCAGAGAAAGATGTAACATGATCCAATGGCAGGAAGTTAAAGCTAGACAAACTCAGCCTGGAATTAAGGTGTACATTTTTAACTGTGAGAGTAATTAACCATTGGAACAACTTGCCAAGGATTCTCCATCACTGTCAATTTTTAAATCCATATTGGATGTATTTCTAAAAGATCTGCTCTGGGAATTATTGTGCGGCAGGTCTCTGGCCTGTGTTATACAGTAGCTCAGACTAGATGATCATAGTGGTCACTTCTGGCCTTGGAATTTGTGAGTTTATGAAAATGACATCAAAAGAAACTCAAAAATCATGATGAGCGAGACTATGTTCAGGCCTGAGTAGCTGAAGAGATGACACCTGACTGTCAGGGGTTTGTCTGAAAACAGGTAAGTGTTTCTCACTCTGGAGCTACGTTGTGATTCATTCAACACATAACTAATGAGTAAAGTAGCATCTCAATTCCCTTTCTCTTTGATTTTACATCCATAAAAAACTTTTCAGTTGTATCTTCCCTCTGAAGTTGCTGGTTTTATCTGAATGTTGTCTTTGTTGCTCTAAAATAGAATAAACAGACTTTTCGTTTCATGGAATGCCATTCTCCCATCCCTAATTTAAATAGCAAAAGCAAGTTGTTTGCTCTCTGTTTATACATAGCTAGGGCTGTGCATGCAGACGGAGGCTTTGCGGTACCATGAGTGATCACTAGGTGACTCTGATGCACTGCTGGAATGGCTCTGCAAGTACTTCTGCCTGGCTGGAAAGGTGTTTGTTGACAGCAGATACTCACAAAGAGCATTTGCAGGGCCCCCGCCCCCTAGCAATGAAATCTGAGATCCTTCAAGTACTGCAGCAGTGAAGCAATGGTGTCTCAAACCACTATTCAGGGAAGCCCTTACTTCCCTGCCATTTGCCTGGTGGCACCCTTAACTCAGGGGTGCAGTGGAGGGTATATCTGCCACTATAACCATCTAGGATTGCTGGTAGAAAAACTGTGCCCACTCTGGAACCTGTGAAGGCTGAGAGAGAGGTGTACTTGAAATCGATTGCAGTCTCCTTGTTCCAGATCTCCAGGCAGCAGAGGTAAAGATGGGATGGGGCCATTACGTTCAGATCTGATCATCCCCAGTGTTTGAGGAGTTCAGATCCAATGTCTTGATTCCAACCATTTTCAGATTAGATCAGTGTGCCACGCAGTGGCCCTCTATAATGGGCTAGTGAGCTGTGAGCCAGGCACTGTGCACAGGATATGACCTTTCCACCACTCCCATGACCACAGTGGTCTGAGATGACTTGGGTCTTGGGGAAGGTCATTCAAGTGACCCAAATAATGAGGCAAGTCTCAAGGTGGTCAGAGGTTCAGTTCAGTTAGGAGAGTTCAGAGCCTCTCCACTTTGAATCTTTCAAAACCTGCTGGAATTCCCAGGATCTCAGATGCTGGGGAAGGGCAAAGCAAACAAAAAATGCTCCAAATAAAGCTAGCTGAACATTTGCAAATCTGCAGGAGGTTTCTGCTCACAGCTATGTTACCCCATGTCCTAGGCAACCGTTGCATTCCTTGGAACAGGGCTACAGCAAAGTCACGTTTCTCCCCAAATTTTATTTGACCATCTTGATAATCAGATTTTTCCCCCTGAATTCTTTGTATTACATTGTACCCATGTTTGATCGGCCCTACTGCTGCACCCTAGTCCTTCTGCACTCCCATGGCAGAAACTAGTGCAAGTCACTTTCTTGAGCATGTTGTTTAGGACCATAGGAATTGCCACAGTGGATCAGAACCAAAGCCCACCTAGTCCAGCATCCTCTCTCCAACAGTGGCCAGCATCGCATACTTCAGAGGAAGGTAAAGGAATCCTGCAGTGGCATAGGTGGGATGATCTGCCCCCAATATTGGGTCTCATGTTAGACTCTAGCAGTTAGAGATTGGCTTAATCGATGAAGCAGGAAGTTTAATATCCCTTCTATGACACTATTAGTATTAACTAATACAATTATGGATATTGTTATTACCTATATAAAGAGCCAATCGCTTTTGGAAAAGAGTTACATTTTTGGCCACTATGACTTCTTGTGGCTGTGAGTTTCACAGTCTAATCATATATTTCAGGGAAAGGATTTCCTTTTATTGATTTTGAATTTTCTACCTTTTAATTTCAGTCACAGGCCCCTTGTTCTTGTGTTGTGAGTCAAGGAGAACAGAAATTCCCATTCTACCTTCTCTAGACAATTCAGTATTTTATATACTTTACATTCTTATTTGTCTCCTTTCTAAGGCAACAATACTTTTGCAATCTCTCTTCACAGGAGAGATTTTCCAGCCCTTTGTTCATTCTCCTCAACCTTGTCCCAACCCCTTCTAATTTTACAATATCGTTTTTGAGAGGGGGTGACTTATCCAAGTGTCCTGTCAAACCCCGTACTAGGCTGATGACAGGGAAGAAGCTAACCCCACACCCATGGAGAAACCCTGAAATGATGCTAACACAGGAGCTCCTCATCCATCTCCACTTCTACAGATGTCTACAATTGCGGATCCCACAGGCTGAGCAGGCCTTTCCCATACAATGGACCTAGATTGATTTAGGTATAGGGGACAAGCTTATGGATTTTTTCCATGGCTTGACTCCTCCATCTCCCAGTGCAACCCAAGGTTACTCTGGACCTGGACGAAACAGTAGATGGGTCTCCACTGGCATTGGACCTAGTTACATAGGAGGCCACAATACTGGAAGTGGCAACTGGGAAGCACCATGAAGTCCTACAGTTTAACCTTATTTCCTCCCCCCGTTTCACCCTGATCTTAGGGGCACCCTGACTCACTTATCACAATCCCCATATTCTGTGGTCTCAGCATGAAGGTCTCAGCATTCCCACCAAGATTCTGTAGGAAGAACTGCCTTCTTGTTCAAGAACTCGAAACCCTAGAAGCCAAGCCAGAGGGTTTCACTCCAGTAACCCAGGTGTTCCTCCCATGTGGCGGCAACCCTGTTGGACTTGGAAACACCATCCCTGCATGATGAGCCTGACTTCCTGTGAAATATCAAGACTACCAAGATGTCTTCAAACTATGGAATGCAGACTCACTACCCCCGCATCGCATGTACAGTCACCCCGGTGACCGTCAGCCCAGAGCCGAGATTCTGTTTGGATGTATATATTCTGTGTCTGAACCAGAGCTAGCGGCATTAAGGGAGTGTCTCCAGAAAAGCCTAGCTAAAGGTTTTATCTGCTGTCCTGCCTCCCCTGAAGGTGTCCCATTACTTTTTGCGAAGAAGAAAGACTCTGCAGACACCACAGGGCCCTGAACCACATACCTCTATACAGTTGGTACCCCTTGTAGTGAGGTGTAAAAGGCTGGAATGTCATTGCCTCAGTAAAGCTGTTCATGCTGCTCAGTGCTTCTGTTCTGGGAGCGCCACTGTTACCAGTATTAACAGCTGCCCGCTAATTCAGCAGACCTTGATGTTACTCATAAAGAAAGGCCACCTTTGTTTGGTGACAAAGGCACTCAGCCAGGTTTATTGCCCACTTGGCACAGTACTCAGTCCATAGGATCTTCAGGTACACTAACATGAGAACCCACTGGCAAGGAACGGCTCAGTCAGCAGTAGGTCAACCAAGCTAAAAACATACCCATGCTGCTTCCTAAACCACTGTCAAAACACCTGAGTTCCATTACTCCTGCTTGTTGAATTTGTGCATAAAAATGTGGAAGATGCTGCAACCTGATCCAGCCCCTGCTACTCCAACTATGGCTTTCATCCTCCTTTCCACCCTTCCGTCCCCTATCCACAGTGGCTCCTGCTGTCTCTGATCTGGTACAGACCATTCACGAAACCCAAGCCAACCTAAAGGAGCATCTGGAAGCGGCCAAAACAGCCTACAAGCACCATGCTGCAAACACTGCCAAGAAGTCACGACTCTAAAGGTAGGCCAGGAAGTGTGGCTGTCCACAAAACAACTGGCCAAGCTTCATGCAAATTACATCTTCATTATACTAGCCCAGGGGTCGGCAACCTTTACTATCAAAAGAGCCATTTTGCCCCCATAGCTTACCGCGGCTGAAGAGCCGCATGCAGCTCCGGAGCCGCGGGTTGCCGACCCCTGGACTAGCCCTTTGACTATACTCAGCAGATCAATCTGGTGGCATTTGAATTACAGTTTTTCTGATCCTGGAAGATCCATCCAATCTTCCAGGTCTCCTTCCTGCAGCCTCTCTTCGATAATCCATTCCCTGGCTGGCATGTGCCATCTATATCCCCAGGTCAAGTGAACTACCTTGTCCATGATATCCTGGACTCCCATAGTTGCAGAGGGCCCTGTACTATCTGATTGACTGGAAGGATTATGGGCCCAAAGAATACTCGTGGGAGCCAGATCATCACATGCACAGCCCTGCAAAAGTACTGGCATCCACAGGTATCATCCACAGAAGTCTGGTCCCATGGGCAGGTGGCAGGATCCGGCACCATCCACCTTGACCTAGAGCCTTCTCTGCTGTGCCACCAGCCTGCACGGAGTACTATAGGAACTGCTGCTAATAGACCACCCCCAGAAGCTACATTTGCTAGCTCAGCAGGGTTAGGTGATGAACAGCAGCTGGCTGATTGGATACCACCGCGTATAAAGCTTCCTGTTCCTGTCCTAGGCCTTGTCTGAGTAGCTGGTCGTGAGGCTTGTGTGATGGACTCACTGGACCCACTCAGAGGCGAGTCTTGGGGACAAGATTTGTAGGTAGGTCTTTCTGTGGTAAAACGCAGAAAGAATAATAAGGCTAACACAGCCCAGCAATATCTGGCCAGCTGTTGACCAAAGCGGGTCAAAAGTTTTCCCTAGAAATGTGTTTTTGATGGACAAAATGGTGAAAATTTCAAAATTTTCATCAAAACCTGGGGGGGATTCCTTGCTGATGGGAATCAGCACAGCTCCATTGAACTCAATGGAGTGGTGTAAACTGATGTAGCACAGAATTTGGCCCCTCCACGGTCAAAAGAACCAACAACGACCCAGACAGCAAGACGGCTGCCGCTCTGAGTTCCCCTGGTGTAAACTCAGCGTAGCCTCCCTGGAGCGCATTGAGATTTACAGCAGCACCACTACGGGCACCTGCACTTTCCTCAGAAATGGTTTTCATGGAATTGTCCCAGGCACTGAGCTTTGTGGTCTGTATGAGCGGTGGGGGGGAGGGGGGTGGACCCGAGGGAGAAATTTGCTCTCCTTGCATTGAAGAGTGGGGAATTGCTTAGCCACGAGTGCTCCCGTTTGCACTTGGGGACAACCCCATGACTCTAGTTGGACAAGACTGTCACTCAAAAGCAGGAGGGAGGAGACAGTGGCAGGAGGAGACAGGACAAAGAGGCTTTTGAGGGCCTAATTTTGATCTCATTTACACCAATGTAAATTGGGACCAATGCCATTGACTTCTGGAGTTACACCAATACGAAGCTGTGAGTGAGAGGAAAATCAGGCCCTGGGTTACTTGTAGCCACTCACCTGCTAATTTCCTAATGAGCTGGAGAGCTTCCATTATTAGCGTGTATTTATTTTCCTTCCACTTCACCACGAGAATCCCTGCTGTGTCAAATTCTCCCTGACATTTCAGCCCTTTACACTATCCTTCCACATCCCCAGATCCCCCTAATAACAAAGGAATATTACAAGGATAAATAGCCACTTCCATCCTTCATACGCAGCTTTGCATGCTCACCCATATGGATGTGACAGTAAAAAATGGCCTTTTATGTGCTGCAGAAGTTCATAACGCTCCAGTCTTTATAGCAATTGAGTGCAAAAGAAATAAAATCAATAAAATATTCAAAGCTTTCACATTGTAAGCACTACCAAAACTTTTTACCAAATGTTTACTGTATAATAAATTCTATTAAAAAACCCAAGCTTGCATGGTTAAGGGGGTGTGGGGCGGGGGTGAAACGTTGTCACTTTAATTGCAATGGCATAAATATTTGATATTCAGTAAATTAGATCTGTAGCTATGAAAACATTCTTGCAAATGGATTTTTACCTGTAGCACAGTGCCATTAGCAGGAGAAAGTCAGCACAGCCCCAGGGCCTGTAATTAACTCAACCCAAGCAGAACTAAACATTTTTGACAGTTTTCCTGGTCTGGAATTAACTGTCATAGCAGAGAATGAAAGAAAGTGCATTGTCACATTATGTTTACGTAAAGTCTGTAAAATGCTGTTTTTTATTTTTGTTTCGTTAAGTCTGGGTTTCATGCCCCATTATTTTTTTCATCATTAGAGACAAGCTTAAAGGCAACTAATGATGTATTTTATATCCTCAGATTAGTACGGAAGCCTTCTGAAAAAAGGGGTAATACATTAGCTCAGTAATTCAATTTTCCCCCTCTATAATAAAGCATAGTACACAGTGTGCTGGTATAAATCATAGTACTGTGACATTTGAAGACATTAGAAACTGTGTTTTTTCCTATCTGAATCAAGGTTCTCAGATAATAATCAGTTGTCTAGCCAGTGTCTGTTTGTCTGTCTTATTGGGGTGGGGGGGTTTGTGTGTGTGTTTTTTTGTATTTATGAAAATAACTGTCACTCGACTGAAATGCAAACCCTTGAGGGCAAATCTACTTAATGCCTCCCTGAAAGCTACTTACTGTCCAGTAGCTCAGAGGAAATCAGTATATAGTAATTGAAGGGATGTGTTAGGCTTCCTGACACATTGTCCTAGAAATTCTTTTACCTGGAAAAAAAATGGTTGTTTTTACTGAGCGAGTTCTCTTGAAGTACGGATGGTCGTAAATCAGAGGATTAAAATAGAAATGACTTGTAAGTATAGAATGATAACCTAAATGGGGCAAATTTTATAGCTTATGTTAAAAAGAAAATGTTAAAACCGGTTTACCTAGAACAGAGAGAGCGTGCGAGAGAGAGCTGTGCAGAAGTATGTAGTGTGTTCTCATGTTTTTCCTTGCTGACAGATTGAGAAGACAAGCAAATAAGGAATCAAAACTAACAGATTTTTTCATGGAAATTGCCAAGCAGGGGGGAATCTAGTACGGAAATTACAGCTATTTCAGAACTCTTTCTTTGTAGCATTACCACAAACATTCTTCGCTGAAATAATTTATGATCCTTTTATTTTCAATTTCTGAATGTCTCAGTAAAAGAAAAAAAAAACGCCCCTCTTTTCCCAAGATACAGCACACAATTTTAAATTTTTAAAAATTCATTTCAGCATAGAAGTCCCTCTGTTTTAGCTACATAAATGCTGGCTTTGTCAAGGGGCTTTTAAAAAATGGTTTCTAATCAATTTACAGAAAGTTAACGTTAACAAGCAACTGTTTTGTCAATTTCAGCATCTTTTTATATGTATAACAAACAGCTTTCTGACTAACAACCCAAATATTCCTTAAGAGAAGAAAGAAAGGATTAGAAAAAATTAAAAAAGCTGCAGATAAACACCTTCCATAGGCAGGATATTGAGCATGAGCTTTCCAGTTACAATGGGAAAGGGACCCTAACACAACCCGGATAAACAAGAGACAACAGATGAGACCTTAACTACTCTTGACAATCAGAGGATCAGTTTCAAGTAACTTCAGTCCGGTTAGAAATTGCACCCTCTGCAATAAAGGACATTTTTTCTCTGTAGCTATTCCAGGCCTGAGCTGACGAAGTGCTGGGGGCACAGCTCCCGCAGAAGCCAGTGGGAGTTTCAGGGGCGTAGCGCTTGGCTGGAAGCTTTCAGCACCTTACAGGACCAGTCCAGATTGGAAGATGATCATTGCTACCATGATGACTGCTGCTGCATATCCTATTACCGAATTAACCAAATTGAAGCACACAGTATCTTTACTAAATTAATTAACGCAGTTACACAGTGAGGGCTGGAGAGATGTGTGTTCTTGTTAGTTTTCTTTTTTGGCTCATACATTTACTTGCCTTTGGAGACTCTTAGACCTGGTTTGCCTAGGTCAATTTAGGTCAACCTAGCTACATTGCTCTGGGGTGTGAAAAATTCCCACCTGTAAGAGAGATAATTAAGCTGACCTAACCCCAGTGTAGACACCACTAGGTCAACAGAAGAATTCTTCCATCGACCTAGCTACTGCCTCTCGAAGAGGTGGATTTACTACAGCAATGGAAGAGCACCTTCTGTCACTGTGGTGTCTAGGCTGTGTCTAGTGTCTAGTGCAGCAGCTGTGGCACTGTAGTGTTTTTAGTGTAGACACACCCTAAGTCATGTTGGCAGTCCTTGCCCACACAGGTATTTCCATTGACTTCAGTGAGCAATGACTGTGAGCGATGCCCAATGGGAGTTACATGTCTAGATACCTTTGAGAATCTGGGCCTAACTCTGTACCTCTAATCACTTTAAAAGGTTCAGGTACGTGCGATCCAGATGAGTGAGTATCTATTTTTTGCAGATATCTCTCCTCTTACACTTTATTCAACCGCTTTCCTCTGCTGCTCTCTCCCCTCTTCGTGGAGGGTGTGAGGCTGACACCTATTGCTGGGTATCGCAGCCAGTGGGATCTGACAGCATGTAGCCAATAAAATGCAACACATCAACCCAGGAATATGAGAAATGTCACAGCCACTTTAGAAGATTTCCAGGAGCTTCCCACTCAAAGTGTTGCAGGTCAGGCAGCAGCAACCCAAGTCTTTGACGGTTAAGAGATATTGGGATTTGCTGTTCAAGGCCAAGTTCGTATTTTTGCCATGCTACTTACCCCCTTTTTATCAGTTATGTAAAATGCTGGCAGCCAAGCTCACATCACTATAACTTTCTGATTATGCTAAAGAATAGCCTCCAGCAGCAGTCACATCCACGCATGTTGCAACGGTGCATTGGATCCACCAAAGGAACCCTGCTTCAGGCTTGAAACGCAGTGTGTCTATGCACAGCACTCCTGCATCCACAGCCCTGCCTCACGTCTGGTACCTAGCCCTCAGTTCTAAGCATGGCTGCTAAGGTCCACAGTATGTTTCCCTTCCTCCTCTTCTGAGGGCCACAGCTCCTTACAGCACCAACCCCACCTCTCCAAAACAGTTAAGTTCCCAGGAGGGACACTGGCTGTGAGAAAAGCCCCCTCTTTCACTTCCTCTCACAAGTTTCCTGCTGCCCCAGTCCTTCTCCCCTTCTTCTGGTGAAGCTTGTATGGCCCACAGGTCTATGTCTCACCCCCTGTGTACATCTGGGTGTAGGAGTGAGCGGTCATTTATATTCAGATTAGATACAAGCTTCAAGGCCCTCTCCAGATAGCTGCCCAACAACATTAAAAGCCCATGGTTTTTTGTGTTCTCGCACAATAAAGGAGTCAGCACAAAGTGAGTAAACCAAGGTCTAGTTTATTAGCACCAGCTAAACAGCATAGCCCATCATTGGCATTCAGTGTTTACACCCCAGTGCAATCCAAGGCACTGAAAAATAATCCAGTGCGTCGCCCAGTCTGGCCTTCTGTATAGCACAGGCCTTTACATTTCACCAGCCATGCCTGTATTGCGCCCAGTAGCTCATGCCAGTCTTGATGTGAAGCAATCAAGAGATGGAGAATCCACCACTTCCCTTGGTAGCTTGTTCCAGTGGCTAGTCCCCTTCACTGTTAAACACTTGTACCTTATTTACAATTGGAATTTATCCGGCTGCAGCTTCCAGCCATTGGTTCTTGCTTTTCTCCACTAGATTGAAGAATCATAGACAATTAGGGTTGGGCAGGACCTCAGGAGCTCATCTGGTCCAATCCCCTGGAAAGAAAAAGTCCTTTCATACCAGGTATGTTCAGCATGGGAAGGTATTTATACACAGTGACCAAGTCACCTGTGGCTCTTCTTATTGATAACTAGACAGACGGAGCTCTTTGCAGTGGGCTAGCTGAAATGCTGGTGCTTTTGGCCTGGCATTGCAGTGGTGCTGAGCTACTCGCACAGGATGCAGTGGTGCTGAGCATAGCTCCCAGCAACTGCCATTGCAGTGGTGCTGGCATTGCCTGCGACTGTTTCAAACACTGTTGTGTGGGGACACAAGGTGTGTAATTAGCAACTGGCAGGTGCCTGCAATGGCAAATTTCTCTGGGTCAAGGACGGGAAGCTACTCTAGGCTACAACTTGGACTTTGGGGCAAGACGCTGAGACCACCTTTTGCACTTCGAGAGAACAAGAGAGCAGGACTGCTGAGTCTTCTGAATATGATACTACAGAATAAGGACAGCTGAATGCATGGGACACATTATCCAGAGGGCCTGTAGGGAATTTACCTTTAAAAAGATTGTATGGACAGGGGAAAAGGTGCGTGCAGAGGGGATGGGATCCTGACAAAAGGATATGGACCATGGACTTCAGAAAAGCAGACTTTGACTCCTTCAGGGAGCTGATGGACAGGATCCCCTGGGAGGCTAATATGAGGGGGAAAGGAATCCAAGAGACCTGGCTGTATTTTAAAGAAACCTTATTGAGGACACAGGAACAAGCCATCCTGATGTACAGAAAGAATAGAAAATATGGTAGGCGACCAGCTTGGCTTAATAAAGAAGTCTTTAGGGAACTTAAACACAAAAAAGAAGCTTACAAGAAGTGGAAGCTTGGTCAGATGACTAGGGAGGATTATAAAAATACTGCTTGAACATGCAGGAATGAAATCAAGAAGGCCAAAGCGCAATCGGAGTTGCAGCTCACAAGGGACGTGAAGGGGAACAAGAAGGGATTCTACAGGTATGTTAGCAACAAGAGGAAGATTTGGGAAAGTTTGGGCCTCTTACAGAATGAGGGAGGCACCCTAGTGACAGAGGATGTGGAAAAAGCTGAGGTACTCAATGCCTTTTTTGCCTCTGTCTTCAAAGACAAGATCAGCTCCCAGACTACTGCATTGGGCAGCACAGAATGGGGAGAAGGTGAACATCCCTCAGGTCTGAAGGAACAGGTTCAGGACTATCTAGAAAGACTGGACATACAGAAGTCCATGGGGCCAGATGCAACGCACCCCTGGGTGCTGAGGGAGTTAGCTGATGTGATTTCGGAGCCATTGGCTATTATCTTTGAAAGCTCGTGGCAACTAGGGAAAGTCCCAGATGATTGGAAAAAGGCAAATATAGTGCCAATTTTCAAGAAAGGGAAGAAAGAGGATCCAACGCTATAGACCGGTCAGCTTCACTTCAATCCCTGAAAAATCATGGAGTAAGTCCTCAAGGAATCCATTTTAATCCACTTGGAAGAGAGGAAGGTGATCAGGAACAGTAAACATGGATTCACCAAGGGCAAGTCATGCCTGACCAACTTGATTGCTTTCTATGAAGAGGTGACTGGCTCTGTGGATGTGGGGAATGTGGTGGGCATGATACACCTTGACTTTAGCAAAACCTTTGATACAGGCTCCCACAGTATTCTTAT
The DNA here is from genome assembly GCA_007922155.1 of Mesoclemmys tuberculata. NCBI lineage: Eukaryota > Metazoa > Chordata > Testudines > Chelidae > Mesoclemmys > Mesoclemmys tuberculata. The sequence continues at coordinate 3,170,987 of ML675625.1, forward strand.
CAGCAAGTTAAGGAAGTATTGGTTGGATGAATGGACTATAAAATGGATAGAGAACTGGCTAGATCATCTGGCTCAATGGGTAGTGATCAATGGCTCCATGTCTAGCTGGCAACCGGTCACAAGTGGAGTGCCCCAGGGGTCGGTCCTGGGGCCACTTTTGTTCAACATCTTCATTAATGATCTGGAAGATGGGGTAGATTGCAACTTCAGCAATTTTGCAGATAAGAGTAAGCTGTGAGTGAGTACACTGGAGGGTAGGGATAGGATACAGAGTGACAGAGGGATAGGATACAGACTGGAGGATTGGGCCAAAAGAAATCGGATGAGCTTCAACAAGGACAAGTGCAGAGTCCTGAACTTAGGACGGAAGAATCCCATGAACAGCTACAGACTGGGGACCGACGAGCTAGGCAGCAGTTCTGCAAAAAAGGACCTGAGGGTTACAGTGGATAAGAAGCTGGATATGAGTCAGCAGTGTGCCCTTATTGACAAGAAGGCTAATGGCATATTGGGCTGTATTAGTAAGAGCATTGCCAGCAGATCGTGGGAAGTGATTATTCCCCTCTATTTGGCACTGGTGAGGCCACGTTTGGAGAATTGTGTCCCGTTTTGGGCCCCCACTACAAAAAGGATGTGGACAAGTTGGAGAGAGTCCAGCAGAGGGCAACACAAATGAGAAGGAGCTGGAGTACGAGACTTATGAGAGGCTGAGGGAACTAGGCTTGTTTAGTCTGCAGAAGAGAAGAATGAGGGGGGATTTGATAGCAGCCTTTAACTACCTGAAAGGGGGTTCCAGGGAAGCTAGAGCTAGGCTGTTCTCAATGGTAGTAGATGATAGAACAAGGATCAACGGTCTCAAGTTGCAGTGGGGTAGGTCTAGGTTGGATATGAAGAAAAAGTTTTTCATTAGGAGGGTCATGAAGCATTGGAATGGGTTACCTATGGACGTGGTGGCATCTCCATCTTTAGAGGTTTTTAAGCTGCAGCTTGACAAAACCCTCACTGGGATGATTTAGCTGAGGTTAGTCCTACCTGAGGAGGGGGTTGGACTAGATGACCTCCTGAGGTCCCTTCCAATCTAACCTTCTATGTTTCTGTGAAGTGAAGAGTGAGAGAGCGAGCAAGGGAGAGAGAGAGACACTGCAGCTTCATGTATAATTAGAACTGATCAGAAAATGAATTTTTTTTCTGTGAAATCTGAATTTTCAGCAACAAATACTGAAAAATTGAATTTTGGGCTGAATATAAAAAAATAGATTAAAAAGATATCATTTCAATGCCTTATGGGAACTGTGGTTCAGACACCTGATGTCCTCTTTTTCTATGGGAAGGGCTCCCTGACTGGACTACTTCTCCCCTGATGCACCATGGTCTCTCCTCTTGGTGAGAGCCGTGGTGCATCACAGGAGATGTAGTCCTGTCAGGGGAGCCAGCCCCTAGGGGAGAATGGGAACACGCAGTATCCAAACTACAATCCCCAGGAGGCACCACGGTGGCATTTCTGAACTGAAACCCTTGGGGTTTGTGGGTTTGCTTGCTTGTTTGTTGAAAAAACGCGAAACCATACAGCTGAAAACACACACTTTTTGTGAACAATTTTGTTTAGTTGAAAATTCAATTTTCCATCCAAAAGAGTTTACATGAAAAATTTTCTGCTGGTCCTTTGACTAATGCTGTTTTCCTTATTTGAATAAAGTTCCTTGTTCAGAGTTAAGAGAGAGCAACTCTGTGTAAGTCAGCGAGAGTAATGTAAGTTAAGATTTACATTAAGAGCTAGAGTTAAGTTAAGAGCTAAGTGACTCTGTGTAAGTCAGCAAGAGTCAGCTAAAACCAGACTAACACGGCTACCCCTCTGGAACTCATCTGGGTAAGTCTTTACCTGTGTCATGGATCAGAAGCTGACAATGCAGTTTGGTCAGCACTGCAAGTGAAGGTAGGACTTCCCCATACTAGCACAGGTAATAATAGTAATGAAGTCCTGGCAGTGTTAGCTTCACTGTGGAATAGCCACCTGAGTCAAGGTTCACTGGGGACCCTGGGTACGTACTTGCGTGGCTAGCCCATGCTGAAATCTCTGCCCTCATGTCTTCACTGCTGTTACCTATACTAGGTAGTTTAATAAGCCTGTGCTGCAGTCACTACTTTGTAGTGCAGACATACACTGAGTCCACCTGTGCAGGAAGCAGGGAGTTGCTGAACTCCCTGGGTAAGGTTTGTTCCTGAATCCCGACTCCGTGATGCACCTGAACGTTTGGATGCTTCTCCTGATTTGTTGACCTTCTGCTGCCACTATCCCCAGCCAATAAGCTGTATGTAATTTATTCATTCCACTTTAAAAGCAGCAGCACAGATTACGCTCCTGCCCATTTTTAAGGCCACAACATGGGTTCTTATCAGCTACAGGGCCCACTGTGCTGGTGCTAAAGACATCCCTCCTACAGGTCAGTGGGAGGCAGAGAATCAGAGGACTATTCCCCTCATCCTGACTTTGGGAGCAGAAGAGAACGATGACTTTCTGGATTTCTATGGAGCCAAGCTTGCGGAGATATTGGTTACTGGCTTTTGCCTCCTGGAATTTGGGCTTTAAAAGGTTTCAAACCATTGTGGTAATATACAAGAGAAAAAGAATGCGAGCCAGGAAGCAACACAAAAGATGCTTTTTAATGGCACTGTCACTGTCTTTGATGGCCAACACCATCGATTTAATGCCTTGTCACCTTAAAAGACGATCCTGGTCCAGTGAAGTGTTTAGCTCTGACATCACCTTTCCCATTCAGTCTTGATGCCAAGCACAGTTTCTTCATGAGCCATTGCAATCCGCTCCATCTTGAGATGTTTCCCTCTGGCCCCATTCTTTCTCATCCCTCACCCAGCCCCCAGGCATGTACCGGCATGATATAACCTCTCTGAAACCAGGGGACAAATGAAGAAAGAACAGCAGAACATGTGAATCACAAGGAAGTGGTTTTCCTCGTGACAATAACCACATGAAAGTGCTCAGCATATACTCTCATGGAACCTCGTCGCAGTTTGGATGAGAAGGAAGAGTAAAAGCAGTTAAAAAAAATACTGTGGCTGATGAAGTAACAGGCAAACGCTGAAATACCAGATGGCGTTTGCAGCCTGTTGGCTACTGGGGAATCATAAGTTGCTGAAATGTCCTGTATGGTGTTTATTGATTGTTCTGAAGGCCCTGTGCCCAATGTGGTACATTAGATCTACATTATGCAACAGGGACCATGGACCTATGCAATAGAGATCCCCCAAGCTTTCTCCCCCTAGTTACTCCTTTACAGTCCAACTAATACAGTTTTCCTTATGCTGATTTAGTCTGATATACAAGGATACAAGAGCTGGGTAGGGGACAAATGAGAGTATTACTGACACCCAGGAAAGTGTGGGAGGTCACTGAAGTTTCCACACTCCAGAGGCCTGACAGAACCTCGTTATGCGGATGCAATATACTTTAAAAGAATGTCGATATTACTGCAATGGATGCCATAGAAAATCTGTAGGCAGATAGATGGGTGGAAGGATGGACAAATGGCTGAACAGAGAGACATTTACTTCCTTAGCTCAATATTAAGAGTTTCCTTTCTAAGTCTGGAATTCTTTTCTCATTTTAGAGCATTTCTGAAAGAAAGTGGGAAGAATGGACGGAGGGGTCAAGAAGAGCACCTGGGAGTAGATCTCCAGTGGAGACAGAGATCAGAAGAGGATGACATCTTTGGTTGAAGCAGGACTCGCTTCCCCTTCTGCATCACCACCCTGGCCACGTTAATTTAATAACCAGCATTTTAGCAGATCTTAGTGAATGCGAAGCAATATCCTTGTCACCACAGTGACAAAAAAAGGACACTGAAAAAGAGTATGGAGTGAAGAGAAGAAGAATGTTGACACTCCCTTCCAACACTGGAATCACACAGGCCGCAGCATGGAAGAGAGTGAGCCAAACCTTTGGATACAGAAAGGAGTGTTGGTTTTTGACCCTTTCAGGGAGTCAAAGAGAGAGAATGAAACTATCCTTCTGAAAGCTCCTACTTGAAATCTGTTGCATGATGCTTGCCAGAGGAAAAGGCCCAGTACTGGGAGAAATGTGTAGTCCCCTGTGCTAGATAGCAGAACTTCACTAGCTTGCATTAATGATTGGGAGACCTATTGCCAGTTAATGAATTCTGAGAATCAGCAAGTGAGTGAACAAACCCAAAACAAGCCAGGAACATGCATCACCAACTGTACTTTGTTCATGTATTTTGACAACTCCAGTTTTGCTTTAATTATTTATAACACCTCATAATGCTCTGGAGTTGATTTTTGCAAAAAATAACGAAGCCAATATAGCTGCCACGCTCAGATGTGCAGGGAAGTGAAGAGAGACAGCTCCTCTCTGATCTGAGTCAGAAAGTGAAATACAAGTTGAAGGTGTGCTCTGCTACCGCAAAGATTTTCACAGGTTGCAGCAGAGAAGAGGGACAGGCCAGAGGAATTCAGCACTCTAGAGGGTAAAAGTGGGGTTGCTTGAAAATTTTCCAACGGAATAGTTTTTCCTTTAGAACATGTAAAATTCAGCAAATTGAAATGTCTCCTGGGAACGTATCGATGTTGTGAAATCATTGATAGATACGGAAATTATATGGATAAGGTCGAAACATTTTGTTCTGAAAAGGTCCAAATGTTTTGTGTTGGTTATATTTTATGATGTAATAGAAGTCAAAACATTAAGGTGTAAGGGGATTATTTCCAGATATTTTGTTTTGTGAACAATTCTGAGCTTTCTAATTTTCAACCCAAATTGGATAAAAGAACATTTGAAATCGCAGAATTTCCCATGGGATGGAAAATCTGTTTTTCAGCCAGCTCTAATTAAAAGGCTACTGCCACTTTAAATTCAGTTGTACAGCATCCCAAGTGCTTCGAAAGAGTGGGAGTGCTGTATCAAAAGCATCATTATTAGCAGCCTAGCAACCCTCCCTGTGGTGAAGGCGCATGCAACAGGGCCTCCTTAGCACACTGCCTGTATCCCAGCTCTAGGCACTGGCTAAGGGTAGGAGCGGGACAGTTAGAGTTTGAAACGGCACCACTGCCTCTGGCCTGCTGCCCTGGATGCAAGCTAGATCAATGAGGTTGCACCAGAGAAGTTTGCTGGCACTGTCCTCTCCCTTCTGCAACCTGTGCTCCTCCCTTCATGTCCCGTGCAGGTTGCTATGCACTGGCATGAGAAGTAAGGAGAGCAGCGAATTTCTAAAGCCATGCTCCCTAACAATGCTGCGGCTCTCAGGGGCTGTGAAAAAAGGAAGCCCTCCCCATCAGGCAAAGCTAGGAGCCCTCATACAGGGACAGCTGCAGTCCCACTGTCTCCCTCATCCCCCATGGTGCCTGCCTAAATCATGCTGCCATTGGCTGGGCCAAGGACAGGATCCAAAGGAAGGTAATGCATCTCTGAGCTGTACTGTCTCCTGCGCCATTTGGAAATTTGGGGCCAGCGCAGGGGTGGCACCATGGAGAACAGCACTGCCCAGCAACACTGGCCAACGCCAAACCCCAGGGTGGTGCCAGAAATGGATGGCCTCCTCTTTCCACCTTGTTCAGAGTAGAACCCATCTTTGGAGGCCTCTTTCTGCTCATGGATCTGCCTGGCCTGTAGGCCACAAAGGGCATGAGGACCCATGTAACTGTGAGTCCCACTGAAGTCAATGGAAACAGTGCTGGCTAACTCCAGGGCTGCATTTGCCACGGGCTCTCTCACCTATCAACGCATGGTACTGCAGGCTTCAATTTACTGCGAAAGGACTCTTCTCCTTCACAAAGGCTAGACATACACTTATAGACAACGAAAACTCCATTCTCATAGGCAAATGGAAAGAGAATGCAAAACCACAAAGAGTTTCTATATGTAACTCCCCCCTGTAGCAATATAATTATTCTTTTTAATCAAGTCTATTCAAACCATTTATTACTTTATTCTTCCATTTCAATAGCGGGATGATTAAGATGGAATCTTAAAGGAATTCTTCACAACAATAACGTCCCTTATCGCAAGAGGCAGTCTCTGCCTGCTCTGTCCTGCAAATTCCCAGCATTTAAATATTCAGTATATCAAAAAACTCCATTTCATTCCACACACACACACACACACCCAATTCAAAGGCTATGAAGAAGAAACAGAGAGTTCCATTACTGTCTGCAAACAAAATAAAAAAACTCCCTAGCAAGTATAGCTAATAGCAAATTTAGGTACTGCTACTGAACAGCAGCTTTACAGGAGGAACAGTTGTGTGGCATATGAAAATGATCGTTTTGAAGGCTCCTTTATTTTGACGGACCGTATACCTTATATAAGGGTCCAGTTTTTTTAAACTTGCCATTTGTTGTCATTTTGTTTTTCAATACAACATATATTGGTAAGAACAAAACTGCATCTACACAATGTCCAGGACATAGTCATTAAGGTTCTCGGTGCATGTAACAGAATAATAAGAAGCCAGGAAGCTATGAGTAAAGTCTGAATCTTCTTTGGCACAGACAGTACATAAGCCATAAATCCAGAGGAAGCTGTTGCAGTACAATGAGGAGAAACTATGTGTAGAGGGATAACTAGAGGCCACAGTGCTGGTTTCCCTGGGACTCTCCTAGCTAATCAGATGATGTTGTGGTGTCTCAGGACAGACTTTTTCACTAGGAGGGTGGTGAAGCACTGGAATGGGTTTCCTAGGGAGGTGGTGGAATCTCCATCCTTAGAGGTTTTTGAGGCCCAGCTTGACAAAGGCCTGGCTGGGATGATTTAGCTGGGGTTAGTCCTGCTTGGAGCAGGGGGTTGGATTAGATGACCTCCTGAGGTCCCTGCCAACCCTCATCTTCTCTGATTTCTACACTGACATTGTGTCCCTACTTTAATATTGCTGAGGGTTATGCTTAAAGTGACCATATTTTCAAAACAAAAAAAACTGGGTCACCTTAGCGATCCTAGCCATGTTGTCATCCCCCAAGTGAAAAATCTTTCCTAATACCCAACCTAGACCTCCCACACTGTAACTTGAGACCATTGCTCCTTGATTTGTCATCTGCTGCCACTGCCGCTAGCCTAGCTCCATTCTCCCTGGAACCTCCCTTTCGGTAGTTGTAGACTGCTATAAAATCCCCCTCATTCTTCTCTTCTTCACACTAAATAAGCCTACTTCCCTCAACCTCTCCTCATAAGTCATGTGCTCCAGCCCCTAATACTTTTTTTTGCTCTTTGCTGGACTCTCTCCAATTTGTTCACATCCTTCCTGTAGTGGGGAGCCCAAAACTGGACACAATAGTTGAGATGTGGTCTCTCCAGCACTGGACTTCACACTAGTCTTTGTTGAACCTCTTCAGATTTCTTTTGGCCCAATCCTCCAGTTTTCCCAGGTCACTCTGTATCCTATCCCTACCCTCCAGTGTATCTACCACTCTCCACAGCTTAGTATCAGCCGCAAACTTGCTGAAGGTGCACTCCACCCCATCCTCCTGATCATTAATGAAGATGTTGAACAAAACCAGCCCTGGGACCGACCCATGGGGCACTCCACTTGATACTGGCTGCCAATTAGACATTGAGCTGTTGATCACTACACATTGAGCCCAATGATCTAGCCAGTTCTCTTTTCATTTTATAGTCCGTTCATCCAATCCATACTTCTTTAACTTGCAGATAAGAATACTGTGGGAGACCATAACAAAACTTTTCTTAAAGTCAATGTATATCATGCCACCCACTTTCCCCACATCCACAGAGCAGTCATCTCATCATAGAAGGCAATCACGTTGGTCAGGCATGACTTGCCCTTGGTGAATCCATGATGACTTTTCTTGATCACCTTCCTCTCCTCCAAGTGCTTCAAAATGGATTCCTTGAGGACCTGCTCCATGATTTTTCTGGGGACTGAGCTGAGTCTGACTGGTCTTTGGTTCCCTGGCTCCTTCTTCTTCCCTTTTTTGAAGATGGGCACTATATTTGCCTTTTTCCAATTGTCCAGGACCTCACTCAATCATCATGAGTTTTTAAAGATAATGGCCAATGGTCTGCAATCACACCAGCCACATGAGCCTAAGCCCCCTCAAATGCATCGCATCCAGCCCCATGGACGTGTGCATGTCCAGCTTTTGTAAATAGTCCTGTATCTGTTCTTTCAGCACTAAGGGCTGCTCACCTCCTCCCCATTCTGTGCTGCCCAGTGCAGTAGTCTGGGAGCTGACCTTGTCTGTGAAGACAGAGGCAAAAAAGGCATTGAGTACCTCAGCTTTCTCCACATCCTCTGTCACTAGGTTGCATCCCCCATTCTGTAAGGGGCCCACACTTTCCCTGATCTTCTTTTTGTTGCGACCATGCCTTTAGAAACCCTTCTTGTTACTCTTCGTGTTCCTGGCTAACTGAAACTCCAATTTTGCTTTGGTCTTTCTGATTTCACCCCTGCATGCCTGAGAAATATATTTATACTCCCCCTCGTCATCTCTCCAACCTTCCACTTCTTGCAAGCTTCCTTTTTGTGTTTATGCTCACCAAAGATTTCTCTGTTAAGCCAAGCTGGTTGTCTGCCATATTTGTTATTCTTTCTCCACATTGTGATAGTTTATTCCTGCGCCCTCAATAAGGTTTCCTTAAAATACAGCCAGATCTCTTGGACTCCTTTCCCCCTCATATTAGTCTCCCAGGGGACCCTGCCCATCAGCTCCCTGAGGGAGTCAGAGTTTGTTTTTCTGAAGTCCAGGGTCCATAGCCTGCTGCTCTCCTTTCCTTTTTTCAGGAGTCTGAACTCGACCATCTTATGGTCCCTGCTGCCCAGATTGCCACCCACTTCTACTTCCCCTGCTAACCCTTCCGTTTGTGAGCAATAGGTCAAGAGGAGCACAGTCCCTTGTTGGTTCCTCCAGTATTTTCACCAGGAAGTTGTCCCCAACCCTCTCCAAAAACTTCCTCAATATTCCAGTCAAAGTGGAAGGACATATTGAGTGGGATCCTGCAAGGTTGGGGGGTCTGGTTCTATTCAATATCTTCATAAATGATTTGGATAATGACACAGAGAATACTCTTATAAAGTTTGCAGATGATACCAAGCTGGGAGGGGCTACAGAAGGTTTGGAGGGCTGGGTTAGAATTCAAAATGATCTTGACAAACTGGAGAAACGGTCAGAAATAAATAGGATGACGTTCAATAAACAAAAATGCAAAGTACAGTACTTAGGAAGGAATAATCAACTGCACAAATAAAAAATGGGAAATCACTGCCTAGGAAGGAGTAGTGTAAAAAAGGATCTGTGGGTCATAGTGGATGACAAACTAAATATGAACTGAACACTGTTGCAAAAAAATAAAACAAAAAACAAAACAAACAAAAAAGAGCATCATTCTGGGATTAATTAGCAGGAGTTTTGTAAGCAAGATACAAGAAATAATTCTTCTGCTCTACTCAGCAATGATAAAAGTCTGAGTGGGAGTATTGTGTCCGGTTCCAGGCACTGCACTTTGGGAAAGATGTGGATAAACTGAAGAAAGTCCAGAGGAGAGCAACAAAAATGACTAAAAGTCACAGACGTCAGCTCCCAGACTACTGAAATGGGCTGCACAGAATGGGGAGGAGGTGAACATCCCGCAGTGCTGAAGGAACAGGTCCAGGACTATTTAGAAAGATTGGACATACCCAAGTCCATGGGGCCAGATGCAATGCACCCCAAGGTGCTGAGGAAGTTAGTTGTTTTGATTTCAGAGCCATTGGCTATTATCTCTGAAAGTTCGTAGCAACTGGGGGAGGTCCCTGATGATTGGAAAAAGGCAAATATAGTGCCCAACTTCAAGAAAGGGAAGAAAGAGGATCCAGAGAACTACAGACCTCACCTCACCTGATCTCACCTCAATCCCTTGAAAAATCATGGAGCAGGTCCTCAAGGAATCCATTTTAAGGCACTTGGAAGAGAGGAAGGTGATCAGGAACAGTCAACATGGATTCACCAAGGGCAAGTCATGCCTGAACAACCTGATTGCCTTCTATGATGAGGTGACTGGCTCTGTGGATTTGAGGAAAGTGGTGGATGTGATATACCTTGACTTTAGCAAAGCTTTTGATACCGTCTCCCACACTAGTCTTATCAGCAAGTTAAAAAAATATGGGTTGAATGAATGGACTATAAAATGGATAGAGAACTGGCTAGATCATTGGGCTCAATGAATAGTGAACAATAGCTCCATGTCTAGCTGGCAGCCGGTCACAAGCAGAGTGCCCCAGGGGTCGGTTCTGGGGCCGGTTTTGTTCAACATCTTCATTAATGATCTGGAGGATGGGGTAATTTGCAACCTCAGCAGGTTTGCAGATGACACTAAGCTGTGGGGAGTGGTAGATACCCTGGAAGGTAGGGATAGGATACAGAAGGACCTAAACAAATTGGAGGGTTGGGCCAAAAGAAATCTGATGATCTTCAATAAGGACAAGTGCAGAGTCCTGCACTTAGGACAGAAGAATCCCATTTACAGCTACAGACTGGGGACTGACGAGCTAGGCAGCAGTTCTGAAGAAAAGGACCTGAGGGTTACAGTGGATAAGAAGCTGGATATGAGTCAGCAGTGTGCCCTGGTTGCCAAGAAGGCTAATAGTATGTTGGGCTGCATTAGTAGGAGCATTGCCAGCAGATCGTGGGAAGTGATTCTTTCTCTCTATTCAGCATTGTTGAGGCCGTGTTTGGAGTACTGTGTCCAGTTTTGGGTCCCCCACTACAAAAAGGATGTATACAAGTTGGAGAGAGTCCAGCGGAAAGCAACAAAAATGATTAGGGGGCTGGAGCACAAGACTTATGAGGAGAGGATGAAAGAACTAGGCCTGTTTAGTCCACAGAAGAGAAAAATGAGGGGGGATTTGATAGTAGCCTTTAACTACCTTAAAGGAGGTTCCAGGGAGGATGGAGCTAGGCTGTTCTCAGTGGTGGCAGATGACAGAACAAGGAGCAATGGTCTCAAGTTGCTGTGGGGGAGGTCTAGGTTGGACATTAGGAAAAACTGTTTCACTAGGCGGGTGGTGAAGCATTGGAATGGGTTACTTAGGGAGGTGGTGGCATCTCCGTCTTTAGAGTTTTTAAGCTACGGTTTGACAAAACCCTTGCTGGGATGATTTAGCTGAGGATAGTCCTGCTTTGAGCAGTGGGTTGGACTAGATGACCTCCTGAGGTCCCTTCCAGCTCTAATATTCTCTGATTCTATAATATGGCCTCCCTAGGAAGACTGAAAAAGTTGGGTTTGTTGAGTCAGGAAAAGAGAAGACGGAGGGGGACATGATAACAGTTGTCAAGTGTGTAAAGGATGGTTATACAGATTGGGTGATAAATTGTTCTCTTTATCCACTGAGGACAGGACAAAAACTAATAGGTTTACATTGCAGCAAGGGAGAATTAGGTTAGACATTAGGAGTCAGGGTCTGCCTAACTCAGGCTAGCTATTCAGGATGAGGCTCAGGTTTGCATTGCAATGACTTGATGCTGTGTGGTCACATTGTGATGGTCTGTGCTCTCGGGCCTAGTCCCTAGCAAAAGGGGACGAGTTGAAGTAGTCCAGCTTCAATTTCCTTTTAATGTTGCAGCATCAAAGCCCTGATTTTCTCTTGGTTTCCCTGCCACCTGCACTGTGTGCACTGTTGTAGGGGCAGCAGCCCACAGACACTTTTCTCCATCTTACTCAAATGCAGTGCAGAGACACCTTGTGGGTTGAATGCTACCCTTTAAAGCATGACCCACCGCAGAGTGCAGAATCTGTCCTCACCAGTCCTGTCCATCAGTGAAAAGTACTCTGCCCGCTAGCTGAATTCCTTTGCCCTGTGTGCAAACTGATTTGGGGCAGGATTCTCAGTTGGTGTAAAACTGGTGTAGCTCTAGTGATTTCAGTGGAGTTACACTGGCTTACATCAGCGAAGGATCTGGCCGCTGGGGTGTTATCAAGAAGACCCCTGGCCAATAATTTCAAAAGTGACCAGTGATTTGGGGTGCCTCCATTTTAGTCCCTCTTGCTTCACATCCCTTCTGTACACATAACACTCATATATTAAAAGTTCACTGTTCAGCCTGTTTTGGCTCCCAGCCTATAATGCAGAACTTATGAGGAACCCCCAGAAAGGAAGAGAAAGAGATTATCTTTGATCTACTATAACCATTTTACCACTGATCTGTCATAACCATTTCTCTCGTGGAATGATGAGTGGGCTACTCGTGGTTTTCCATGGGTAAGATGAAGTTGAATTTTTCACTTGAAACAGATACTCGGCATCATTGCTATGTAAGATGGATACAGCATCTAAGACCATAGAATGGCCATACGGGGTCAGGGCAATGGTTCATCTAGCCAAGTATCCTGTCTGCTGACAGTGGCCAATGCCAGAAGCTTCAGAGGGAATGAACAGAACAGGGCAAACATTAAGTGATCCATTCCTTGTCATCCAGTCTCAGCTTCTGGCACCCAGAGGTTTAGGGATACCCAGAGCATGAGGCAGCATCGCTGAACAGCTTGGCTAACAGCCATCGATGGACCTAGCCTCCATGAATGGCTCATTCTTCTTTAAACCCAGTTATAGTTTTGACCTTCACTACATTGCGTGACAGCGAGTTCCACAGGTTGATGGTGCATTGTGTGAAGAAGTGCTCCCTCATGTCTGCTGCCTATTACTTTCATTGAGTGATCCCTGGCTCTTGTATTAAGTGATGGGGTGAATAACACTTCCCTATTCACTTTCTCCACATCATTCATGATTTTATAGGCCTTCTATCATATCCCCCCTTAGCTGTCTCTTTCCTAAGCTGAACAGTCCCAGTCTTTTTAATTTCTCCTCAGATGAAAGTTGTGCCATACCCTTAATCATTTTTGTTGCCCTTCTCTGTACCTTTTCCAATTCTAATATACCTTTTTAAGATGGGGCAACCAGAACAGCCAGCAGTATCCGAGCTGTGAGTGTACCATGGATTTATATAGTGGTATTATGGTATTTCCTGTTTTATTATCTATCCTTTTCCTAATGGATTCTAACATTCTGTTAGCTTTTTTGACAGCTGCTGCACACTGAGAAGATGTTTTCAGAGAACTGTCTATAATGACCCCAAGATCTCTTTCTTGAGTGGTAACAGCTAATTTAGACCCCATCATTTTGGATGTATAGCTGGGATTATGTTTTTCAAGGTGCATTACTCTGCACTTATCAACATTTAATTTCATCTGCCATTTAGTTGCCCAGTCACCCAGTTTTGTGAGATCCCTTTGTAAATCTTCACGTGCTCTTTGGACTTAATTATCTTGAGTAATTAAATATCATCTGCAAACTTTGCCACTTCACTGTTTACCCCTTTTCTCAGATCATTTGAGTATGTTGAATAGCACTGGTCCCAATACAGATCCCTGGGGAACACTGCTATTTACCACTTTCTGTTGTGAACACTGACCCTTTATTCCTGCCCTTAGTTTACTATCTTTTAACCAATTACTGATCCATTAAAAGACCTCTCTTTTCCCATGACTGCTTACATTGCTTAAGACCCTTTGATATGGACCTTGCCAAAGACTTTCTGAAAATTTAAGTACACTATATCATAGAAGATTAGGGTTGGAAGGGACCTCAGGAGGTCATCTAGTCCAACCCCCTACTCAAAGCAGGACCAACCCCAAACAAGTCATCCAAGCCAGGGCTTTGTGAAGCTGCACCTTAAAAACCTAAAAGGATGGAGATTCCATCACCTCCCCAGGTAACCCATTCCAGTGCTTGATCACCCCCATAGAGAAAAAGGTTTTCCTAATATTGAACATAGACCTCCCCCACTGCAACGTGAGACCATTGCTCCTAGTTCTGCCATCTACTACCACTGAAAACAGCCTATTTCCATCCTCCCTGGAACCCCCTTTCAGGTAGTTAAAGGCTGCTATCAAATCCCCCCTCATTCTTCTCTTCTGCAGGCTACATAAGCCCAGCTGCTTCAGCCTCTCCTCATAAGTCAGAGGCTCCAGACCCCTCATCATTTTTCCCCCTTTCCTGGACTCTCCAACTTGTCCACATCCTTTTTGTAATCGGGGGCCCAAAACTGGACACAATACTGCAAATGAGGCCTCTCCAGTGCCGAATAGAGGGGAATAATCATTTCCCTCGATCTGCTGGCAATGCTCCTACTAATGCAGCCCAATATGCCATTAGCCTTCTTGGCAACCAGGGCACACTGCTGACTCATATCCAGCTTCTTATCCACTGTAACCCTCAGGTCCTTTTCTTCAAAACTGCTGCCTAGCTCGTCAGTCCCCAGTCTGTAGCTGTTCATGGGGTTCTTCCGTCCTAAGTGCAGGACTCTGCACTTGTCTTTGTTGAAGCTCATCTGATTTCTTTTGGCTCAATCCTCCAATTTGTCTAGGTCACTCTGTATCCTATCCCTGCCCTCCAGGGTATATACCACTCCCGACAGCTTAGTGTCATCTGCAAACTTGCTGAGGATGCAATCTACCCCATCCTCCAGATCATTAATGAAGATGTTGAACAAAACCAGACTCAGGACCGACCCCTGGGGCACTCCACTTGTGACTGGCTGCCAGCTAGACATGGAGCTATTGATCACTACCCGTTGACCCTGATGATCTAGCTAGCTTTCTATTCACTTTACAGTCCATTCATCCAACCAATACTTATTTAACTGGCTAATAAGAATACTGTGGGGAACCGTATCAAAATCTCTGCTAAAAATTAAGGTACATCATGTCCATTGCTTTCCCCTCATCCACAGAGTCAGTCATCTCATCATAGAAGGCAATCAGGTTGGTCAGATATAACTTTCCCTTGATTAATCCATGTTGACTGTTCCTGATCACCTTCCCCTCTTCCAAGTCCATCAAAATGGATTCCTAGAAGATCTGCTCCTTGATTTTTCTGGGGACTGAGGTGAGGCTGACCAGTCTATAGTTCCATGGATCCTCCTTCTTCCCTTTTTTCAAAGATGGGCACAACATTTGCCTTTTTCCAATCATCCAGGACTATATCCACTGGATCACTTTTGTTCATGCTTGTTGACCCCATGAAAGAATTCTAGTGTATTGATGAGGCATGATTTCCTTTACAAAAACCACGTTGACTCTTACCCAACAAACAGTAGTCATCTATGTGTGTTAGAATTCTGTTCTTTACTATAGTTGCAACCAATTTGCCTGGTACTGTAGTTAGGCTTACTGGCCTGTACTTGCCTGGGTAGCCTCTGGAGCCTTTTTTAAAAGTGTACATTACATTAGCTATCATCCAGTCATCTGGTACCTCGGCTGATTTATGTGATAGGTTATATACCAGAATTAGTTGTTCTGCAATTTCATTTTTGAGTTCGTTCCGAACTCTTGGGTGAATACCATCTGGTTCTGGTGGCTTATTACTGTTTATCAATTTGTTCCAAAACCTCCTCTGTTGACACCTCAATCTGAGATAGCTCCTCTGATTCATCACCTAAAACAATCTGTTCAGATATGGGGATCTCCCTCGCTCTTCACTGCAGCAAATGTGATGCAAAGAATTCATTTGGTTTCTCTGCAATGACTTTGTCTTCCTGGAATGTTCCTTTAACACCTCCTCAAAATTACAACCCTAATTTTTTTAGCACAAAATGGATTTTCTGAGAAAACACAAATAAATCTGTTAATTAATTTAATGGTTAAAATAATAAAAAATGGGTCCTTTAAGAAATTTGGTATCCTGTCAGACCTTTTTTGTTGTGGTTCTGAATGCTGTTCATAACAGAATATCACGGACTCTTTATACTTCCCACATAGTTAACACTCACTGAAGTCTTGTACATTGGCTACATTTGAAGACAGTTTCTCCTTCTGTGAGACCTGATGAATTACATTCTTCTACAGAGTGTTCCACAAAGAACTGCCCTCTTTCAAGATGGCTGCCATCTCTCATTCTCAATGGGACTGAAACAACAGGCTGCCCTCATGGTAGATGCTGAACCCTTTAGGAACAAAGGAAGGCAGTGGCCATTTTGAAAGAGGGGCCACAATTTTCCCTGAGACCATCTGAGATCTCTCAAGTGCTGCTGGATGCCTACCATGCTTCTGACCAGAGCAATCCTCTCTGTCCTCTGGGATCTCTCTGTCCACAGGCAGAGACAGAAGTATTGAGATCAACAGCTTGGTTTGACAACATGCCAGTTCTGAGAGGTATTTTTTCCAGTGTTGGCAACGCGCGAGATTTTATCTCAAGTCTCACACTATTTGGTGTTTCACTTAAAGCCCCGGCTGCTTGAGTCAGGTGGTTATGTAGGAATCTCTGCTTTGAGTTTAAAAAAAAAAATCAGCGGTCAACTGGCACAGCTGCTGTATTTCCTGGGCCAGGTCTGTCTGCGACGGATCCAGGCAGTGAAAGGGGAGGAGTCCAGGAGGGAGGATTAGCTTGTGGCGCATCTCATTCCAGAGTAAGTCTTTCTGCACCTTCATTTCCCAGCCTTTTGTATCATATTACTTCTCATTTACTGTGGCTGCTGAAGGCTCAAATGTCACCAAGTAAACAATGAATCATAGGAGAGAGCAGGGGTTTCCAAATATCCCGATTTAATTTATTAAGTAAACAGCTCCTGGAACGAGGCTCTGTCCATGGCTTGATGGCCTGGCAAAGTGGTTTCAAAATTGGAATAAGTTTCAACACACTGTGAGTGTTTTGCTTCCTCCAATCTTATGAGGTGCACGCTAAATATGGGACTCACAGGAGCGCTGCTAAGAGATGGAACTTTATTTTCTGGCGTCAGTCATCTGATATGGCTTAGGGCTATCATTGGCCCTGTCACATGACAAGGGTCATTTAAAAAAAATCAAATGAAATTAAAACAAAAAAGAGCTGAAAACCTGAGGTGAAGGATGACCTGGTAGGTAGGGCACTAGCCGACAGCTTAGGAGACTCAGTTTTCTTCTGGGCAGCAGACTTGCTGTGTGAATGTGTGTAGGTCACTTCACTTCTCTGACTCAATTCCTTTTCTGTTTTTTTTTAAAAAAAAATGGGGATAACACTTCTCTGCCTCCCAGGTGTATTGTAGGGATAAGTACATTAAGAACCGTGATGTTCTTTGAGATATCCGTATAAAAAGAAGCAGGTATTAAGAGCCACAAACAAACACAAGCAATTAAAAACACCGCGCAAATGACAAGGCCTTCAGTGGAGGTCAGGGCCAAGTCTGGGCGATGAAGAGTGTTGTGACTCTTATTGGCCCTCTGTCGATATCTTTGAATCCCAATGTACATGGTGACTTCCTATTCGCAAACATATTCCTCCACTTAACATCTAAAGGACATCTAGCACTCTGGGGGCCTGACCTAAAGCCCACTAAAGTCAACGGGCATCTTCCAATTGGCATCAATGGTTTTGGATGCGGACCCAAAAGCCTAAATCTGGGAGCCAACAGAATGTGTCTAGACAGGCATAGTGTGCTGACTAAGAAAGTCTACAATTACCAACTCTTGGAGTACCTTGGCCAGCACAAAAAACACAACTGGCCCCTCTGCATGGTAACTGCAGCAGAGTTAAGAAAACAGAACTGCAGCAGAGTTAAGAAACAGGCTTTGTGAAATTGCACAACAGGGTTTTGCTGGCAGAAGAATTAGTTTTCATCCAGTCGTCCACTGCATCCGTGCTCTTGGTAATTTTTTATTACTCACAACCCTCCTTACACTGTTCATATTTGGCAGACATGTGGACTGGAGAGGAATACTACACACAATAAATCTGGCTGTCTTCTGGGATCTCTGCCCACTTACTGCCATAGGGTTGCCAAAAGACCCTTATTACAAGGGATGTCCTTTATATTTACATCTCTGTACAACAAGATAGAGAGTTGCTGAGTGCTGCAGAAAGCAGCAAGAAATACTCCAGGTAAACGCTGGTGAGTACTGATTGTTATTATTAATAATATGGGGGGGCAGGGTGTTAAGAAAACAGTCTCTTATTTTGGAAATACAAGTTGGCAACCTGAATTGGACTCCATTTATGTGCCTTGCCATTAGCTGAGCACCCCAGTGGACTTGTCTATTAAAATATGGTAGCTAAGTAGCGGGAGATAGGAGTCACTACACCTTCTGGTAGGGGCAAGGAAAATGGCTAGACAGGGCAGGAAAGAAGCAGAAGTTGTAGGATGGGGCCTTGAGTTTAAATCATTCACCTTGTCTCAGAGATGCTCCCGCCCTTTCATGTCCAAAGCACTTTACACATTTAATTTGCTGCCACACCAAACAATAGCCAGAGTTCACTGATGAAACACATTCCCTGCTGCATGGCACCCCTGCACCATTGTGCTTGGCAGAAAAGGATGATTTCCAAATGGCATCACAAGGGGTGTCTGAGGCGTGCAGAATGCACTCAATCAAGCTGAAATTTGGCCAGGACACCAGGGGTAATACTTTTACCCTTGCAGGCTTGACCGTATAATCTTCCATGGTAACAAGTCAGGTTCTGCATCTTGCGTCACGTCCAAGGGAGGCTTTTAATGCCCTTTTACAACGTTTGCATTCACCACTCTTGCACCTCCTGCTGCTTAGTCTGGGGAATAGCTCTGCAGGTCCCAGCACCCCCACACGGTTGTGTCTCGCCCACCATTACCTCTGCCTTAGGACCCACATCTCTTCAAAGCCCGCACCATCCACTTTCATGCCCTCCAGCCATGCCGCAATCTGTGCTTTCCCCCTCTTCCAGGGGATTCTTTGGTCACAGTCTAGCCCAGGGGTCGGGAACCTTTTTGGCTGAGAGAGCCATGAACGCCACATATTTTAAAATGTAATTCCGTGAGAGCCATACAATATGTTTAAAACTAAACATGTGTGTGAGTGTGTCCTCCTCCGCAGTGAAATTAACAAGGCATCAATTTCACTGCGGAGAGTGTGTCCTGCTCCCGCTCTGCCCTGAAATTGACAAGGCAGAGTCAGTTTCACTGCCCAGAGTGTGCCCTGCTCTGCAGTGAAATTGACAAGGCAGAGTCAATTTCACTGTGGAGAGCAGTTCCTACTTCGTGGATTTTCACCATCGGGGGGGTCTAGGAACCTAATACCCACGATAGGTGAGGGATCACTGTACATGAGAATGTTTTATATTTTTAATGTTATTATTTTTTTTATTAAAGATTTGTCTGCGAGCCAGATGCAGCCATCAAAAGAGCCACATCTGGCTCGCGAGCCATAGGTTCCCGACCCCTGGTCTAGCCACTTCTTTCAGTGGCAGCTGCAGTCCACTGTCCAACCCTTACACCAGGACTCTCCGCTGCTCCTTTTCCAGAGCCTGCCTCTGCTCTGTCCGTGGTGCTGACCTCCCTCATCCTGCAGGGCCACCAGCCTTCCCTCCCCAACCTCCTGGGAGTGACGGCCCTTTCTTTTGGCTGCCGCTGCCTGGATAGGGCCTCCTCAGCCCTGGCTGGTTGTTCCTAGCGCAGCATCCCGAAGGCTTTAGTAACCCTTTCCAGGCTAGTGTGGGGCAGCCGCCCTCCACTTGCCCTCTCAGAGAGAAAAGATCCAGCATCATTTAGGTGTGCATTAGAGGTCTCCCATCCAAGTAAGCGTTGCTTAACTTGTGAGAGCTAATAGGAACCCAGAACCAGGTGAGAGAGCCATATGCAGCAGCAAGGTTTTCTAAAGGTTTTCACCAATGATCCAGAAAAGGGACTAGCGTCATGTCAGCGGTTGGGGGTTTATATCATTATCGATGCACAGTAGATCAAAGCGCAGCAGGGGCCACACAGACAGGTAGAGCACGGCAGGCTAGTGGGGTGTAAATGTATACTCCAGTATGTTGTGCACTCACTGTTCATCAGACCAGCCCTAATGTGACAGGTAGATTATTCCACAGGATTCCTGTGCTTTTGTCTGAGCACCTAGTGATGGCCTCAGGAAAAAAGGACTGAACTAGATGGACCCGGGGTGTGAGCCAGTCTGGCAATGCCCATGTTCCTATGTAGCAATGGTCAGAAGAAAGACGGAGGCTGATCCAAAGCCCACTGCAGCTAACGGAACACTTCCACCCCACCCCTCGGCTTCAATGGCATTTAGATAGGCTCCTAGCAAGTGTCTTGTGAACAAAGAGAGAAATAATTTTTCCTGGACTCTTGATTCTTTTGGCTGTAGTGGTTGATTTCTGAGTCTCTTTGAACTTGCACCTTTTCCTGTGGCCAAGAAGACCTAGCTTTAGTGTGGAGTCACACATGTGATGCTAAGCCAGACAGAGAGAAGCCATCTTAGCCCATTGGATCGCCCTTGAACTGTGGAAAGCTGCTCCCCACTTTACACCCCAGTTGCTCTGTTGCTTCCTCCGCTGACGTGTCTTTCAGAAATACCTTCTGATGGAAGATTTATGCAGAGGACAATCGTAGATTAATGCACTAATGTGTTAGCATACATAGAGTTACATGTCTGTGTGGTCTGTACAGCTGAGTTTAGAATGATACCTTTTCCCTGAGTTGTGATCTTTAACCGATCATTAACTAGAGAGAAGAATATTAGCTCTTGTTAATATATATATAATTAATAATATAATTAAACATATCAATCATAATAGCTCTAATTATAATACATAATCCTATCTTTTAGTAGCCTCTATACTGTCTTGAAGTATGTGATAAGATTAAGGTGTCTGAGCGTAACATGTCTGATGTGGGCACTAGAAATGCTTATAAATCTATAAAAATCCATAAATACAGAATTGGATTGATCTCTGAACCATGCTACTATTGTTCCAGCTGAGTGAGACCAACCCTCAATGCAATGAAAACTTAAACAATTTCTTCAGTGGTATCTGATATGTCTTCTTTCCTTTCATTTATTATAATTTGTATTTAATTAATTTATTTATTACATAGTGCAAAAGGTTAAACAAACTGCATGGACCATTCAAGCACACCGGCATATGTGGGAATGATCCCAACAATGAAGTAGATCCGCACAATGATAGCAGCACTGCAGAGTGTAGGATAGACTCACTTTACTGAGGTATCAGCTCTCTTTAGTGTGAACCCGTCCTTCCCCCCTCGGTCTGTGTCTGCAAGGATCTGGCTTCAGGCATTATAGACTTCCCTCCATTTGCAGCCTCCATGAGACTCAGTGTCTCTGCTAGGAGATGGGAATGACATTTGCTAGGCCAGTGCTAATCAGGAGCTCTCTTTCCTCGTCTCATCTGCTCACTGCAGGATGTTTCTATGGGGAAGTTTGGATCCAGATCAGAACATCCTAACTCAGGCTCATTGTTTCTTTTACCAAGTAAGCCCTGCTCTCCATTCCTTAGCCCACACTGCATAACTGAATTCAGACAGAACTGGGCCCTGCACTCCGATCTGCTCCCAGGAGCGTAATTTGGCATCATGTGTCACCACATCCATCCAGGCTGCTCCCAAGGAATGCTGAAATCCACAACTCCCATTGAAGTCACGATCATGCCTCTCTGAGGGGCATGTCCAGACCTCCCTCAACCAGCAGAGCCACCTCCCCTTGGAAAGCACCAAACTCCAGCACTGAATTTGACCTTTTTCGCCAGCCGGTGCATTCCTTTCACAGCCACATTGCAAGTGGAGAGGGCAGTAGCATTTCTGTGGCCTATCCAGTCCTTCAGTCTGTCTTTACTGTGAAGGCCATGATAGGGGCTGGCTTATTGCTCCCAGCAAGGTAACAGCTGTCCTTCACGAAGCTGCATTAAGATCTGCCCCTCCCCCCAGTGATCTCATTTCACACATTGAACCAACTTCTAGATAGTGAAACTTCCACTGGCCACTTCCAAGCACAGCTGGGTGGGAACCAGAGAGCTCGAGTGAAAAGGTGCCGATAGTCGTTACAAACCCTCAGCACTGCTTCGGCTCCATCTTCCAGCACAGGTCCCTGGTTCCCATAGCACACTGGCTGTCTCAAGCACATTCCTTGGAGCACTGAGGGTGGCACAGGAGGAGACGTGATCCACTGAAAGTAAAGGAGAAAATTGCTTTATTTTTTTGAATGTCTTTAACAGGAGGGAGAGAAGAAGAACCAGGCTGGCCCTGGAGAGCAAGTTAAATGAAAACAAACCAAACCCATTCTGGGAACATGAGACTGGCACTGAAAACGATGACGAGACAGAGGCCGCTGGTGTAAGGAAAGGAAAAAAGAAGGGGAAAGACATGGGATTTTTTGGCAGACATGGCTCTGCTCTGGATGAGAAATGAGGAAGAGCTCTACTGAAGCCCCTGGACCTCATGCTGGGCTGAGCAAGGAAGGATCAGGCCCAGTGAGTTTTAATTTCTTTTTTTTTTAATTTCACAGAAAGTTTAGTGCCAAGACACCAGGCTCTAAACCAAAGATAAATGTGATTCCATGCATCAGGGCCCAGCAAGGGCTTTGGCTGTGTGGGAGGGGCATTAGAAAGAGGGCACTGCACAAGAGATGGGCTCAGATGCTCAACAAAGCCACACATCCAGGGAAGCTGAGTCCCCTTTGGGAGGGGACATGGGGACAAAGGGCCTGCTCTTGCAAAGTGCTGAGTGCTTGCAGCCCCTGTCAGTTTTGATGGGTGCTGTGAGCACTCAGCACCTCTGAGATTTAGGCCCCAGACAGTTTTGACAGAGATGCGCACACACAGCACATTAGGAGCCAGCTCCTGGGCTGGCTTTTTAACCTGCTCCAAGGCTCAGGTTCAAGGCCAGCCCTTTTTCTAAATTATTTTTCCTGTATTTTTTACCATTTTCCTATAAACATTTTGCAAAATTGATTCCTGTGGAGAGAGTGGGGGGCGTTGTATCTTCTAAGCTGCCCATTCATGAGCACAATGGGAATTCCAAAAGCGAGTTTGGGGTTCTCTTGGATTTTCTGGGGCCTAACCTGGGCTCTTTTAGTCTGTCCCTACCTCCATGTATGGGGTTGAGGTACATGCCAGGGGAGCTGTGTTGCTGGACTCTTGCAGTGCCCCCTGCCTATGCGGTACCAGCTCTGGGGCTAAACACTGCACCACAGTCTGCAGGATTTCTATCCTGCCCCTTCCATCAGCACTGAATTTGCTAAAAAAAGAGAGATGCAGAAAGCAAAACGAATTGTCAGCTCACAACAAGGACTGTAAAATGATGAATTTCCCAAATACTTGCCCAGGTGTATAGCCAATGCTTTCTTATTGTTAATTATTATTGTGATTTTGGTTTATTATTAGTATTGTTATGCCAAAAAAAAAGAGCAAACCAGAATGAAGTTTTCTTTTGGATTTTATAAAGCATTCCCAAGTAATTATCCGAGGAGCAGAGTTTAAAAGGATCTGCATGCAATTGTCAGAAAATGTAATTAATTTCCTGTAATTCACAATGTAGAAAAGTGCCGGAGAGAGTAAATTGGACAGGAGACTTCAGTGCTTGGGAGATGAGGTTTTGAAAGGCTGCTGACTAATACAGCACTGACCTGAAAGCAAATCCTTACATTCACGCTGGACCGACTGTTTCCATGACAACCGTTGTTATTAGTAACTGAAAATGTATTGCTGTTAAGAGTGGCAGCAGTTTTTTTTCAGTTCAATTCAAGAGCAGCTGGGTACTTTACTCATGAAGATAAAGTGTGCAGATCGCAACGACACTAATGTTATGTGCTGCACCTATCTTAATACAAACCTTATACTTACACATGATACAGATAGATGTGTGCATTGCTTTGGGGGTGGAAAGACCTAGGGAAGGCAAGAAGAAATGAGAACTTGTATCAAAGAAATCATCAGGAAAAAATAACCATGGCCGTCATCACCCTTCACGTTAACTCTTTAGTGAAATTCCCTGTGGATTCAGTCGGACTGAAATGCTTAAGGAAAGTAAATCCTGTTAGGAAATAACGGCATGACCCTAGCCCACCTGGAGAGGCACCGAGGGCTGATTGCTCCCTTGTACTAAGTGCCTGGTTACATACACTCCCCTCTTGACTCTACCCTGTAGTAACACTGGTTACTATTGCTGGGCAATGACTTCCAGGGCAAAGCTCTCACTTACACTGGTTTTACACCAGCATAACTTCATTGACTTCAATGGAGTCACTCCTGATTTACACCAGTTAGAGACCGGGGTCACCCCTAAGGAGGCTAGAAAACTAGCTCAGCTCACTTCTCATTCAGGCGAGTCATTCGTACCCTAGTCTAACCTCTTTCTGGCTGGATAATACTTAATGGTAAATTAAAATGTGCTGGGCCCGTTTCTGATCTCAGTTACACCAGTTTAAATTCAGAGTCACTCCACTGAGGTCTGTGGAGTTACACCAGATTTACACCAGTATACATTTTGGAAACACTACATTGGGTTTTGTGGAGTTGCTGTGGTTGACTTCAGTATAGTGAGAGAAAATTTGGCCCCAGCAAAGTATCGGTTGTCAAAGTAGGTTCTGTAGCACGAGTGGGTCCTTTTCTTGTATGTCAGTCTGCAAATAGCAGCAGCACATTCAGAGAGCAAATAAGCTACAAGCCACAATAAAAAATGTTGCAAATTATACCCTTACTAGATGGCATTTATAATCTGTTTGAAAGCGATCTTTAGGCACTTAATTGACATATTCCAAGATAGCTATAACATATTGGCTAGTTAGACACCAATTGACATACTTATTAAATATCAATTAGCACATTCCACAATTTGATTCTTAATTAGCTTGCTATAGCTATTCTATCAAATGCCAATTAAATGCTTGAAATTTCTTACAAGTCAGCTGTACTCAGATAATAATTAAGTATGCATTGCTTAAGTCACTTTTAGTTAATTACATGGCAAACTAATTTGGGCTACACATATTAGACCTTCCAATAATTTGTCCTTTATCAATCAATTGGTATGTAATGAACTCATTATTCATTTTCTAGATCGGAATGAAATGTCTGTTTGCCGTTCTTGCTTTTAGTTTCCTTTACAAGTGTAGTTTAAATCCATCGTTATTCACATATGATGACCTCTCTTGTGCCTCTCAGGCTCTGGGGCTGGTTGGGACCATTGTGGATGCAGTAATGCAGGGGACCAGTAATGCAGTAATGTGGATGCAGTAATGCATTGTGGACGAGTAATGCAGGGGAAGCTCAGAGAAGCACAATGCCTGGTGTTCCCCAGTACATGGGGGTGCGGGGGGGGGGCAATGCATGGCCCTCTGTGCAGCTGGACAGCTCTCTGGCAAGGGGCAGTGGCTGGATGGAGTTGGCTGGCAATTTTTCCATGGAAAACTTGATGAAACTGAAACTCTTCTCAGGAATGTGTCCGCTCCAACAAGACCGACTCTTTGGTTCAGGCCTGAGTTTGTGGAAGATAAGAAGCTGTTTGTAAAGCAACCGCTCAGTGCAATACAAATTAGTCTATTGACAGGACTGCAAGTGGGCAACTTGCAGCTTTGTTTCACTGCATCCTCACCAAGTAGGTGGGGGGGGGGAACTGCCATTGGCTGACCAAGAAGTGAGGGAGGGGTGCAGTAAGGTTCCATCTGAATATTCGGAGTAACACACTTAACCCCTTGGTGACCGCTTTACTACAGAAAGATTTTTGTGGCCATTTTTTTTTTGATGGCAGCTGTGTGGAACTGCACGTCTGTTTGGAAAGTTGCAAAGGAGCCTGGCAGAGGTAGGCCGGGGGCAGAGAGAGCGCAGGTGTGCTGGGCTAATGTCCATGGTAACTGCAGCAGTGTGCATACTGCACTGCGCGGAGTCTGCGGAGGCACCTCTCACGGAGATTTCTTTATTCTTCCATCCATCCCTGCAGGATCTGAGCCCTTCTCAAGAACTAAAAGAGCAAACAATATCAATTGCTTTCTCTCACGGGCAGTTGGTGTTAAAGGCAGGGGAATGCTGAGGGGCCATGGTGGCCCTGCCTCTTCCCCTGCCCTCCCTGCTGGGAAGGCAGAAGTTTTTATGCTTCATGCGGGTTTCCCTCAGCCACCCGGGAACCTGTCTGCATGGAGCACATAAAGCTCAGTGCGCCAGGCACACAAGCAGCGTGAGACGGCTGCCAGCATCCTAACTTCTCGTCTCCGGTCTCTGCTTCAATTTCATGTCCCTCTCTGCCTGTTGCTGCCTACCTGGCTGGGCTTGGGCAGCGCTACAGCCTGAATCTGCTCTCAGATTCCTCCTCTCCTCCCTGCCCCTCCGCACCCACGCATGCTTCCTGTCCCCTCACTCCCCTACCCTGTTCAGTAATCAGTTAAGAGTCCCTTCAAAGACACTCATTTGCTTTCCAGATAAGGGAACTGGAAAGTAAAATGGAAGGGAAGAAGCAGCATGGCTTGGCGTTGGAAGCAGAGCTAGGAATGGGAAGGTTTGGGGTTTTATAACAGCCCACTGTCACAGACTTGCAGCAGGACACTGGACCACCAGTCATTTAAGGCTTGATCTCAAGGAGAGTCTTTCCATTGATTTAAAAAGGTAATGGATAAAGGGGACTTAATCAGCCCGTGCCTCAGTTTCTCCATCCAAAAGCCAGAGGTAATACGTGCCTGCCTCAGAGGAGTATTGAGTAACTTAATTCATTGTTTTGGTTAGGCGCTTTGAGCTCATCAGAGGGAGCCTGTTTTAGAAGTGCGAAGTGTTTTCGCAATTAACCTTTCATTCATAAGCACTCCTTCTGGATCACAGGAGACTGGGATTTTACCGGACTCCTCCTCCCGATGATGCTGGAGCCAATTGCCAGAACAGGAGTGTGTGTGGGGGGAGGGAAAGGCCAGCAGGGCCCGCTGCCACCATCACTTTTCAAAGTGGGAGGCCAGAGAGCTAGACAAGACAAGCTGCCACCAAGCCAGCCTTCTGCTCTGTGCAGAAGGTGGGCCGTTCCCTTCCCTCCCTTCCAAGCCACTGCAGGGCTGGCCTGGAATCGCATCGCTCAGTGTGTGGCAGGGGCAGGCACCACTCTGCCATCCAGTCCTCAGGGCCAGGGCCAGCTATGCAGGGCCACGTAGCTGAGCAATAAAAGGTCGGGAGAAATGGATCCCCCTCCACCGGGCCCAGAGCCCTTCAGAGTGTTCCCACGAAGTAAGCTGCAAGCGGGCAGCAATGAGGGGCACCTGGGGGCAGCAAATGCTCCCCCTAGTTTTTTTTACTTGTTCAAGTGGCGAGGGGAGCTCTTAGCTCGGTGGGGGGAGAGTGGCGGGGCCTTGGGGAAGGGTGTGCATGGAGAAGAAGGGGGTCGAGCGGGGAGGGGGTGCTGCACGTGACAAGGGGGCACTAGACACTCGATTTATATCACATTAGAAGTTATAGGTCTAACCCTCCACCCTGCTATATCAATCTGATAACTCCATTGCTTGCAGTGGCGTTACTTCTGATTTACACCGCTGTGAGCAGAGAACCAGGCCTCAAATGTGTGAATTATCCTCTCCATGACTAATAAATAGCAAACATGAGAGGAAGAAAAACCAGCCATTGCACAGGTACCTTTGAGCTACAGTCGAGGCTAGCCATGTCCGTGCACACACTCGCAGCAATAGGGCTACGGGTACACGCTGGCAAAGCCAGATAGCAGAACCAAGGAATGTGTGCGCTGCTGTATTCACATTTCATGTGTCCCTCGTGATACAGTGATCGCTCGTTACCCTAACCCTGAACATACCCCCAGAGGTGGTTGGTTTGTAAATTTATTTCTTTAGTCACTACACTGAGCATGAAAGGTGTCACGGGATGTGCGCCAGATCTAGAGACTGAGATCCTCTTCTTAGCCACAAATGACACATTATAAACTATTGCCCCTAAAATGCCCCATCAGTGCCCTTGCCTGGATCATTGCCAGGGATGAGAAGTTGTCTCCATGATCCCTTCAGTCCTTCGACGCTGAGACTGCTGGCAAGGAAGCCAGGGAGTGACAAGCGTAGGGGTGGCTGGCTTTGTGACATGCACACCTGTGATCTGAGGGGCTGAGACCCCCGTGCTCCTCACACTGGCTCCATAAGCCATTGCCAACACCTGCATCTTTGGTTATCTGCTGCAAGATGCAGATAGAGGTGTGTTCCTTTTCAGACAGGCACCCAGGGCTTTTACCAGGCAATGGAACTGGAAGCAGCTCATTCTCATCTCAGTGTTTCCTTGTCTTTGTGTTGTATCCCCCTATTGCCTCTGATATTAGAGTTAGATTGTGAGGTCTTCAGGGTGGGGACCCTCCGTTTATTATGTGTGCGCATACAGTGCCTAGCACAGTGGGGCTCTGATCTTTGATAGGGGCTTGTCAGTGCTTCCACAATATAAATAACACCACTTTTGTGGGATATAGCCTGTCATTCAAACAGGCGTGTCCACACAAATGTCATCCCTTCAGCCA
The DNA here is from genome assembly GCA_007922155.1 of Mesoclemmys tuberculata. Classification (NCBI taxonomy): domain Eukaryota; kingdom Metazoa; phylum Chordata; order Testudines; family Chelidae; genus Mesoclemmys; species Mesoclemmys tuberculata. The sequence goes on from ML675625.1 coordinate 3,199,220, forward strand.
CTGTATACCAGCAATATCTGGAGCTGCAGCATGGAAGGGAGAGAGACATGGTGTTCTAGTCATTTATGGCTTAACCAGGATATCTTCAATGATCTGAAACTCAAAAGAGAGTCCAACAAAAGTGGAAACTAGGTCAACTTACGGCGGATGAGCATAAACAAATGATACAAGCATGTAGGGACACAATTAGAAAGACAAGGCATAAAATGAGATTAAATTAGCTAGAGACATAAAAGGCAACAAGAAAATATTCTACAAATACATTAGAAGCAAGAGGAAGATGAAGAAAAGGGTAGGCCCATCACGCAATAAGCAGAAAAGGCAATAGAAAACATGGAAATGGCGAAAGTGCTAAATGACATTTTTGTTTCAGTTTTCACCAAAAAGGTGAAAGGACAAATTGCCCGGGGAGACTGTGGAATCTCTGTCACTGGAGGCTTTTTAGACCAGGTTAGACAAACCCTTGTCAGGGATGGGCTAATTATTACTTAGTCCTGCCTGGAGTGCAGGAGATGGGCCTAGATGACCTATTGAGGGCCCTTTTAGTCTTACATTTCTAGGATTCTGTGTTTCTCTGTTCCCATTTAAAACAGAATACTTTCTCTAAGCTTCACAAGGAGGCAAAACCACCAGCTTACAATGAGCTGCATTTTGTTGGATATGAACCTACACTGCTCCTCAGAAATCTCTGAGGTCTGACACATCCTGCCCTTCATTCTCCTTCCCTGCTTTCCCGCCCCTGCGTTCTTGCCGCCTAGTCCTGCCCCCACTGACTGACCCTCTGCCTTGGAGGGCTGGGTGCTCGTGCAGGGCAAGCGCTGGAAGTGCAAAGCCAGAGCCCAGCACCCTCCCCTTGTCACCGAGGGGGGAGACAGCCCCTGTAAGACCATGAAGGGGGCTGCGGGAGCTGGGCCTCCCACCACACCCCCTGCCAGAGCCCAGTGGACAGCACCAGCCGAGGAAGCCGTGGTGGCAGTTGTGGGCAGCACCATCTCCCTCCTGGAGTTCCTCCTTGTGGAGGCCCTGCCGGGAAGCTCCCCTGTCCCCCTGTCATCTGCCCACCCCGCACTGGTGCTGAAGCAACCGCTGCCTCGGCTGCCGGGGGGAGAACCTTGTGGTGGTGGGAGGGGACGTCTTGTCCATTTTTGATGAGATCGATGCCCTGGGTCTGACCCTGGCTTGTCGGGGAGACGACCCCCCCAGTGGAAGGCCTCAATCTGGGCAGTGCCGAGCCACTCCTCCCTCTTCCCTCCCTCCCTTCCCAGGCTGCTTCCCCTGCTCCCATCCCCGGGGCATCCCTGGGCTCCTCCACCTGCCCGACTGATGACGTCTCCACCACTGGGGCCGCTGTAGCCCTTGTGGTGATGGCCGGGGCCGAGTGGCTGGGCTCTGAGCCCCCAGGCGTCCCTTCCTCTGCCGTGGGGCAGCTGCCCCTCCTAGCCCCTGAAGGTGCCAGTCTGGCTGCCCCTCTGCCCAGGGCCAACGCTGCTGACGCTGAGGCCACGGAAGTGCCTGAGCCCAGCCCCATGGAGGACGCCCTCCCCTTCTCCACCCAGTCTAGCTCCCAGCCCCAGTCAGAAGGCACTGCGCCCCGCTGGCCGGGTTGCTAGTGCTGGGGATCCCGCCCCCAATCCCAGCCCTGACCCCTCTCCTGCTCCTTGCCCTGACCCTCTCCCTGCCGCCCCCCCACTCCCAATCCCGCCCCAGCTCCCGTCCCCACCTTGGCCCTTCCCTTCTTCCCTTCACCACCTGCGCCTCTGCCGCCCCTGGAGTCGTCTCCTTTCCTCTCCAGGGAGCGACTTGCATTCACCTCTCCCAGCCCGCCTGGGGCTGCGGTCTTCCCTCCGCTGCTGCTCCCAGTGCCCGTCCCAGCAGGTCACGGAGCCATGGTGGGGGCTGGGCCGAAAGGCGAGACGAGCTGCGCTCCTTCCTACTGGACAGGTGCGTGCCCGGAACCGGGTGCAACTCACCCTGCAGTGCTGGGGGGGCTTCCACCGCACGCTCCGAGCCATGAGGGCCACACTGAAGGAGGGAAAAGGGACGAGGAGGCAGGACGCTGTGGCCTACCAGTGGGTCCGCGGCTTCTGTGATGCCCTGTGGCCTTCGGGACCAGCCATGGGCTGCTGCAGAGCCCCTAGCGCTCCTGCCTGTGAAGATCCCCCCCAAGCCCCTCATGATGCCTGTCACCTTCACAACCTTGAACACCTGGGGCTGTAGGATGGGTCTCCGCAAGTGCCAGATGCTCTCCTTCCTTCAGGAGAGGGGGGGTATTCTGTGATGTTCCTGCAGGGGACCCGTGCAGATCCAGCCGCCAAGGTTAGCTGGTGACTGGAGTGGGGGGACGGGGTGTTCTCTAGTCACCTCTCCACTTATGCAGGTGGAGTAGCCATCCTGTTCTCCCCCGACCTACAGCCTGAGGTGCTGGGGGTCGCCGAGGTTGTGCCAGGCCGCTTGCTGCACCTCCAGGTCTGCATGGAGGGGCTGGTGTTGAACCTTGTCAACGTCTACGCCTGGACATTGGGCCCGGAGTGGGTGCGTTTCTTCAAGCAGGTGTCCGCCTTCCTCGCCTTCCTCATGAGTGCCTGGTCCTGGGCGGGGATTTCAACATCACCCTTGAGGAATGGAACCACACGGGGACCGAGCAATGCCAGGCCACCATGGATGTCCTCCAGGAGATTATAGACCATCACTCCTGGTGGATGTCTGGCGCGACCACCACCTGGACGACGTCGTCACCTTCACCTTCATCCGGGTGGGGGAAGACTGGTCAAGCCACTCCCGGTTGGACCTCATCTATTTCTCCCATCACCATCTCTCACAGCCCACTCCTCCAGCGTCCAGCTGGCCCTGTTCTCAGGTCACCATATGGTGACCATGATGGCCTCTCTCACCGTGGAGAGGCTGGGGCCGGCCTACTGGCACTTTAACAATAGCCTGCTGGAGGACGTGGGCTTCATGGCGTCCTTCCGGGAGTTCTGGCTGTCCTGGTGGGGGCAGAGGGGCGCCTTTCCCTCGGCGCAGTGCTGGTGGGACGTGGGGAAGGTGCGCGCCCGGCTCTTCTGCTGTGACTACGCTTGGGGGGCCAGCCGGCAAAGGGATGCAGGGATAGGGCAGCTGGAGCGGGAGGTTTTACAGCTGGAGAGGCGTCTGGCCACCAGCCCCAGGGAGCCATCCCTCTGCAGAGTGTGCCAGGAGAAGTGGGAGGAGCTCTGGGCCTTCAAAGACCTTCGGGCTCAGGGAGCCTTCGTTCGATCCCGCATCCGTCTCCTTCAGGAGATGGATCGCAGCTCCCGCTTCTTCTATGTCCTGGAGAAAAGGAGGGGGGCCCAGAAGCACGTCACCTGCCTTCTGGCAGAGGACGGTGCCCCCCTCACAGATCTGGCGGAGATGCGGGGAAGGGCTAGGGCTTTCTATGCTGATGTCTTCTCCCCGGATCAGACCGAATCTGCCGCCTGCAGGGTGCTCTGGAACAACCTTCCCATGGTCGGCACAGGTGACCAAGACCAGCTGGAACTACCTCTCACTCTGACCAAGTTCTCGGACACCCTCCACCTCATGCCCACGAACAAATCCCCAGGCTGACCATGGAGTTCCACCGTGCGTTCTGGGATGTCCTCAGGCCGGACCTCGTCACCATTTGGGTTGAGTCCGAGGGCAGTGGAGAGCTCCCCTTCTCGTGCAGGTGGGCTGTGCTCACCCTGCTGTCCAAGAAGGGGGACCTCCATGACCTGCAGAACTGGTGTCCCATCTCGCTCCTTGGCACAGACTATAAAATCATGGCTAAGGTCATCTTGCTGAGACTGGGGTCCATGCTGCAGGTCGTGGTCCACCCCGATCAGACCCACACTGTCCTTGGCCCCACCATCTATGATAATCTCTACCTGGTCCGGGACCTCTTGGAGCTCAGGTGTAGGGACGGTCTGGCATTCACTCTACTGTTCCTGGACCAGAATAAGGCATTCTACAGGGTGGACCACGGGTATCTCGTGGGCACCCTGTGGGCATCGGGCCCCATTTCATGCAGAGTGTGTGGTCAAGCTCAACTGGACTCTGACCCAACCGGTCAGCTTCGGGAGAGGAATGCGTCAAGGCTGCCTGCTCTTGGGCCAGCTGTATGCTCTGGCCATCGAGCCCTTCCTCTGTCTCCTCCCCTGGAGGCTGACAGGGTTGGGTGAGCCAGAGATGAGGCTTGTCCTGTCATCGTACGGCGCCAACGTACTCTGCAAGATCCAGGACGCAGGTGACCTGGTACAGTTGGAGGCCTGCCTGGCCATCAGCTCAGCAGCCTCCGCCACCTGGGTCAACTGGGCCAAGAGCTCTGGCCTGATGGCAGAGGCCGGGTGTGGGCCAACTCCCTCCCACCCACGCTTCAAGCCATCCCGTGGAGTGCGGGTCCGCTGCTCAATCTGGGCGTTTACGTGTCCACCACCCACCCCTCCCCAGCAGAGAACTGGCAGGATTTGGAGGGCAGGGTGTCTGAGTGGCTGCAGACATGGACAGGACTGCTCCGGTGCCGTGCCCTCGGGGGAGGGCACTGGTGCTCAACCAGATGGTCCTGTCCATGCTCTGGCACCGGATCAACACCCTGGTCCTGACCCCCAGGTTCCTGGCCCACTTCCAACAGACAGTTCTCGAGTTCTTTTGGCCGGGACTGCACTGGGTCTCTCCAGGGATCCTGAGTTTCCCCCTGGAGGAAGGAGGGCAGAGCCTGTGCTGTCTCCACAGCCAGGTCCACACCATCTGTCTCCAGGCCCTGCAGAGACTCCTTTACAGTGCAGGTAGTCTGGTGTGGAGCCACTTGGTGCACGCCTTCCTCTGCCACCTCCAAGGGCTCTGAAATGACCAGCAGCTCTTTTATCTCCACCCCACAGGCCTTCTGCAAGACCTCCCCGAGCTACTGATCTTCTACCAGGATCTCCTCCGGGCCTGGAGGCTGCTCTCGGCCTCCAGGCCTCTTGCAGCCACCGGGGGGAAGGTCTCTTCATGTTGCTCCTGCTACACAACCCCCAACTCTGTATGCAGGTGGCAGAGGCCCCCTTGGTGTGATGGAGGCTGGTCTTGGCAAGTGTCACCAGGTTTGGAGATCTCCTGGGCTATGACTGGGGAGACTGGGTGGAACCCCAGGCACTGGCTCAGCGCATGGGGCTTTCCACTCCTCGAACTCCCCAGCACATACTCCAGGAGGTGAGGGCAGCCTTGCCCTCAGTTGCTCAGGTCTACCTTGAGCGGATCCTGCGGTAGAGCACTCCCTGCCTCCTCTTCAGCCTAGCCCTTTGGAGCTTTTCTTCGGGCCCCAGCCCCAGGAGCCCCCCTGGCCACCCTCTCCCCACACAGCAAGCCAGCTGATAGACTTGCAGCTGGTCCTCTTCCAAACTGCACCGAGGGACCATCTGTACACACTCGTGCTCCACACCCTCCATTTCTTCACCCTCGTGTCCCACCCTGACACCAAACGGGGGGACCTGCTACCACCCATGGAGGGTGAGGACCCCCGGTGGGCCAGTCTTTATTCCACCCTGACCCCGCAGCCCGCCGGAGACATCAGTTGGCAGCTGCTTCACAGAGCCATGAGCATTGGCGTGTACCTAGTGCAGTTCACCTGCCCTTCTGCAGTGCGAGGGAGACCCTGGCACACGTCTACCTTGAGTGTGCCAGACTGCATCCCCTGTTCCAGCTCCTTCTCCTGAGGTTCTGGCTGCACTTTTCCCCTCACCTGTTCTTATATGCACACCCCATCCATGGTCCCACAAAGTCGTGAGACCTCCTCATCAACCTCCTCCTGGCCCTGGCCAAAGTGGCCATCTAAAACACCAGGGAGAGGAGGTTGGCTGGGGGGGTGCCCTGCGACTGTGGGGCCTACTTCTGCTCCTCCGTCTGTGCACACATCCGGGCAGAGTTCCTGTGGGCCGTGTCCGCTGACTCCTGGGCTACTTTCGAGGAGCAGTAGGGTTCTCCGGGGTTCTCTGCTTGGTGTCCCCATAGGTTCCCTCCATTTAGCCCTTTGACCCTAACGCCCATCCCTATTTTTTCATTTGCTGTCTCCCATAATTAGTTGAGTCCAGGCTCAGTGGCTCCTCCACCCAGGCTGAAACTCAAATAGGAGCGCCCTGATACAGGGTTGAGCAAACCATTTCAACTGTTGATTTAAGCAGCAGGCTGAAAAGAAATGTCCATTTGAAATGAAACAGTGGAGCAGTTCATTTCGACAACTCCCAAATTTTATTTTCAGGTTTTGTTTTGGCTGAAACTATTTGCCGAATTCAGCTCAGATTTTTGCGTAGCCTTGGTGCCCCGATCAGTGTATTTTTTGCATGACTTTACTATTTGCCAAAAAGGGTTCAACCCAGTCTGTTAACACCCCTACTCAGCTAACGTTCTTCTGCTGGCAGAAATGGCATGCGAAGCAACTGGGATTGCCAAGGGTGGCACCTGCAGCCGTAAGCACGTTACTCCCAGTGTGTCCCACTGGAAGCAGCAAGAGCCAGCAGCACCAGCCGCATCACTGGTCACTCTGGTATGGTCCTGCCAGCCCTCCATTGTAACAGGGAAGTTGCAGGGCCACAGTAGAGTGCGCAGCGTTGCAGTCCCCATGCGGCGGGGAGGAGAGGTCACAGTACCACTCGGGCTTGGCTCCGCAGCCTCTTTGCACTAGGTCACAACACCAGCCACGCAAGTTTGGCCACACCTCCGCCCGCATCATGGCCAAGGGGCTGCAGGCCAAGCCTGAGTGGGCACACTGGGCAGTGGGGTGGCCAGCGCCGCTCCTCCCTGCCGCTGCCACAGGGCTGGTTCTCGCACCTGGGCTCCCCCACATGGGCTGCCTGACCTTACCCGGCTTCCAGCATCTCACGTCTCCTCTCAGGCACCAGAGCAGGCCAGGCTGGAAGGCGGGAGCTGAGCATGGCCTGGACTCAGCAAGTGAGATGCTAGGGCCAGGGACGGCAGCAAGGATGTGGCCAGGGATTGACTGTGTGTACCGTGGGGAAAATTCCCGCGGGAGATTCTGCTCCACACACTCTGTCTCAGCAGAGGACCAGAGCATCTGCCCTACACCTTTGCTGCTCTGTTGCCTTTGACCTGATTGTTCCGTTAGCTGCGTGACCAAGATCTCCACTTCAGCCCCTGGCACCTGTAGCTTTTGCATTGCTTAACGTTTTAAGCATGTTAACTAGAGCGTGCAACTTGAGCACAGCCCGGCATGTAGCTGTACCAAGAGTTAGGCTACAAATGCACGGACAGACTCAGAACTGCCCATCTGCCTCTTCCCGAAACCCAGAGCATGGGGGCAGAAACTGATTAGGAAGGGGTTGGGAAATGACTGTAGGTGTAAGGGTGGCAGATTACAGTGTGACTACAACACCAGGGTTTGTTACTTTAAAGTATCAGTCCAAGTTATTTTTATTTTTTGGTTTGCTCCTCCAGCTTTGTTTCTATAAGGAAGCAGAGTCCAGTGATTAGTGCACAGGACTGGCCCGCAGGAGTTCTGGGATCTGTTTCTAGCTATGCCACTGACTCTCTGGGTGACCTTGGTTGAGTCCCTTATTGTTTCTGGGCCTCAACGTCTCCATCTGTAAAATGGGGGGGCTTACTGCACTATCTCACCGGGCTGTTGAGAGGCTTACTTATTCATTGCTTGTTATTGCTGATATTACAGTAGTGCCTAACAGCTCCATTGTGTCAGGTGCTGTACATGCACACGGTGACAGATCATCTGTGAGCTAAAGCTTTACAATCTTAGGGCCAAACTAGGACACCTCACTCACACTGAACAGTACTCTTGCCAGGTGCATTCCCACTGAAGACAATGAGGCTATTTATCACTCCGAGTGAGAAAGGGTCTCACACCCAGCCCTAACAAGGCCAGGCAGACAAAAGGAAGCTGCTGATGGGGAAACAAGTAAAGTCCTCAAAGGTCACTCAGCAGGTCAGAGCTGGGGTTAGAATACGGGGTCCTTCTCCCTGCCATGCTGCCTGCTTCCCTGGATTTGGGGTCTTTGGTAAAGAATCAGGGGTGCAACAAGCAGGGTGCAATGCTTGGCTCCTGACTGGAGCTGGACATGTCATCTGTCCCCATCATCACAGAGGAGTGGCTGGGTCCCACCTGAAAGGTGTTCATCGAATCATAGAATATCAGAGTTGGAAGGGACCTCAGGAGGTCATTTAGTCCAACCCCCTGCCCAAAGCAGGACTATCCTCAGCTAAATCATCCCAGCCAGGGCTTTATCAAGGCGCAGCTTAAAAACCTCTAGCGACGGAGATTCCACCACCTCCCTAGGTAACCCATTCAGTGCTTCACCACCTTCCTAGGGAAAAAGATTTTCCTAATATCCACCTTGACCTCCCCCACTGCAACTTGAGACCATTGCTCCTCATTCTGTCATCTGCTACCACTGAGAACAGCCTCGTTCCATCCTCCCCAGAGCCCCTTTTCAGGTAGTTAAAGGCTGCTATCAAATCCCCCTCATTCTTCTCTTCTGTAGACTAAACAGGCCTACTTCTTTCAGCCTGTCCTCATAAGTCTTGTGCTCCAGTCCCCTAATCATTTTTGTTGCCCTCCCCTGGGCTCTCTTCAACTTGTCCACATCCTTTTTGTAGTGGGGGGCCCAAAACTGGACACAATACTCCAAATGTGGCCTCACTAATGCCGAACAGAGGGGAATAATCACTTATCGTGATCTGCTGGAAATGCTCCTATTAATGCAGCCCAATATGCTGTTATCCTTCTTGACAACCAGGGCACACTGCTGACTTGTATCCAGCTTCTTATCCACCGTAACCCCCAGGTCCTTTTGTGCAGAACTGCTGCCTAGCCCAACCTGCCTGCTGTTCCAACTCATGTGCCTGGTTGGAGCCCCACCCCTGCAGTCCTTCTGGCCCCCTGGGCACTGAGTGCCCCCAGCCCGCAGGGAGACACAGAGCAGCTCACTGGGCACTCTGTGCTCCTGGGAGGGAGGGTTGGATCAGAGTTTTTGGTGCTTCCTGGGGAAGCGGAAACGTGGAAGGGGATTGGGTTGGGGGCTCCCAGAACTGCCTGTCCCCTGGTGGAGATGGTGCTCATAGCCTGACCATCTTCTGGGTAAGAGCTCAGGGGTCAGAGTGGGGAGACTGTGGGGCTGGGTGCAGTGGTGAGCATGGAGCTGGTTGCAGGGCAATGTGGGGGGAAGAGCACAGGGCTGGCTGGGGGCAGCAGGTGGGAGAGCTCCAGGTCCTCTCCTTAGGAAAAGTCTTGCTGCGCTCTGAAAGGAGGTGATTCTCCAGCAATGCCCAGAGAACGCACCTTCCCCTCTCCTCACAGACCTGCGCACGTTCCTCTCTGCGCTCCTAACCCCGCTCTCAGGAACGCTCGCCTGTTGCACCAAGGGAGGGGCCCCTGCTCAGTTAGCACGAGGAGCGAGGAGCTGCCCAGGCCTTTGCGAACCCAGGGACGTCCAGAGCCCAGCAGGCTGCTTGACACGGGCATTTTCCACACAGACTGAAGCGAGCAGCCTGCACAACGCCAGTGTGGTGACACAACGAAAAGGCCGTGCGCTTATTTTTAGCTCTGACAGAATGAAGAAGGGCTTTCGACAAAATCCATTCTGTCCTTGAGATGAAGTTATTTGTTTGACGAAATGCATCGACGCTGTCAAAATTATTTATCAGGCTTGCTTGTCATGGCAGACAACCTAACTCCCAGCAGGGCTGGGACCAGACCTGGGATCCTGGGCTATTCTTAACAACTGGTTAGAAATAAACCACGTTAAAGGTCTTATTTCTAACTGCCGGCCCTGCAAACTCAGCCTGGGATCTGAGAGTCAACTGGGCTTCCCTTCCCACATATAATCATCACCAACATAAAGGTTTGGCATGCAAAACTCTGCCCTGGGAGACATCTGTGCAGCCACATTTGCTGTCCGTGGCTTTGCCCAGGTGTCACTGATTGGGACTTAGTAAACAATTCTGTTGGTGATGCCAAGAGAAAATGGGCTTCAGTTCCCTCTCCCAGAGCTGTGTGATCCCTTCAGGGCCAAGAGAAGTAAAGGGAAGAGAAAAGGCTTACAGTGAAGAAAGAAGAAGAAAGGAAAAAGGGAAAGAAATAAAATGAGTGGCACTAAAGTGAAAGAAAACTGTGGAGCTAAAATAAGAAAATGTGAGGGAACGAGATGCTCTAGCAGAAGAGAGAAGGGGTGGAGATGGACATACACATACTGCAATTGCAAAACAATGTTATAAAGATCTTTGGAAAAAGAGGTTGATGAAAATAATACACAGGAAGAAGAGCAATAAGAATTGGAGCCAACAGGCATGGAGAAAATCTGGTTCTTGAAATGCAGCCTCATGTTGTGCACGTTGAAAAAGCAGTGGCCTACATTCTGGACAAAATTAATCCACACTGGAGCACGTTTTGCCTTACTGGAATCCAGAGAGGCATGAGCAGGTGTTGGAGGGCTAGGGGTACAGGTGAGAAGATAGCATAATCTCCAAGAGTTTGTAATTCACTGGTGCCCATTGAGGAATCTTCCTTCCTCCTGCTGCCATTCTCCTCTTGCTAGCGTTCTCTGCAACGTTGTGCTTTCCATGCACACTCACCATTACCGTCCATGGCCAGCAGTGAGATTTGTGTTATTTAATGTAAGGCTCTTGAGCACTTGTAGCATTGGATGTGTCACAGCATGTACTGTCAGATGAGCTCACAAACATTCATTCAGCCCCCGAGCACACTACAAGGAATTGCCATTGCAGAAAGCCCCAGCAAGCAGTGTGTGGCTGGTGTATATGCGAAGAGGATGCTGAGTTCTTGACAATTTCAGGAACATTAACTTATATCTGCACGCTGCAGGCCAAGTCAGTGAGAGGTCTCCCTGAAAGTGGTTGCTGAATATTTCTGAAGCTTCAATCATGTGGCTTCTACTTTTCTGGAGTTAACCTGCATTGTTCAAAAGAGACAGTCCTGCTGTTCTGAGAAGCTACCATCTTCTGCATTCAGCTGGACAGAGATCTGCTCCTGCATTACAATTTTTGGCACTTACAAAGCACCTTCCATCCATAAACTCCAATGCAGGTATGTCTTATTATCCCTCTTTTCACAGGAGGGGAAATTAAGGTGCACAGAGAGGTTGTGACCTATTATTCTGAAGAAGTGCCACTGATTTGGTGGGCACAGACCTGATTTTTCTGAGCGGCTGCCCAGCTGCAGACCCTGTTGACTACAGTCAGAGTTGTGGGTTCTCAGCACTTGTGGAAATCAGACCCAAGTGCTGGAACGAGGAATCAAATCCAGTTCTCCTGTGTTCTTGTACAGTGCCTAAACCACAAGACCAGCCACACAAAAATACCAAACTTTGTTATGAAACAGCACTAAAGGAAACTGGGCCATTCCATAATGCCTGGTGGGAACTGTAGCCCTACACATTTCAGCTGTGGAGCCATCAGTGGTATCTAAACAGTGAACATCAGTCTCCCAGCTAAATCCCACCACACACAAATGTGTTCTGCTTCTCTGTGTTCCCCTGTAGTTTCAACTGGATGCAGCATTTTCCTTCTCTGCCTCTCCCGACTGTGTAACATCGCTTGCTCTGCTAGATGGCTGCTCCATGCCATCCCACAGGTGGACACTTTAGCAATAGGCGTAGAGCTTCCTGCACACCCTACATGTACCCCACAGGGGTCTTGTAAAGCGTTATTAATTAACATTTGTCAAGCACACGGCTGTGGGGACGTGAAAGATCTTGTACAAGTGCCATGCATTATTATTATCGAAAGCAGGAGTACCAAGATGCATTGATCGTTGTAACTGTTAGTTTGTGAGATGGAGAAGGATGGGAAAGGAGCTCATTGTTTCCTTTTCTTGTATTTTGTGCACATTAAAATATTTGGATTATACTGAGGTTTAGATTATGATACTTGGGTTTATATGTATCTGCAATATGCGTACTTTATACTTCAGTGGAGTTTTGGCTAAAATTGTTTCCTAGAAGATGAAGCTTTTTACTGGTTTCCTCATGTCTGAACTTTTAGAAATACAAAATACATTTACAAAAAAGACTAAAGCAAAACATTGGAAGATAGGAATTGCAGCCCCACATCAGAGCTCATTTTCCCCTGGTGTTCTGCCCTGGGTAACAGTTAGTCCCTGATGCCCCATCTCCCTTAATGACCTCACAGTGCTCTTTTTCTGGGTTAATTGTTGTGAATGGGGGAGCTCATGGGATTGCTTCCTGACCCCCAGAGGTGAATAGTCCACACTCTGAAGCTTGAGAGTTGATTAATTTACAATCACTCTACTCACTGGGAACCTATTCCAGACTTTGTGTATCACAGCAGTTCTGGTGAGTTGTAAAACCCCTTCCCCCACATGGCTGAGGGCCGGGGCGGTGGGCAGCATCATTCCCACCTTTGAACCACAGCTGTCAAACCTGCTAGGTTTGCTGAGAGCCCAGGGTATAGAGGTGGATTGTTCAGTCACACTCCTGGGACACAGCAGGACAAAGAAGGAAGAGGAAGAACAGAAAGCACAAAGGCACCAAAGCCTGACTCCCAGGAAAGTGTTTCAAACATTAAGAGTTTCCCACAGCTGGCAGCACTAAAGTAGAAGGAAAGGAAAGCTGTAACTTCAAGAAGATGACTCTCTACTTCTCCGTTCTGGATGAGCAAGGGGACCTTACCCTTTCACTACAGGATGTAGAGAAAGAAGGGGCCAAATGTGGCTCTCAAGACACTCATGCATGCTGCATTCACTGGGGCTTGTAAATGAAAGCTGAATTTGGCTCCAGGTCCTTTCACTATATAGACACATAACACTGAGCAATTTACTTTGAATATTAATGTTGATTATAGTAAATAGCAAGTATTTTTTTTATGTTTCTCCATACACAAAAGGCTTTGTCAGGCTTCATCTTAGATTACGAGAATATGCAAACACAAAAGAAGAGAGGTGAAGTCTCCCAGAGGGAGCACACTGTGTGTATGTCCCTCGGTAACAGTCTACACTGAACAGAACACAAAATGGCTGCTGCTTTCTGCATCCAGAAGAGTCCTTAGAGATTTCAGGGGTGCAATGCACAGAAGCAGAGTCCTAACACTTACATAGCTTAAATATACCACAGATTTTTAAGCATGAGAGCCTGTTCCTATTAGCATAATTCCCTAGAATCCCTCAAAGACTACAAGTTTTGGGGGAATCTCTGCCCCTGGTTTGTGGGTCTCTGAGCAAAAAGAGTTTGGCCGTTCTCCATCCTTGACCATTCAAATGATGAATGGCAACTTCGTGTGTCTTTAAAAATAGTCTGTAAATGCACATAAATGAATCCCAGTCACTAGAGTGCGTGTGCCTATCCATCTCCAGGGAAAACCAAGGCAGCCATCACCTTATTGGGAAGCTCTAGGCCCTGTTTGCTAGGGAAGGGACAATTCCAAAGATGGCAAGGTTCAGGCAACTGTCCAAACGTTAGGGTGTTTACCCAGGCTCCAGAATATCTTGGAATTGGGGCAGAGACCCCAAGAGGTCATCCCATCTCTTGATACCTGCACAGCTTTGCTTCCCAGAGCACTGCTATTTTTCTGCCAACATGATAAAATAATTGTGTGCTGCTGCCAAGTCACAAGGAGTCAGTCTCACCGAGTGAGGGTGCAACTTCATATCCTGACACCATGGCAAGGTGCAAGAGCTTGAGGCCTGAGCTGGATCCAGGACCACTTAATAGTGCCCTGTGTGCCTAAGGTGCATGGGACAGATGATCCACATTCAGCATGGATGGTAGCCCTAATTCTGGTCTTGTCTAAAACCAGGAAATGCAACAACACATGAAAATGGGGGAAAGAAATAGACCCAAACATTTTCCCATCTCAAAACAGAGTGGGCTGTGAGGGCTCTAACTCGACTGCAATAGAAGACAGGGAGAGGCAACATCATATTGTGGTTACAACACAGCACTTGGATACAGGCAATATGGACACTAGGCCCAAACTCTAGCACTGACTTGCTGTACCGCCTTAGGCAAGTCACTAGCCTTTCATCCACCGTTGCTTTGAAATCTGTGAATGAAATATGCTACATCAAGACACAGTGTTATAACCACTCCAAATCTTCAGGTTCTCAACAGTCATTCAGTCTTCAGGTAAAACACTTCATAGTCACTGATTATGCTATTCCCAGAGAGTACGGGGATACAGTTAAACCAAGGGGATTTTAGAGGGAACGTGACCTAACAGTGAGATCTATTGAGTTGTGGCTAGTGTCATCTGGGAATTGAAATGAGCCCTTTCACCCAGTCATTGAAAATTAGGCTGCACAAACACTGGCGAATATAGGGAAGGCAACTCTTGTAGTGGTTGGAGTGGGCAAATTGAGCTAGATGTGACCTAACAAGGGTTTTCCATTTACTGAGCTGCAAGCCCAAATTTACGTGTCCCTCATTGGCAGAGTTCAGTGCTGATTATTGGAAACTATTGACATCCGAAAGGCTGACTCTGAGGTTACAGAAACTGAACTAACAGCAGAATTTAAATGCCCAACAGCTTCCTCCTCTTCTCATTGTTCTCTGTGGGTTGTTGTTTTTTGTGGTGTCCCTTAGCATGGGTTTCGCTCCTGCATTATAAAGGCCAGTGCCCCAGGTTTGGCCTCGGTGGGTGGTGACCACATTGACTCCGAAGTGGTTTTGGAGATGTTTGGCTAGAAAATATCGCAGTGAAATGCAAGGCACCATTCAACTGACGCAAAGGGAAAATACAACCAGCTTGCACCTTCGCTTTGCGGTCTCAGGGATCCAACGGCGCTTTTTCCTCGCTGCCAAAAAACCCATGTGCGTCATGGCCAAATAATGCCGACTTCGTGTAGCCTTTGACTAAACCCGAAAGCTAAGAGAAAGGCAGAAAATCTGTGGAAATTACCAGGCAGAGCTAAACCACAAGAGGAAAAGAATACATCTCTTCTCAGGACCCAGCATTACAGGAAATATTGCTCTGGGTGCTATTACTAATACCTGCTGAATAAATATCACACTGCTAAATTGTTATCACACCGATTAATAACCAGACATAGCATAATATTGAATCAAATAATTTAGTCTGACACAGGACTAGTTGTTCCTTTGCTTTTAATTACAGTTTTCCTTTTAAGCTAACTATACAAATTATCTAGATTTATGAAGTCACTGAACCCCTTCCTGAACAGTAGATTTGTTTAATCTGGTAAAGATCCCTTGGAGTCATTCTAAGAAATATTTTAGCCTTCGTTACCTGCTGACTTTCAGCATGGTTCTATGTTGGATGAATGAGGTCTTTTGGGAAAGAGAAATCTGTTTACAAATGACATGCAAAGGAAAACCACACCAACAGCAAGCGTTCGGGGCCTTGTTTGCTTTTTAATGACGGATGAAGATCTGCACAGTTATTTGTTTATTACAAGGGATGTGTGTCGGGGAGGGGATTCTGCGTTTTTTTTCACATTCAAGATCTGGGTCCTGTCTCACTGCTTTTCACGGAAGGCTCTAAGAACCGTGAAGGGCTGGCAGGATGAAAACAGCCGAAACACCATGCAAATGAAACTTGAAACAATTTCAGAAGAAATCTTGCTTAAGCTTTTTGATTTTCAGTTTATTACCACTAGCATTTATTATTTGTATGGGGCCTAGGGGCCAAGGCCACACTGTGCCAGGCACCGTACACACACAACAAATGCCGCAAAGTGCTTTCAGTGCCAAAGCCCTAGATAACTCAAATGCCTGAGAAACACTAGGGAGAACATTCTTACCAAGACGCTCCCTTGTGAAAGATCCAATATTTCCCCTTCAGGCTAGAGCTCACAATCTACCTCTCTGAGACCTCCAATGAGCCATCCAGCAACATCAGGGAAGATCAAGCCTGACCCAGCTATTTATCTCCCCTCTCAGGTACTCTTTATTGACCATGAATAGTAACAAACGGCAGATCTCCGGGCTCACTTGCTTTGCAGGTTCCTGTTAGGCTCATCATGGAGGCCATGCATTCTAGGTAAGAGCTCCCAGGATGAACCTGAATTTCTAGCATGCTCAGCTGTGGCTCACCTGAGTCCCGGAGAGTGACCCCCAAACCAAGCTTTGCCTTTGAGGAGTCTGCCTCTGCCTGGGAGGAAGCGTTCGGTAAGCTTCTGGGGCACGAGCCCTGAGCTATATTTTCCAACAGGGACTGAATCCCAGTGCAATTCTAAAGCAACCAACTACCTCACACGTCACTGTGTTGATTGCCAAGGAAGTGCACAGCTGCGACGGGAGGAGATCTAAGGAAATTAAACATGAACTAGAGACTGGCAGAGAAGGGCTAAAGGAGGGTGGATCCGGTCTGCAGAGCACACGCTTGCATTCCCAACTCCCCTCTCTTTTTCTCCCCGGTTCAGTTCTGCTCTGCACTGTCACAGGGGCTCCCCTGCTTCCCCATCTCCTCCTGGGCGCCATTTCCTGTGTATGTGAGCAGCCGGCCCCACCTGCACCCCGTGCGAGCATGCACCCTGACGGCCATGCCCTTGGCACAGTGCATGGCGTGCACAGCATGGCCTAGCGCTCCTGGCAGGTCACGCCCTGCAGGTACCCAGCCTGGGCTGTACACAGGACCGGCTGCAGAGGCTCACACAATGGGATGAGTCTCACCGAGTCGCTGTCAGTTTCGTTTCTGAGCAGGGCAGCTTCTGTCTGACGAGGAAATGAAAACCAGAAGAGTGTTTCCAAGCTCCAGCAGCCCCCTCACATGGCCCCTTCCTCCTTCTCACTCCTCTTGCGGGCACCTCACCCAGAGCCGTGTGAAGAGCTGACTCATGCTCGCTGCTTTCCCATCTCACATGGCTGCCTCCAGCAGCGCTCATGGCAGCCACCCACTGGGACCCCACTGTCATCAGCATCGAGCGCCTCACGTACGGACAGGACCCAGCTATTCCAATGAGCAACGCCGGGCAGGATCCTGCCCCTGTCCCAGGGCTGCCGAGAAATAACTCATGCAGCTTCATGCCCAGAAACGCCACCTCACTCCAGCCGTGCCCAGCTTGGCTCTGCTGGGTCCCTGTGGATGACTATTGCCTGGCCACCTCCGGCATATCCCCTCACAGTGAGCCCTGGCACCATCTCTCCTTGTTGCCCTCCATTTGCTCTCCTCTCTCCTTTCCAACCCCTTCTCCTATTCAGCTGTCTGAGTTTTATACACTCCTTTTTTGCTCTTTTACATGCTTTTTGCTGGTTCTTCTCTCCCCCCGCCCCCCGTGCCCTTTCTCCAGAAGCCCTGATTTCCCTCCCCAGAAGGTGACATGCCATTGGCGGTGGGAGTTTCCCCCTGGTGCCGCGGGAGCTGAGGAGAGACGTGTGCTGGCAAGGCAGGGCTGGAGCCTTTAGCCCTGGGAGCTGCTCCTGCAACAGGAGATGAGGAAGGAGGGTGGGGGGCTTTCAAGGAGCCAGTTGCCTCCCTGCCTGTAGAGCAGCAGACTGGCATCATGTGTATGTGTGTGTATCACACCCCCGCTGGAACCGCCCCTTTGTCAGGCCGTCCTGGGGTGCTGGCTCCCATGGAGTGAAATGTTGCCTTAGCGGCTGATGCGGCTGCAGAGCTACGGTGGGTTTCCTCAGCTTTATCTGTGGCCCGCTAAGCAGCCCGGCATTTGGAGCTGTAGCCCCCCCAGTGGTTATCGTCTACAGAGTCCTGGAGTTTAAGGCCAGAAGGGACCATTGAATCACACACTCTGACCCCATGTATAATCCAGGCCAGAAAATTTCACCCTGTTACTCTTGTATTGAGCCTGATAAGTTGTATTTGGCTAACGCATCTTCCAGAAAGGCTTCCAGTCTGGATCAAGAGATGGGGACTCCACCATGTCCCTTGGTAGTTTGCGACTCTGGTCACTCACCTGCTCTGTTAAACATCAGTGCTTTATTTCTAATTTTAATTTGGCTGGCTTCAGCTCCTGGCCATTGGTTTTTGTTCTGCCTTCCTCCACGAGATTGAAGAGCCCTTTCCTGCCTAGCATTTTCAACCAAGGAAAGTAGGTATGCACTGGGATCAATCCCTCTCGGTCTTTTTGATAAGCTAACCCCAGCTAGCTGTAAGGAATTTTCTTCAGCTCTCACATAACCTTTCTGCACCCTTCCCAGTTTCTGAACATCCTCATGCTGAACTACTCAATGAGAGCACGAGATCTGTGTGCAGTACTCCAGTATCAGTCTCACCAGTGCCGTATACAGAGGTAGAAAATCACCTCCCTATGTCTACTCCCTCCTCCCCCTTTATCCAGCCAAGGATCACACTGGTCCTCTGCCAGAGCATCACACTGGAAGCTCATGTTGAGTTGTTTGTCCACTGTGACCCCTAGATCCTTTGCAGAGTCCCTGCTTTCTAGGGCACAGTCCCCCATTCTGTAGGGATGGCCCTCACTCCTTGCTCCTAGACATGTTTTAATGCGGCTAGCTGCAAAGTGATGGGTTTTGTCTGAATGGCCCAATTTACCTTTAATCTAGATCACTCTATATGGCTGCCCCGTCCTCAGCGTTACTTACCACACACCACTTTTTGTGTCATCCGCAAATTTGATCTACAGTGATTTTATCACAGAATCATAGAAGATCAGGGTTGGAAGAGAACTTGGGAAGTCATCTAGTCCAACCTCTAACTCAAAATAGGACCAACCCCAATGAAATCATCCCAGCCAGGGCTTTGTCAAGCCAGGCCTAAAACCCTCAAAGGATGGAGATCCCACCATCTCCCTAGGGAACCCATTCCAGTGCTTCACCCCCCCTCCTAGTGAAAAAGCTTTCCCTAATATCCAACCTAGACCTCCCCCACTGCTACTTGAGACCATTGCTCCTAGTTCTGTCATCTAGTATATTTATATTGACTTCCCGATCACTGCTGAAAATGCTAAGCAATTATCAGTCCAAGAACCAATCCCTGCAGAATCCCACTGGAAAAATCCCCTTCTGTGATGGTTCCTCACTGACAACTACTTTTTGAGATCTGTCAATCGGCCATTTAATATATAGGGATGCTCATATAATATATTTAATTTAATATATATAAATGCTGGCTCATTTTCAGACATTGGGAGCTGTTGCACTGGCTGATGGTTGCAGCTCTGCTCCCCCTACCTCCAACAGAAGAGAGAGTTTAGGGGTTACTCTCCAGGCATTAATAGAAATCTTTCTCAAGTCAATCGATAACTCAGGATTCATGCATGGAGTGAGATTAGCAGCCCCTAGCAGCTGAAGGTAGCAGCATATCAGCTCCTATCAAGAGGCATTGCCTGAAACAAAGAGTGTGAAATTAACTATTGAGTGTAAAACACAGAGAGGATTTTTCTATGCAGGTCACGACCTGGAGAAGAAAAGCTCTTTTTCAGTTCTTCCCATACATTTTGCTGTGCTTCCAAACCCTACGTTGCCATTCTGTCTTTTAATAAAGCCTCCAGGCCTGCTTGCAGTGGGAGAACCTGCATACTGCAAACACACAAATGACCTTCAAGATAGCAAGCTAGGTGGGAAACCTCTCCCACACCTTCACGCCTATGCACCAGAGACCCAGACACCATGTGTGGTTGTGTTGGGGTCAGCGGACATGGTGTAGCTGCTAAGCAGGTGGGGGAGCAGTTGGAGAGGGGAGTGGGGACTCCCAACGTGCTGCAGAGGAGAGGTGTAATTTGCTGCTACTATCGGCCAGTAGCACAGTTCTACCTCCCAGTGCAAGAGGAGAGCAGGGGTGCATAGACTTGTCCCTGGAGCAGCACAGCATAGTGCCACCCCTCACTATGGGCTGTGTCCTTGTGGCACAGGCTAGCCCCGAGAGATCAGAACCGTGCAGAACAATGACAATCAGTAGTAGTGATTAGCAACAGGAAATATTCCAGTCGTCCTCTGCCAACAAAGGATTGTTTCCCATAGAACAGTCTCCAGCCTGGATGCTTCCTCCACACTCTAGCAGATCTCACCCACTGGAAGATTTTTAAACTGATTCATTCTAAATACCAAACTCCTGTCTTAAATTGCTGGCCACCTGCACCTGGTTCATCACAAAGGCACATCAGTTACAGCTGGTCAGATCAGGTCAGCTCATGTATCTGCCCAGAACTCCAGCATTTTGGGGAGATGAAAGAACGCTAATTTCACTTTTTCTTCCTTTCAAAATATTCACGTGGATCTGCCAGGATCAGGGACCAGAAATACCAAAAAAGGCCGTGCCCCTGATATACCTGGCTAAAATGAATAAGCACCAGAGACCTCCCATCATGTGAGCATGCTAGTGAAAGATTTCCAGCCTGTTTGTCAGTACACAGAGCATCAGGTAAAGCATGTGATCTTTTGGGTGTGTAACTTAGAACTGGGAGCATCTCCATGTTGGCTGGAAGTACAGCATGGCCCATGTAAACCAAGACTCACCAATTAAATCATAGAACAGTGTGACAACAGGAGCTGCAGAAGCAATACCGTTCTCTGACAATCCAGAGACACAGAGCGAGCTTTGTTGTTCAACACCCCTCTCAAAGCGGGGGTCTCAACTACAGATCCTTTGGGGACATCTTGGAAGACTGGCACGATTTTTGAGTGTCTGGGGGGTATAGTAGGGGACATAAATAAGGAGACAGGAAAAAGAAAGCAGACGGGAGGGTGTATATAACATTTGTGTGGTATGCTGCATCTTTAACTAGTTAATTATGCCGTACCTATTTGGGTTGGATTCAGAGCACAAAGTAGCATTATCAATGGGTTCCTGATCATCAGATGTGCCACTTTTTGCATTCCTGTGTCTTGAAAATTTAGCATGGGTTATTCTGCTGATCTGGGGCAGGGCGGGGGGAGCATCTGCAGATAGCGGCTGACATGGCATCAGCTACATACAAAATGGTGACGGAAGCCGGGAAAAGTTTCTACTCCATTATGAGTGTGTGCCGGAATGCATAATGGGGACTTCAGGGGTATTTTTGCTCTGGTTCGGTGAAAGAAGCTCATCATTTCAGAAATGTCTCTTACTACCCAGCAAGCAGGAGGACTCCCTAGTTATTTCTCCATCTTAAATATTTCTGGTAAGCGATTGACTCTGTGAATTAATACTATTTCACTGACAGAAGAATGAGTGAGGAGGTTGAGAAGATGGAAGGAAATTTCAGATGAGCTTGAAATGTGTAAGTCGCTGTGATCTAGTGGCTCGAGCACTAGACTAGGGCTTAGGAAACCTGGCTTCCACTCCCCACTTTGCCAGTGACCTAGGGCAAATAACTTTAGCTCCCTGGACCTGTCTTTCTCATCTCACCCTTAATCTGCCCTATTTAGACTGAAAACACAATGGGTCCCTGATTTCAGCTGGGGCCTTCTGGCCATAGAGATAGTTAGGAATTTTCTGACAAAACTTTTTTTTAGTCTAAAAATGTTGATTTGTCCAAACAGAGCTGGGTGCAGGAAAGGATCCATTTCAGTGAATCTCTGAATTTACAAATTCTTTGAAATTTTTTTTAAAAAATTATCTCTGAAACAACAACTTTGGTTTTTTTAATTTGAAATAATATTTTGGATGGAATTTTTTGTTAATTTATATTTTAAAAAGTTAAAAAAATGAAAAAGGTCAAACATAAAATGAAAAGTTCCAAGATTATTGAAAAAAAAAAACCAACATTTAATTGACCCAAGCTGAATTTTTTTCTTTTTCAGAAATTTTTGTGGTTTTTATCTTTCACCTGGGATTAAATTTTGACATCACAAAAGCTCACAGTCAAGGGAAGCCACTTCCTGCCCAGCTCTCCTTGGGACACCTGTAATACTTTATAATAAGGTTCTATTTCTAGCCAATTTATAACAGGTTAATAAATGATTAATAGATATTTTAATAAACGGTTAATCAATTCTTACAGATTTATTGTAGAGTTGAACAGGTCAATAAGCGGCTAATAATTGTCTCTAACACCTTTTACTGATGTGCCGTTAGCCATCTATAAAGCATAGTACTCATGTCTATAACTTGCTTATAACATCTATTAATAATGTATTAACTCATTATAAACCATCTATAAATGGAACCTCAATATAAAGTATAATCAAATATCAATAAGCCCTGGACGGATAAGTCCATGCTGAAGATGCTGTTGAAATACTAAGGCTCTGGAGGAAGGAAAATAGGACCTGCAATGGAGCCCTTCCAGCCCTGACAGTCCTAGGAGGCTGAGCAGAAATGGAGAAGGAGATCAGCAGAAACATCAGCAGCAAAAACAGTTGATTAAGGAGCAGGGTGGCACAATCACGTCCATGTTGGGGTTTTAAAGATTTTCCTTTCCAGTCAGGATTTATTAAAAAAAACATGAAGCCAGAACCAAAAGCTACTGCAAGGAACCCAAATGGTCTAAGGTCAAAGTACGACGCTGGGGCCCATGCCTGCAGATTGTGCAAAGATCCTGTTCTTTGTAAGATTTAGCACTTTTGTCCTCTGACTGGAAGCAAATTTCTGTGCCAGGATTAGGGAGAGAGGGAAAAAAGCATCTTTTTACCTTAAAACATAATAGCTTTGGGGTTTTTTTGCTTGGGTCTGATCTGGTTGTGTTTGCGTGGGATTCTATTCTCAGGCACACAAAAGGGAGCAGGCTATGCGCGTGTGAGCTAGGGTAGTGGAAAATAGCAGCACAGGGCAGTAGCCCACACACATGCAGGGAAGTTCCATCTACATCAGCTGCCAGCTGTGGAGTCATCTGATGAGAAGCCAGAAAATCAGCATTCCCAGACAATGCTGCGGTGGCTGTGATAAACAGGTGATTTCCTAGCTCTGTCGTATAGCTGATTCTGTTAGGGTGACCAGTCCACCATTCTGCAAATGCAGGATCAGGCCCCATCGGATTCTTCGATCATAGGAGAACGGCAATGCACGCGTTGTCTGGAACTCTTGTAACACCTGGCAAGTTTTGCTTGTGCTTCAGTTTGCCAGGTGGAAAAGCCAGTGACAGGGAGGCAGCTGTTTGGCTCTAAAACCCTGCAGCAAGGCATGAGGAAGAGAGATGTTTTGGTTTTGTGCCTGCTTTTTCCATCCTCTCATGTGCCGCTCCATATTCTGTATAAGCCAACTCTGAGTTCCTACCTGGAAGCTCCCCTGGGGGTGTCCCCACCTTTCAGTGGATGCCTATGGATTGGGCCCTGCAAGTCTTTGGTTTCCATGTTTCCAAGGTGAATAATAAAGCCCAAAGCTCCAAAGCTGTGGGTAGCTGGCACAGATAGCCGTCTGGGTACCATCTAGGCCAGGGATTCAAGTGGGAATCAGGTACCCAGAGACGTCCAAAGCTGGGGCTTGGTTGTGCCCAGGGTGGCGGAGTGTCCAATGCTTCGGGGTAGGGCAGGTGATGGCAGAGAAAATGAAGAGGCAAAAGGGTCCTCACGCACACAGACCCAGAAAGTGTCTCCAGAGTTACAGAAATGTCCCCAGCCAGGCCAAGCTGTTGGAGGAGGGAGAGGAGCATCCGTCCCTCCATAGCACAGGGGCCAGCCCTGGGATGGAATTCCAGCTGAGTTTAGGGTTGGGCCTGCCAGTGAAGCAGCTCCTCTGGGCCATAAGCTTGTGGATCACGCCATTCAGAAAGCCGTCTAGTTTCACAGAGGCAGGGGACTGTCTTATTTCAGTGGTGTCTCCCATCATCCTTTGAGAACCCAGCAGCAAGGTTAGTGAGTGGAGAACTCACCCAGAGTAGGATGGGGAGAGCCTGGCTCCCCAGCCTGTCTAATTCCCCCATCATCAGATCTCAGATGTCCTGGTAAGCTCTGCTCGTGCTAGGAAGGCTCTTTCTTGAGGGCTGTAAAGCTGGGTTATCGTCACTTTGTGCTGTTCAGGAGCGCTGGGCAACAATGGATTGGACTCTTAGAGCCCTGATTCTTCTCACCCTACAGAGTAAATCAAGACTAATTCCACTGATGTCCGAGGTGTTGCCCCACTAGAAAACTGGTGTGAATGGGAGAAGAATCAGGCCCCAAAGTGTCTCAGTTGGAGAACCAAGAAGGGAAGCCCCCTAAATTTGAGGGCACTTTTGAAGAGGTGGACCATAGCAGCTGTGTGTCCCAGCTTCCCCTGAAAGGGTGGCACTTACCTCCCCCCAAAGAGGGGCCTGCGACTCACACTGTTGTTCCTGAAAATTGCTATCACTTTCTGGATTGGAGCCCCGTTGTGCTAGGCACTAAACAAAGGCAGACATGGATGCAGTTGTTGATCTAGGTTGTTGCTGTCTGCTCACGGTATCAGCATTATTACTGGTCAGGTGTCATTCTTGGGATTTTTGCCTGACTGAGATTGAAGAACTCTGGCCCATTAGGATCCATGGAGGTTTCCCCATCCCTGGCTAAAAACTGTCCCTGACCACAGATGTTCAGAACAGCGTCATCATCTGCGTTCTCCCTTCTGCACCACTGCCTGTGCTCCCTGGCGGACGCACATAATGCTGCTGACATTTTTGAAATGGTGCTGCTATGGGTTTTGTTACACACTGGTGAATGCTATGGTAATGCTGTGCTCCATGAACTGAACTCTCATAACAAAGGTAGAGATTTTCAGGCACAAATGGGATTTTCAGACACATGACTATCACGAGGACATGGGGCGTCTGACTGCCCTTTGTGCCTTTGGAACATCCCCCTTAGCACACTATGGGGGGACTTGTTTAAAGAGGTTTAAAGACTCATCGATTCAAAGGCCAGAAAAGCCTACTATGATCATCTAACCCGATCTCCTGTACAGCACAGGCTAGAGAACTGCCCCACAATCATTCCTAGAGCAGAGCTTTTAGAAAAACATACCATCTTGGTTTAAAAATGTCCAGTGATGGAGAATCCACCGTGACGCTTGGGAAGTTTTTCTAATGATTAATTACTCACACGGTTCAAAATCTGCACATTATTTCCTGTCTGAATTTGTCTAGCTCCAACTTCCAGCCACTGGATCATGCTAGACTTTCCTCTGCTAGATTGAATAACCCATCAAATATTTGTTCCCAGTGTCGGTACTTGCAGACTGTAATCAACTATTCCTTAACCTTCGCTTTATTAAGCTAAATGGATTGAGTTCCTTGAGTCTATCGCTATAGGGCATGTTTTCTAATCCTTTAATCATTCTCATGGCTCTTCTCTGAACCCTCTCCAATTTATCAACTTCCTATGGACACCAGAACTAGACACAGGAGTCCAGCAGTGGTTGCATCAGTGCCAAATACAGAGGTACAATAATCTCTAGTCTCTACTCCTGCTTGCAATCTGGTCCCCAGGGAACTAGCTCTGTCACTAAGTTGAGCTCAGACCAATGTCATGATTGGTTTCCTATAGGCTATCTGGGGGCTGCAGTGCTCAGAGCCTGGGTGAATATGGGGTGACTTTGCCAGAAGACTCCCAACTATGTTACTAATTATTATTGGTGCATAGAGCATAACAAAAGGCATGCATGGCATTAGAGATGATTGGATCTGATTGGGTGAGTCAGCCAAAGATCTAACCCCAGAAACGTCACGAGTATCAAGGTGTCTTGTTCCATGCAGGAGAAAGAAAGATTTCACCACATTAATCCAGAGCTGAAGCCAACAAAGTGGGTAGAAATTAAATACATGTCATTTGATAACAAATGTTCACTTCCCACACACCAATTTTCACTTAACTAGAAAAATGTTACGCTACACTTTGGGTAACAGCAGCCCAGAACTCGGCATGCTCACAAGTCACTATTTAGCTGGATCTTTCAGCGTCAGCTGGAGGTGAGTGCTCTAATGAAAAATAAGAGGAGCCATAAGAAAATAGAAGCTTTCATGCACCAGACTTTCCTTAGCCAGGAGAAGCTCAACTATAAGACTACAGATGTGACTGAGCTGTAGCTTCTGCAGTTGAGACATTTCTAAACCCAATTGTTTTCATGCGTTTCTAGGCAGACACAGATTTCTTAAGGATCAAACCCAGCACTGCAGCCTCTTCCTACAACACAAGAACAGACATACAGGGTCAGACCAATGCTCCATCTAGCCATCCATCCCTGTCTGCCAACAGTGGCCAATGCCAGGTGCTTCAGAGGGAATGAATAGAACAGGTCATCATCAAGTGATCCATCCCATCAGCCATTCCCAGCTTCTGGTACACAGCAATCCCTACCTATCCTGGCTAATAGTAGTAATCGATGGACCTATCCTCCAGGAACTTATCTAGTGCTTTCTTTGAACTCCATTATCGTCTTGGCCTTCACAACATCTTCTGGCAAAGAGTTTCACAGCTTGGCTGTGTGAAGAAATACTTCCTTATGTTCGTTTTAAACCTGCACTGCTATTAATTTCATTTGGTGATTCGTAGTTCTTGTGTTATAAGAAGGAAATAACACTTCCTTGTTTACTTTCTCCACACTGGTCATGATTTTATAGAACTCTATCATATCCCCTCTTAGTTGTCTCTTTTCCAAGCTGAAAAGTCCCAGTCTTATTAATCTCTCCTCATATGGAAGTCATTCCATACCCCTAATCATTTGGTTGCCCTTTTCTGTACCTTTTCCAATTCCAATATATCTTTTGTGAGATGGGGCGACCAGATCTGCACGCAGTTTTCAAGATGTGGGCGTACCATGGATTTATAAAAGGCAATGTGATATTTTCTGTCTTATTATCTATCCCTTTCCTAACGATTCCCAGCATTCTGTTAGCTTTTTTGACTGCTGCTGCACATTGATTGAGTGGATGTTTCCAGAGAACTATCCACTATGACTCCGAGATCTCTTTCTTGAGTGGTAACAGCTAATTTAGACTCCATCATTTTAAGTGCTAACACTCTAAAGTGCATACATGGAGATAGTGACACAGCCTGGCAGATAGCTGAGAGACGAAATCGCCTATTGTTACCACTTGATGCTCACCCCGAGGGCACACTGAGACTTTGATAACCAAATGAAATCTGAAGGGGCCGACTGGGAATTTTGATTGGCACCTCCAGCTGTCAAGGGAATCAAGCTTATTTCATACGCGTGTTCAAGAAAAAGTGGGTTCAAGAAGAGTTAGTTACTGCTCTCTTATTCTTTGCTGAAGCAATTCCACTGTGTCCTGGATGGAAAGCATCACTCTGCCCCGCACTGCTGCCCTGCCTGAGGCCAGGCTTGGCTGGGTCCCACCGCCGGGGAAAGGAGAGACCAAAAAGACAAGAACAAAGAAGAGAGAACAAAAGTGAGTTTCCTCTGCAGAGTCGGGAAGGCTTGTGTTCCTCACATTTAAGCGCACGAGTGGCACCCAGGACTGTCTGTGCGACCAGCTCTGCACTCAGAAAGGAAGCGCACAGGTTCTCAGTTCCCCCATTCCTGCATGTGGGGCTGCAATGAAAGAGGGAGGCAGAAGGTGGCTTTGCATTCCTGGTATTCTTGAGCCATTTTGCACTATATGTTTCTTCTTGGGCCTTCTGGATGACGACCTTCTTTCTCCAGCCTTACCCATCATATAACAATCAGCACAAAGATTTTTGGAAATTTGGCAGCCACCAAACAGCTTGGAACAACTGAGCTGAAAGCTTCAAAGAGCACAGACCTCCTGGCAGATGAAAGCTATTGCTAAGGTCAGGAGACTAAGCTCCTTCTCCTCAGATTTAGGTACAAGACCGAGACTATAACAAGATGCTACCTACAAATCTTATGATGTGCCCAATGGGGCAGAAGGTCTGCGATGTTGCTGACTCTCATGAGTCTTCTGATATTTGGTGTTTTGGTTAGAGCCACAACTGCTGGAATCAGGTTATTACCTGAGAAATTCAGTCTCCTTTTTTAAAATGAAGTCAATTTCTAGCCCTCGTGGCTGCAGAGAAAAGCTGGCAAATATGACCTTTAAATGTTCCAACGCCAGAAGGCAAATAAAATGTGATATTTTTTTAAATCTCCTGATTTTTTGGAGCATGACTCATGACTTTTGAAACTTGGAGTTGGCAGCACCAGGAACAGTCATCTTGAACAAGAAACCCTAGCTTGGGGTCCAGCTCCTGAGTGGAGTTCTGAGCTAGAGGGTGTGCAAAATGGGACAAAGACAGAGACACAAAATAAAGTCAAAGAGAAGGAAAAAGACAGTCTAAAGTCAAGGAGAAGAAGGAAAAGGCCAAGCCTACAATCACAGTGAAGGAGGGCTACATGGGTCGGTCCAGAGAAAAGAAAATGGAATCGGCAGAGTAGGAAGTCAAGGAGAAGGAGGGGACAAGTGGTTATTTAAAGATCTGGAAAATCACACTTTTATCAAGAACACTGTGCTAGTTTGGTTCATTGTTCCACAGTACAATTATCTCCCCCTGGTTATTGGATGGCAACATCAACAGGCTTGGCATGGACATTTTCCCACTGTCAGATCATACAAGCAGGAGTTCACACCTCTCACCCATTTGCCAGTGTACAGAAACACACATCAGTCCATCTGGTTTTGGTGAGAAATCCCCACTACCTTTACTTAGTACCTCTACCTGTATTGGAAACCACTATAGCAGTATTCAGGGATTGGGGGGAAGCTTCTTAGCGTCTTTGTTCACAGCTAAGGTGTGCCTTTCTCTTTCTATCAGGGAAAAAAACATTAAATTTAGCCTCATAATTGATTTGGGAATAAGATGCATTACATTAATCTCTCAGTAGATATAGGATTAGGTGGGTGGAGCCCCTAGAAAACCTTTTCCACCGGCACTGTTGGATTGAAATGTGTAGATAACAGAATTGCTTTCCAGCTTCATGGTCCATTAGTCAGCAACCAGTGTACCTTCCCTGACACTTAGCATACAGAGGCCACTGGACAGAAGCCACTCCAGTTATAGGTAAATTGGGCCGCTGCCTATGGTGGTAGATTCTGCCTCGGCTGCCAAGTATGGCCAGGCCAAACCTGGGTGGCACTGTGGCCCCATCAAACAGATCACAATGCAAGTCACTGAAATCTGACCTGGCATCCCACATCATGACAAAGGGGCAGCCACAGCAAACTGAGCGAGTGGCGTTGTGACCTGGTGTTTGGCCCCTCCACTGCTACCGTTACCCGCTGCACCCACCCCTGAATGTTCAGGCATCCCTTCAGGAGGCATCTCTGGTGGAGAGCCACTGAAGGCTTGCCTAGGGTGGCAGATTGTCTGTCGCTGGGTGTGGTGGGCTGGGTGCTCGTCCCTGCCCAAGCGCCAGTCACACTCAGTGATGGCCATGGGCAGCTGGTTCCACACCAGCTTGCCTGGTGTAAGTTTGAGGTGCTAAGGAGCATGTCTGCTGTATGGCGCTGCAGTAAGGTCCCTCAGGGACTCTGTAGAAGGGTGGACTCACCACTGACGCACCCCCTTCCGATCGGCAATGTCCGAGCAGCTCTCTCTTGTCTAGCACCCTTTGCCGATGGTCACTCTGGCTCTGCAGTGGTCTGCCTCTCCTCACAGACTCGGCCCGCTGGCCAGACCACTGGAAAGTCTCTCCTCTTTCAGGGTCACAGAAAGTCCAACAAAAACAAATGGCCAATCTCTCCATCCAGGCTGCTACCCTCCATTCAGAGCCTGGGGTCCATAGCCCTTTTCTCAAGGCTTTCAGTCCAGATCCCCTGTTGAAGGGCTTCGTGGCACTTTCCCAGTTGCTGGTGGGTGAACCCTCTATGCCAGATTCCTAGGACAGGGAGTCTGGGTTCACCCCACCAGATCCTTGCTACCTGGACTTCTTCCTACCAAACCTTTCCCTGGGCTTTCTCCTCTCCTGCCCTGGCCTTCCTGTCCCCAACGTGTCCCTTCGCTCCCTACTACCAGGAGACAGAGTGCCTCCCCTCTCTCTGCAGCCCCGCAAGGGCCAGGCCAAATGCACCTTAGGCTTTACCATCGCTGCCTCTTGGGCTATATTGCCTCCTGCTTCTTCTGCCCCAGGCACTACAGTCTCCCAGGCTTCCTCTGGGCTCAGGACCCTCCTTTTCCTGTTCCAAACTTCAGGTTTCTCTCAGCCTTTAGCCCAAGAGCAGAAGCTTCTAGCTCCTCTCTTCTGGGTCTCCTCCCTCGATGCTCATCACCAGCTCCTCCCCAGCTGAATTTTGTCTTCACTTGGGCCTGGCCCACCCACTGAGTGCAACCAGGGGGATTAATTGGCCTCTTGGGCCCATATTAACCCTTTCACCAGCTGTGTGCTGTAAACACCCCAACACAGACCCTATATGCCAACGGAGGCTCAGGCATCCTGGAGCGAAGCCCTCACCCTGTCCCCATTGCTAGCCTGCCCTGGGATAGCTAGGTGCATTTCCTCCCTGCTATGCTGTGGGGCAGTGGTCCAGGAGCCAGACCTGGCTGTAGAGTGGTCCATGGACTGGCGGAGTTCTGCACTGAGCAGTGCACCACCCCCTCGTCTCTGAAATGGTCATTTCAATTCTGCCCAGAATCTCTGCTGAGATATTAAAACTGAGCTCAGCCAGGGCATAGACGTGGCTTGAGCCGAGGGGGGCTGCTCCCCCTGGCCAGAGAGCCCATATGTAGCAGTCATTGTACTGCCAGCAGCCCCTCTCACACAGTTCTTAGGCATTACGGCCTCTGTACTGAGGAGAGGGAACAAAGCTTCGCACTTAGATGGCACCTTTCACCACAGGATCTGAGAGCACTTTCCTGCCACTCCAGGAGTCCTGGCTCCCATCCTGGGTGCTAAGCACAGATCACACTCTCCTCCCAGAGGTGGGACTAGAACCCAGCAGGGCTGGCTTTCAAGCTTCTGCTCTGAGCAAGAGACATCCCTCTTTTTTTTAGAAGCTAGGCAGCTTTTCACTTCTATTTGGACAGGCACCACAGATGGACTGAGGGGGCCTCCACTGAAAGGTGCACCCACAGTGCATGCCTTTGACATCAAGGCCTGCTAGGGGAGTTTAGCCCTGACCACGTGTCCAGAAGGATGGGTGAGCCACAGGGCTGGACCAAACCAAATGGCGCCCCAGGTGAGGAGCATCTTTGGCACGCCCCCTCGATTTGTTAAACATTTGAATACCTTATTTTTATTGCATTCGTAACTCATTCGTTTTTCAACTAACCTTCTAGAATGTTCTGGGCCTTTTAGAATCTTGTGGAACCTTCCAGATTCTTTGAGAAGTACTTTCCTCGCACCTCAGAAAATGTTGTCAGCCTTGCCCTCATGGGTACATAAGGGGTGGAAGGCATCTTGCATTTGGTAGGTGTCTCTAGAACAGCAGATGTTTGACCTGATGGACTAAATTTGCATCTTTTGGTTCAGCTACTGTACTTCGATTAGGGGCTAAAAGCCTTGTTCTTAACTGCATGACCAAATGCAGTTAACTGCTTGTTGGAAAGCTCTCTCTCGCCGTTTAACGTCTCACTTCTCCCTCCACTCTGTCACTTTACAGTAACTACTCTGATCAAAGAGATGCTGTTTCCCCTTCTATTTGGAGGCAAATAATGATTTCACGGAAAGGCATCAGACACTCAGTGTCTCACAAACAGAGCACTCCTAAAATATGCTACAAACCTTAGATGTAGGGAAAACAGTCGGTCCTCACTTTTTATGATGGATCTGTAAAGTACTGCAGTGGATCTAGGCCAATGCAGTGCACCTTGGATTGGGTATATGCGGTAGTTAATGAGGCAATAATAAAAGGATGTCTATTGTGTTCTTTATAATGGGAGCTAATGAGGCACTGGTTAAAAATAGCTGTTCCTATGTGCTAGTTAGTGGTTTATATTAATTTAATTGGCCCAGGTTAAAAAGTAGTCAGTGAGCATGAAATACTGACTAACTGGGTGCAAATGTAGTTGTTGTAAGGAAATCTTCAATATTGTGGTTATTTTTGCAAAAAATATGGAGCGACAGTTTCAAACACGGAAGCACAAATTGACTCCAGCGCAGGCTGTAAGGAGCACTCCCCTCTGAAAACCAGGCTGGGTGTCTAGATATGAATTTCAAGCTCCAATTTGTCTCCCATGATCAATGAGAGAACTTCCACTGATATCTCCAGGAGTTGGATCAAGCCCTAACTTCCGATAACCAAGTTGAAACGTTTTGACCAAGGCTCAGTCTGACATTAAGAGAAATAAGCCACAAGTCAAATATAACCAAAATGGAGAACAATTAAAGTCTATGGCTGAAACTGCCTCCATCCTCGAGCTGTTTTTCTAACCCGCGTAGGGTATCGGTTTTAATTTGATGTCGGTGCTGCTCATCACACGCATAAACAAAGCCCTGCAAACCTGCAGATATCCACTTTATATCCATGGATATCTGCATCCACGGATGTGGTTATACTGTTTATTATTTTTGCAGATCATGGATGGGATGCAGATCCAAACGTTTGTATCTGTGCAGGGCTCTAACAATGAGATAGCATGCTGGTGCACGTGTGGATACATATAAAAGGTGGAGTGTGGATCATGGGTTGGTTACAATTAATTTTTATGGATGTGGATCTGATGCAGATCCAAATTTTTGTATCCCCTCTACTTACAAACAGTTCAGACATAGCTTTCAGTCATAGTTCCTAGGGCTAGACAGGTCCAGGGAGTGTAGTGTCCAAACCTACTGCAGGGCGAGTTAGCTGTACAGGAGTAAACCCTTACGTGCACAGCACAAGAACCTGTTCGTGACACCGTCCTTCACCCACCGCGACACCTGCAGAAGAAGGGTGACCTTGTTGCTGTGGAATAACTTGAATCAGAAATAACCAGCAAAGAAAGAAAAGGTCATCTCAGAATCGTCTGACATACGAAGCCAGGGCTTTACAGTGTGTTCTGTCGGCCAGGACAACAACATCTCCAGTCTACAGCACTGAGAATCAGGTTCCTGTGTCTAATCAGCACCAATGCACATGTGGAATTCCCACTGACATCTGGGGCTCAGCCATGAGCCGCTCCAGAGGAAGAGTGAGTTACTTTTCTCCCAGATGCCAAGCCAGCCAAGAGCTGTCCAGCTCTTCAAAGAGCTCAGTGTAAAAGGAGGAGGAAAGAAACCTGTTGCTTCCTTCCAATTGAATTATACCAGGTTAGCCAACAGTGTGCTACCTCCTGAGGTGGAAAGCAAATCATAAATCCTCAGAGAATTTAACTAATAGACAGGAGACCTCCCCTCTCTCCCACCCCTATGATTTCATGTTGCTCTGCTCCTGTGTTAATGGATATTCTAAATCTGGAAGGAATTCAAGAGGCTGTAGTAGGTAGTTAAACATCCAGATGTATCAGTAATAATTATGCTCAGCTTTGGGAGGCGAAGCACTTGAATAACAGGCATGGTTTTCATGGATGGCTACAAGATTATAAACATAAAATTTATAAGTGGAATGGGAACATTTGGTTTATTTTCTCTTCTCTTTACAATCACTGCAGTTTAAATTGAAAACAGTGAAGGGTAGCAGAGCCAGGCAACAACCTGAAGATTGTAAACAAAATAATTCATGTCTTACTGATGGGATATGGTCATATAATCAGTAAATTAATTTAGCCTACTCTAGTTTCACCATTAAGTTTCTATTTTCTCATTTCATTGGCATTTCTCTGCCCAGTTTATGTCTCTCCTCAGTGCGTATTGTGCTATAAACCAGAAGCAAATTCTTGAAGGGTAAATAGAGAAGTAATGAGTCTACAAAAATGTTATTGAGGTACATTAACTCCTACTTACTATCTTTTAAACTTTTCTTGATCCAAGATTCATGTTACTATTTGAACAGGTTCCAGTATTAAAAAAACCAAGCCAGTATGTTTATTACTTCATATCTTTTGTACCTAGCACCACAAATTGCTTCACAGAGACAAGACAATCCTTTGGCCATTAAAGAGGAAAGGAAGCATTGCAGGGTTGGAAACGTACAATGGGTGGGACTCGGAGAGGTGGAAGTGGGGAGAGACTGCCGCAGATTGCTCTCCCAGCCACTTCTTTCCCTGGTGTGGAGGAATGTGATGAGGAGGAGCTCAGTAAAGCCTAGTCACTGAAATAAGTGCAAGCACTGCTTGTGCAATGGCACATCTGTGAGAGCGTGCAGTTAATGGAATTGTGTATGCAAATCAGGGCACTTTATATGCAAATAGATATCCAGTTGCCTTTGCCTTTACCTAATTTTGTGCACACATTTGAATTTAATTCTATGCAGGTTTTCTGCTGGCAGACCTGGGCCTCTGCCTTTTTAAAGTTTGGCCGTTCAGAGCAAACTTTTCTATAATGTAGACCACAGTTTCCATAGACAGATTACCTGGGGCACACCTTGCGGTTCCCAGTCACATGGATGCCGCTGTGCAGACCCACGAAGTTCCTGTCATATCAACCCAACACCCTACTCATTCGCCATGGCCTGGCCCCTACCTTCCATCCCAGTGCCCATCACGCAGCCAGGGCCCAAGCATAGTTTTTTCAGGCCTAGTACAAACTTGTAGCACGGGTCTCCTCCCACACACATACCACAATCCCTCATCCCATACATACAATCTCATGAGTCATGAAAAAAATTTTCCTCATGAAAATGGGGGTTGCAGCCTGGGCCAGGCCTGCCAGAGCCTCGGGCCCCAGTAAAGTGTACCTTTCCCCCTCCATGTGGGGGCCCTGCACACAGCCCAACCCTGCCTCCCCTCCTATTCCGGATCATCTATATGACCACAGTGGTCAAAGAAAGCTGGCTCTTTCTCCTTTCTTTCAGCTGCTAAAAGAGGCTACACATGCTGCGTGTCCTGCCCCATGTTCCCCTGCAGTTTACAGAATCAACACTGGCATAGCCCTCAAAGCAACCTCAGAGCCACATCGCAAGGAGCCACTACTGGAGGATCTAAACAAAGCACAGGTGGGCCTAGGATGACCAGATGGGGGACGTGGAGTCAGCAGGACTGCTAGGGTGGGACCTGGTGAGAGGGGCCATGGTCACTGTGCATAGCACAGGCTGTGAGAGTCAGGCTGGCAGCTGAAGAGCAAAGAGAACCACAGGGTCTGCTGGAATCCAGCAGCCTCAATAAAGAGTATCCTGTGTATCCATGAGGCCCACGCCTGATCGCGTCTACTGCAGGAAAAACTGGAGGGGGTGCTCACCTGGAACAACATTGGCCTGAACTAGCTGCTATAAAGGGGTGCCCAGCATTCAGTCTATGGGGAGGGCATGGGAATGTATCTATACACATAGTGCACAGGTTGATATCGCTCTGTGCCTTATGGGGAGTGATGCAAACCCACAGGAGCCGAACTGTTAGCAGGCAGGACTGGTCTCCTCCATTAACCTTCCCAGTGGTGGGTCAGTAAGCTGAATTCCGTGTACACATCCTATTTTCCAGCCTGGGGACTGCGCAGTGCCATTCCCAGGTGGGTGTTGGGGGGGTGGGGGTGTCGGTCTGCTGTCTTGCACAGTTACTGTGAGCTGCTACTGGAATATTCCCTGGGAATTAGCAATGCCGCTGTCACAGCTCTGCCTGTCCCTACAGGGATCAGGGCCAGTCAGAGGGCCCTGCCGCAAAGGGGGCTGCTGCCAGGGGGCATTCATTTGTCAGGATTAATCTTGAGCTGTCAGTCTGGGTCGGCCCCCACCTGTGCCACTACAGTTATCAGGGACAGAAGAGCAACACCCACACAGCCATCTCCCAGCTGCGCCACTGCCCGCTACAGCCGAGGCCCTCTCCCCTCCTCCCCTCAGCAGTCCTGTGGCATTCATGAGCTCTAGGGCTGCAAGTGCCTTTGTAGGGCACAGAGAGGGGCAGTTGCACAAGTTCTCCACCTCCTTCAGCAGCTATGCAGTTGCTGACCAAATACGTCACCTCCTGAGCCTCTTCAAGGGACAGGGCAGAGACAACTTACCCGCTTTTATCCTTCCCTAGCCCACCCCGGGGAAGGGCTCTGGTCTCCTCTCGGGACTCCCACACCTTTGGATCCATTGCCCCATGCCTGCCAGCTGTGCCCGTCAACTACTCACCCCCCGTACTGTGAGCATCATCAATGGGCTCCGGGATGTGCCGGCGATGGCCCTAGCCCAGGAGTGGGAGGCTTGACCTGTAGCTGGGCCGAACCCCTGGGGATGGGCAGGGGCTGCTTTTCCATAGTACTGGGGCCATGGATTGGAAAGGGAAGGCTAGCCCTACTACTGCTCTATGTGACCTTAGCCGAGTGTGTCAATTCTGTCTCTGTAAAATGGGGGTAACAAGGCTTTCTTCTCTCCTTCAGCTGCTACCTCTTTGGGGCAGGAGCTCTCTCATTCTGTTTGTACAGCACCTGGCATAATGGGGCCCTGATCTCTCTGGGTGCTGCTGCCAGAGTACAAATAGTAACAGTTTTCACCCTTCTCTGTACTTTGCCTTATCCCGTTGAACTTGCAGAGGGAATCCAGGTAAGTAAAACATCTAGCTACGATGGTATCTGGCATGCTATAAATGCAGTCGATTAGATGAGGTAGAATGTAATATGCCAACTTAGAATCAGGCCAGCTTGTTTCGGTTAAAACCCATAGACAAATTAATTGAAAGAGGGGGGAGTGTATGGAAATCATGTGTGTGTTTGTTTACAGTACACAATGAACACGCAAGTTTACCAAAAAGCATCTAAATTTTAATGGCAAGAATATTTTAACTGCCCAGCATGTAAACAATACTCTGGGCTAATGTGATCAATGCTGCTCTCCAGGCCACATTTGCTATGGTGCTATATTTAGTGTTCCTGGAGTTTTATTTAATAGGACGGTACATTTGATCCTAATGTGCCATCTCAAAAGTAATGAAGCAGAAAAGATCTTTATCTTCTGTGAAAGTTGCAGTTATTGGCAACCATTCAGAAAAAAATAAAAGTAATTCCACAATCTTTGGAGATATCGTATCGCTAACTGATTTCAGTGCAAAGCTTGGGTGGTTTTCATTCTGAGTTAATCAGGCAATGGACCATATATGTTGCAAATACATCACTTTTGGTCGCTTTCCTGATATTGACAAATACAATTGCTGGAGCTGCTGCTCTGCTCCTTGAGCAAATGCTTTTTTGTGGCTTGGGCTTCTCCTTTTGGAGCAAAAGAACAAATAATAAAAAGGAATAAAGAAAAACTTGTAATGGGCTAAAAGCACTCACTGCCTACAGAATGATGTTTCTGTCACTCGACTGGCTTATTTTTTCACAATTGATGCAGATGGCAAAGGAATTCATACATTTATGATTGCTCAACATGCTATAAATAGGCCTGGAAGATCATATGTTTAATATATGGTAATGACCTCCAGCTGAGAGACGCTCAACACATCTCTTGCTGGCTTGGGTCAGGAGGACTGCCTGGGGTGTCCCTTTCTTTTTGTTGGGGCCCTCAAGTTCCTGCTTTTCAAAGGCCAGAAGCCTAGGGTCATGCACAAAAATGCATGCGAAATCATACACCTAATTTATGTGCACACAAACCATGACTGTGCATGGAAACTGGGCATGTGCGCAAAGCTTGGAAACCAGGCCCCAAGCACCCTGGTTTGATACCTATGCTGACATGTGGATCACAGGGACAGCTGTGGGGTTAGATACATTCGCTTTGCTGAATCACCTTTCCGCCTGGTTGTGAGTTGAGAAACAAAGCAGGGTTTACCAGTGTCGAGTGCTTTTCTCTACGGGGGCCGGCTTGTAGGGCATGTCACTACTGAGCCGTTCCAGCTGTTCTTGTTGATCCTTCAATCTCTACTAGGTCCCTATGCAAGCCCTATCACACTCCTTCACTGTGACGCTCAGTAAAACACCTTCAGATTATGGATGAGCTGGACCTTCAAATCCAAACACCGCGGGACCCTGAGGAAATTCAGATCTAATCTGGGTCCATTCCTAATTTGAGATGATGAGATTGATAATTCTCCAGCAGCCAGACATTCCCATCTAGGGAATGTTAGCAAGAGCTCTTCAGACAGAATGAGGAGAGACTCATGAAGGTGTAATCTCTCCCTGTGGAGAAGAGGGCCTCTGAGGAAGATGCGGGAAGAGTGGATATCAGTAGCTATTGTATTACGGTCATAGGCAACAGATGATTATAATGACCCACAAGGCCATCAATAGAGTGTCCACTACCTCTCAATACTCTTCCTGGAAGACATCTGAAACTAGCTTGGGTCCCTCAGTCTGTGGGTGTCCAGTTACAGAGGGAACTGTATGGGAACTATGGTGAGGCCTGACTTCAAATTGTACGTATAACCTGTGCAAAAATGCAAAACACCACACGTGCCAGTGAGCTGAGTTCTGTTGCTGTGGGAGCCAGAACTGGGAATTGGCCTGAATTCAATACATTTAAATTCATTTACACAAATACTTATATTTTAGCCTCACTGAAGCTAGAATCTGAAAAGCCCAATGCTGAAAAGGAAAATAAAAGTGGCTCAGACTCTCCTTCTCTCGTGTTCCTCTGGTACTCGCTCTTGCTGACCTTACGCAAAGGAGAGGCTTTCACAGAGCATTCATCCAATCCATCTGGTAAGAGGCTGTGTTAACATTGCAAAGACTGCGGGAACATCACTTCCTTTAAAAAATACAAAACCAAGTAACGTGAAGAATGCTCATTCCCAATGGGCAGAGGGAAATGGAACCAGCACACTACTTACTAGGTACTGCCAGAGAAGTTCTTCAAAATTAATCAGAATCACAGAAATGTCAGGCTGCAAAGACCTCGAGGGTCATCTAGTCCAGACCCCTATGCTGAGGCAGGACCAAGTAAACCTAGACCATCCCGCACAGGTTTGTCTAACCTGTTCATAAAAACCTCCAGTGATGGGGATTCCACAACCTCCCATGGAAGCCTATTTCAGAACTTAACTACCTTTATAGTAAGAAAGTTTTTCCTAACGTCTAACCTAAATCTCCCTTGCTGCAGATTAAGCCCATTACTTTTTGTCCTACCTTCCATGGACACGGAGAACAATTGAGCATAGTCTTCTTTATAACACTCCTTAACATACTTGAAGACTGTTATCAGATCAATCCTCAGTCTTCTTTTCTCAGGACTAAACATGTCCAGAGTTTTAAAACTTTCCTCTTTGGTCGGGTTTTTTCAACCTTTTATCATTTTTGTAGCTATCCTCTGAACTCTCTCCAATGTATCCACATCTCTCCTAAAGTGTAGTGCCCACAATAGGACAGAGTTCTCCAGCGGAGGCCTCACTAGGGCCAAATGGCATGGGACAATTACCTCCTATGGCTTACGTACGACACTCCTGCTAATACACTCCAGAATGATATTAGACTTTTTCACTGATGCATAACCTTATCATCTCATATTCAGCTTGTGATCCTCTATCACCCCAGATCCTTTTCAGCTGTACTACTGCTTAGCCGGTTATTTCTCATTTTGTATTTGTGCATTTGATTTTTCCTTCATAAGTGAAGTACTTTGCACTTGTCTTTATTGAATTTCATCTTGTTGATTTCAGATCAAATCCCCAATTTGTCAAAGTCATTTTGAATTCTAATCCTGTCCTCCAAAGTGCTTGCAACCCCTCCTAATTTGGGTATAATCCACAAATTTATGCATATACGCTCCACTCCATTAGCCAAACAGTTAATGAAAATCTTGACTAGCACTGGATCCAGGAACAGCTGCAGATTAAGCCCAGAGAGGGGAGGAGGTCTCAGGCCCATCATTTGAGAGGGCCCCCAAATCCATGGAATGATATAACCAGGGGTGGCCAGGCCAAGTGTAAGTGAGTGATAGAGTAAACTGGCACATGGGCCTGCAGTGCTGCTCAAATTTGGCCCAGCCACCCTTCTGCCATGATGTACAACAGGGTCGCAGCATCAGGTTTTGCCTGGCCACCCCTTGTCATAACCACAAGACAGCTGGGCCAAATCTGTGTGAGTGGCATTGTGACCTGGCGCACGGGGTCACAGCACTCTAGCTAGAGCGGCACACCTTATGCCAGGCCCTCACCTGCCAGCTGCTGAAACCCCAGAAGCTCCTGATTGCCAGAGACTGGCAGGGAAGCAGGACCAACTGTGCCCCAGGGTGAGGCTTGCCAGCAGGGAGGGGTGAGGTACGGCGTGAGGTGAGGGAGGCAAGGTCTCCTCAAAAGAGATGGTTGGGGGCTCTCCTGAGAGCTGAGGTTCCGGGGGTGGGGTGGATGTAGGGCCTCATGCGCTTGGGGTGAGGCATTTAGAAAGAGGAGGGGCCTCGGTTTCAGGTTTTCCCACTTCCCCAAAATCCTCTGTATGGCCCTGCCCAGGACAGACCTCTGTGGCACTCTACTACATACATCCTCCAGTTTGACAATGAACCATGGGTAACGACTCTTTGGGTCTGTTCTGTCAATTGCTTTTCACCTATCTCAGA
This sequence comes from Mesoclemmys tuberculata, assembly GCA_007922155.1. NCBI lineage: Eukaryota > Metazoa > Chordata > Testudines > Chelidae > Mesoclemmys > Mesoclemmys tuberculata. The sequence continues at coordinate 3,239,364 of ML675625.1, forward strand.
GGGATTGCCTCTAATCCACCTTTCCCTAGTTTGTATATGAGAATGTCGTGTGGGATTGTGTTAAAAGCCTTACTAATCAAGATAAGAATATAAGAATGGCCATACTGGGTCAGACCAGTGGTCCATCTAGCTCAGTATCCTGTCTTCTGACAGTAGCCAATGCACCTGCTTCAGAGGGAATGAACAGATAAGGCAATCATCACTGAGTGCTTTTGAACAGCGTTCAGAAAAGAACTACAGAAGTTCATGTAGGATAGGTCCATCAATGGCTCTTAGCCAGCATGGGCAGGGATTGCTGTTTGCCAGAGGCTGGGAATGAGCAATGGGATGGATCACTTGATGATTACCTGTTCTGTTCATTCCCTCTGAAGCACCAGACATTGGCCACTATGGGAAAACGGGATATGGAGCTAGATGGACCATTGGTCTGCAGAGTGTGACCATTCTTATGAGTGATCCATCCTCTGTCATCCAGTCCCAGCTTCTGTCAATCAGAGGCTAGAGACACCCAGAGCATGGGGTTGCATCTCTGACCATAGTGACTAACAGCCATTGATGGATCTATCTTCCATTAACTTATCTAGCTCTTTTTTGAACGCCATTATACTTTTGGCTTTCACAACATCCCCAGGCAAGGAGTTCCACAGGTTGACTGTGAGTTGTGTGAAGAAGTACTTCCTTTTGCTTGTTTTAAACCTGCTGCTTATTAGTTTCGTTGGATGACTCCTGGTTCTTTTGTGATGTGAAGAGGAAATAACACTTCTTATTCATTATCTTTCCACCATTCATGATTTTATAGACCTCTATCATATCCCCTCTTAGTTGTCTCTTTTCCAAGGTGAAAAATCCCAATCCTTTTAATCTCTTCTCCTACAGAAACTGTTCCTTACCCTTAATCATTTTTGTTGCTCTTCTTTCTACATTTTCCAGTTCTAATGTGTCTTTGAGAGATGGGGTGGCCTGAACTGCATGCGGATTCAAAGTGTGGGTATGCCATGGATTTATATAGTAGCGTTATCCTTTCTGTCTTATTATCTATCCCTTCCTAATGGTTCCTAACATTCCATTAACTTTTTGACAGTGCTGTCAAGCATCCAACGAGTGAGTGTTTTCATAGATTTAACCACAGTGACTCCAAGATCTCTTCCTTGAGTAGTAACAGCTAACTTAGATCCCATCATTTTGTATGTATAATTGGGATTATGTTTTCCATAGTGTATTACTTTGCATTTATCAACACTAAATGTCATCAGCCATTTTGTTGCCCAGTCACCCAGCTTCATGAGATCTCTTTGTAACTCTTTGCACTCTCCTTTGGACTTAACTATCTTTAGTAATTTTGTATCATCTGCAAACCTATCTATCTATCTATCTATGATATATCATGTCATCTGTTTCCTATATGTGTGATATGGCATCAGCTTCCCCGCATCCAGTAGGCCAGTAGCTCTGTCAAAGAAGGAAATTTGGTTGGATTGGTGTGATTCATTCTTGACAAATCTATGTTGGCTATTTCTTATATCTCTATTATCCCCTAGATGCTTACAAATTGATTGTTTTATCATTTGTTCCAGGTTTCAAAGTTAGGCTGACTGGTCCATAATTCCCCAGGTCACCTATTTTCCCCTTTTTAAGGATATGTACTGTGTTTGCCCTTCGACCTCACTTGCCTTCCATGAGTTCTTGAAAATAATTACTAACAATTCTCAGATTGATTCAGCTAGTTCCTTCCATATTCTGGGGTGAATTTCATCAAGCCCTGCGGACTTGAATACGTCAAATTAAACTAAATATTATTTAGCCTGTTCTTTCCCTATTCTGGCTTGTGTTCCTTCCCACTTTTTAATATTGATGGTGTTAAGATATGCTCACCATTATCCTTTTTAGTGAAGGCTGAAGTAAAATAGGCATTAATCTTCTCAGCCTTTTTGATATCTTCATCTGTTAGCTCCCCTTTGCACTAAGTAGTGGACCTACTTCTTTCATCTTTCTCTTGCTGCTAATGGATCTATAGAAGCTCTTATTGTTTTCATGTCCTGGCTGGATGTAACTCATTTTGTGCCTTAGCCTTTTTGATTTTGTCCCTTCATGCTTGTGCTATTCTTTTGTATTCATCCTTAGCAATTTTTCCATGTTTCCACTTTTCGTAGGATTTCTTTTTGATTTTCAGGTCATGAAAGTGCTCCTCATGGAGCCATTTTGACCTCTTACTATTCTTCCAGTTTTTTCTTCTCACTGGGATAGTTTGCTGTTGTGCCTTTAATATTGTCTCCTTGAGAAACTGCAAGCCCTGAAATCCTTTTTTGCTTAGATTTTTTCCCCATGGGACCTTACCCACCAGGTCTCTGAGTTTGCTAAAGTCTGCTCTTTTGAAGACCATTGTTCGCACTCTAGTACTCTCACTCCTTCCTTTCCTCAGAATCAAGAAATCTGTCATTTTATGATCACTTTCACTCAAACTTCCTTCCACCTTCATATTCCCAACCAATTCCTCCCTGTTAGTCAGAATAAAGTCAAAATGTCTGCCCTGCTGGTTACTTCCTCCACCAGCTATGCTGGTAGCTATGATCACATTTGAAAAATGGAATTGATTTGGAGTCAAGAAGATGAAATTAGGGCAACTACAGTTTAGCAGTGAGAGCAGGAGACTGGAGACCACCCACCTGGGTTCTGCTCCCAGCTGTATCATGGGCTGATTGTGTGATTTTGGACATGTCTCTTAATTTCTTTGTGTCTCAGTCTCCTCATTTGTAAAATGGGCGTCATGTTACTTAAAGAACCTTCCTCATAGAGGGCCATATTTTGCCTTTCATTCCATGAGAGTCAATGGGGCTGCGCTGGTGAAGACAAAGCTTGGCCCAGCCCTGTTGTGGGGCCTAGTTATTTATCTGGAAATAAAAAGTAAAACCATCCAGTAGTAAGGATGATAAAGACTGAGCTACCCCTTGAGGGGTCAAAAAAAAAAAAGGTCAAGCTCTCCCTGAATATCAGCAAGTGCAAGGTTTATCTCCTTAGATCTCCTATACAGCTGAGAGCACTTCCAGGCTGGGGAGGGGTGTTACATGCCTTTGTTAGTCAACGCTTCCAGAACCTTCTAGCAAAGACAACACAGAAAGACAAAGGATTTATCATGCCCCATTGCTGCTTGCTCGACTTTCTTGTACTGCTCGAATTAATTCCTTTCCAACCCTTGGTGTTTACACTCTTCAGATACCTGCAGACACTTATGTCTTATGTCTTTACTTAGACCATGAGCTTTTTGGGGCAGGGACCATCTTTTTGTTCTGTGTTTGTACAGTGCCTAGCACAATGGGATCCTGGTCCAGGACAGGTGCTGCTGGGTGCTAGCACAGAACAAATAATTAATAATAATAATGTGGTCACTTATTCAAGCTACTTGTATTAAGTTCATTTAATCCTGCCTAGGAAACCAGCCCCTCCAGCCTCCTGATAATTTGCACTGCTCGTCTCTAAGCTCACTCTCATTATTCGATATCTTTATGGTAAGGAGGAGTCCATACTGAATGCCTGCAGCGAGTCAGGAGAGGACCTAACACATCTTGGGCTCGTTACAAACTTCAGGCTTTCAAAGCCTCTCGGGGAATACCCCATGCATGTCTGGATCTCTGTTAGTTTGACTCATGTGAGACTGAACTTCTCCCCAGTTGCCACCGAGGACTCTGCAGCTTCCTCGGTCTGCAAGTCATCTCTTTGTCGTGTAAATGTCAACATGAGTCATCAGGCCGGAACCGGCAGAATCAAAATGGCTGGGTTTCCTGTGTGAGGAGTGATATTTAGAGCATTCGTCTGGCCAGCCATCTCCATGTGCGGGAGCTTGTCGTGGCCTTGGCACGTGATCTGAACGGCTTTGTGAGCTGCTGAAGGGGAACGCACAAGCACAGGCATCCAATAAATGGCACCATGCATGAGCATCAAAGTTGCACCTTGAGGAGAGGAGTACCACCACTGAGGGTACATCTACACTGGAGCTGGAGATGTAATTTCCAACTGTACAGCCATTCCAGCCAGCAGCCCCGAGTGCAACCCTCTCTGAAATGCTAGGTACAGAGTTGGACAGCTAGCCCATCCCATCACATATTCAGCCTTGGTTACACTGGTAATTTTAGCCCACTAACTGAATCAGAGCTAGTGTGGGTATGTCTACTCGAGCTAGAAATTGTACCTCCAGCTTCAGTGCAGACATACCCTTATTCTGACCCCCACCATGCGCAGCACCAGAAAGAGCCCCTTGGATCAGTAGGGCTCAGCCCAACATTCCTGACATGGCTGTGCTGGATTCCTAACCAAGTTTACAGAACTACTGTTACAGAAGCACTTCTCTTTTTCTCTCCCTCAGGCGCACAGAGCTGTAAGATTTCCATTTCCGCTTGCACTGGACTCAACGGCAAACCCACCACTAACGTAAGTTGGGGCAGGAACGGGCTACAAATCCCTCCCATTAATTTCAATATCAAACGATCAAGTCAATTTTGATGGCCTGTTAACATGATAATTAATGGGAGTTTTGGCATGCAAAGAATGCTGGATCAGGCCCTTGGATATTCAAAAGAAGGAATTGTACTCAAATCCACACAGGGGGGTCAAGGCAGGTTCTGGTCATGTTCATGTTCCCCAGTACTGCTGGGCCCTGGATCAGAACTGTATTCGGAAACCTTGTGCACTAGGCAAGCTGTCTCCCCTCTTTCTGCTGAACAGCAGCCTCAATGGGATTCACGTAATACATTTTCTAAATAACCCAGACGTGATGCTGTGTGGGTTTAATTTCTTTTGCAGCTGCCTCACTTTCCAGTCCTAGTTGTAATTGTTTGAGTCATTCCTTTTACTAAGGAAAATGGTTCACCCATTTAATCAAAGTATTTGCCAGGAAGAATACCTCCAAATTGGGGAGTGATTTTCCTTGGTCAGGCTGCTTCAAAGAGCTTTTTGTGTTTAAGCTCTGCATTTTCAGCCCTAGAGAAGAGGCTGCTGTCTCAGCACTTCCATTGCAAGCCCATATTTTTCAGGGGTACATTATAAGGAGTAATAAAACTTCCTTTGGGGCTATAGATTGGCAGAAAATTAATCAGCCAAAGTGTGTGTGGGGGGTGTGTGTTAATTTTTAAATGATCCATTTTCAATTAACCTTTTTTAAGCCAAGATTGACATGAACAAAAAGATTGTCCCAGTAACTAAACGAAAACCAATCAAAGAAGCAAGCAAAACAAAATACACTCATATAGTTCTTTCTTCTGTCCTAACAACTGGGTAGAGCCACTCAATGGAGTGAACGGAACTGAACAACAAAAAGTCTGAAATCAGTAAAAGCCCCTTTCAGCAGGCAGCTTTTTAGGTTTGTTATTTTCTACCTGAAGCCTGTGTTTCTGTGATGTGTGGCAAAGGAATCCTTCTCTCTTTTTATCAGCCAGATCATCATCAGTGCTCTCAGCTTCCTTTTCTGGCTTGCAGGCTACTTCCAATGCATGTTCTGTCTGTCTGTCACAGGTAGTTGGTTCATATTGAAGAATGACAGACTGCCAGTTTCGGTGGTAGGTACAGTACAGGAGATCATTTATAGCTAGTAATAACTATTTCATCAGGGTTGTTTTATAAAGCATAAATCATAAAAATAAAACCCTCTTGGAGATGCTCACAATACATAAAAGCATATAAATAAAATATAAATGATGAAAATAAGACATGTTAATTACATACACTGGAATAGGCACATCTAAAAAGCTTGGCTGTCAGTTCTGATCTAAAGTTTGCTGGTGATTTAGTGGCTTCTTATGGCATGTGGAAGCAAGTTGGAAAAAAAATCACATCCAGAGGCTAAAGGCCTAACATGGTTTACATTTGGACAATGGGGTCACCAAAAGGCCCTGGTCAGATGATCTAAGAAGGCAAAGGAGAACATGGTTTTACCAAATCAGACTCCAGAGAGAGAAAGCCAAATCACGCATTCAATTAAACTCTGGACTAAGTACTTCTAAATTCAGTGCAGAACTGCATAAGGAACCAGTAATGGGAGGACAAGCCATGGGACATAGGCTTAGCACATTCAGCTGGTAGCGGGACAGCACCCTTTTTGAACACAGCAGAAAAGCATGGAAAGAAGAGAGAATGACTGTAAGCAAGGCTGGAAACATCCGTGTATGAATCAATGTCTCCATGTCAGAGAAGCTCAGACAGCAGCTATGGGAACAAGCAGTAAGTCAGAGGAGGTGGAAACAGAAGCTAACCATGTGATTGACATGGGGCCCGAGAGAGCTATGACTCAGTGAGAGTGGCAAGACCTCACACTAGAGGCGTGGCAGGGTGAGAGATGCAGTCTAATTCAAACAGTGCGATAAACCAAGGCCTCAGCAGCAGGGCCAGAAATCAGCGCCTGAACCCTTGCAGGAATCAATGAAGAAAGATGGCTTCATTTGGATTTGTGGGGATTTTAAGGTCAAGGTTAATCCGGTGTTGTGTGCAGAGCAATACCCTCTTCCCCGCATCGATGACCTCTTTGCTGGCGTGGCTGGTGGTCATAAGTTCAGCAAGATTGATCTGAGTCAGGCTTATTTACAGATGCACATTGATGAGAAGTCCCAAGAGCTGTTGACTAGTTTGACACATAAAGGGCTGTACCAATATTGTCGCTTGCACTTTGGAATAACGTCTTCTCCAGCGTTGTTCCAGAGGCTATGGCCCAGTTCTTGAGTGGCTTGCCAGGAGTCCAGTGCTATCTTGATGACATCCTGGTCACAGGCAAGAATGAGGATCACCTTATTAACTTGGAAGCTGCCCTACAAAGACTGGAAGAGTATGGCCTACGAGTCTGCAAAGACAAATGTGAATTCTTGCAGCCCTCTGTTGAATATTTGGGACATATCATAGATGCTATTGACCTTCGTAAGGCTTCTGCAAAAGTCAAGGCTACTGTGGAAGCTCCACCTCCTCAAAATGTAAGCCAACTTCGCTCTTTTTTAGGGCTATTGAACTATTATGGAAAGTTTATTCCACAGTTAGCAACACGACTAAAACCACTCCATGAACTCCTTGGTCAGAACAAGGCCTGGAAGTGGCCTGAAGACTGTGATGTTGCATTTAACCAGGCTAAACGTGCTTTGCTAAATTCAGAGGTTCTGACACATTTTGATCCATCCTTACCTCTACAGTTGGCCTGTGATGTCTCACCTTATGGCATGGGAGTGATCACATCACACATTATGCCTTTGGGAGAGGAGAGACCCATTGCTTTTGCCTCATGCACCTTAAGCAAAGCAGAAACTAACTATGCCCAAATCAAACATGAAGCACTGGGAAATGTTTTTGGAATTCGGAAATTTCACCACTATCTGTTTGGATGGATGTTCACTTTTCTCAGCGACCATTGACCTCTACCATCAATTTTTGGACCACTCACAGGCATTTCATCACTGACTGCTAGTTATATGCAACAATGGGCATTGTTGCTTTCCACACACCCAGATCAAAATCAGAAATCCACTCTGCACTGCAACGCAGATGGTCTCTCAAAGCTGCCTTTATTAGTTAAACATCAAGATATTGACCAGAAATAAATCTTCTACTTTGAACAGGTAGAGAACGCACCTGCTGAATGTCACTGCTACTCAATTAAAGGAGGCAACTTATGTTGACCCAACACTGTCCCAAGTGATGGACCTAGTGATGCATGGAACATTTCTACAGAACTCTGAGGTCTCACCCGACCTTCTTCCCTACATGTCCAGGAGGATGGAGTTATCAATCCATTCTGGTTGCTTGTTGTGGGGGATGCACGTAATTATTCCACCACTACTGAGATCACAGATGGTAGAACAGCTACATTCAGGTCACTGTGGAATAGTGTGCATGAAAGAAATTGCATAAAGCTACTTTTGGTGGAATTACATGGACAGTGCTATTGAAGAGAAGGCAAGAGCTTGTACTTTATGTGAGAGCGTAAGGAATGCGCCTCAGTTGGTGCCACTACACATATGGGACTGCCTGAAAACCTGTGGCAGCATATTCACGTTGATTTTGCTGGCCCATTTGAAGGAAGCATGTTCCTGGTTGTTGTAGATGCCCACGCTAAATAGCCAGAAGTCTCTGTAATGCCGTCCAATGCTGCTGAAAGTACTATCCAGAAATTGTGTGAAATCTTTAGTCGTTTCAGTCTGCCAGAACAACTTGTGAGTGACAATGGACCGCAGTTCATCTCTCAGGAGTTTGAAAATTTTATGAAAGCAAATGGGATACATCACATCTCTTCAGCACCGTATCATCCATCCACCAGTGGATTAGCTGAAAGGTTTGTGCAGACCATGAAACAAGCTTTAAGATCTGCAAGGGGACATTCGTCCATTCAAAAACATCTGGACGCCTTCTTACTATCCTACAGAAACACACCTCATGCTACAACCAAAGGGTCCCCGGACTTTCTATTGATGGGATGACAGCTGTGCACTTTCTTTGATTTGCTGAAAACCACCAAAGCATGACAAGTTGTGCAATGTCAACAGCAAAACCAAGTCATCAGACGTGCGCACAGAGCAAAAGACCGAGTCCTTACTCCTGGACAGCCTGTCTTAGCTTGGAACTACGCTTCTGGAGATAAATGGGTCCCTGCTACAGTCATCGCCCAAACAGGACCTGTTTCCTACACTGTCCAGACTGCAGATGATCTCCTCTGGCGGCAGCATGTAGATCAGTTGTTGCCAGGTCACACATGTCCCAAGGACACATCTCCAGGTGAACTGCCTGACCTCCCCATTACAGGGGCGATATCATGGAGTCAAGAGTCACCCGTTCCTGACTCCCCTTCTCCATCCACCTCTGCAGGCGATACAGCCCCTCCTCTGTTCAAGCAGATACAACATCCTCACCTGTTTGAGCTACGAGTCCTGAGCCCATTGTTAGACCCGCACCAATAACACCTCCCGGTGCAAGAACACCAGAAGGCAGCCACAATCCCCCTAGAGAGAGAAGACCTCCTCAACGGCTGGATCTTTAGCTAGAGCAAACCCATGTTATGGGGCAGAATAAGCCCTGGGGTTTAGCCGGGAAATGAGGCAGTCGACCCTCATTCCCTAGTTTAGCGATTGTTCTGTCAAATGGGCGTTTTCATTAAGGGGGTAGGAGTATGTTGTGTATTTTGTGTCTTGCCATATTGCCTAGGTTGCTGTAGCAACAGAGCGTAGCTTGTTGCCATAGCAATAGAGTAGACTACTAGGGGATAGCTCAGCCAGTCCTGGCTGGTTTTAGTGTAGTTCAATACAGTGTGTTCATGGGTTTGCATTTCTCTGTGTTCCATGCCGCTTTCTCTCTGAACACAAGTACTTTCCAAGGATTTAACATACCTTCTGATCTTTCTCTCAGGGGCACACACCATACGACTATCACAGCTATTATACATTGCAACCTTAACTCTTCCCCCATTGCCCTTCCACACATGATTCTTTAGCTGCTTGTTTCTTTCCCAACACTTGCAATTGTGGGTCTCTCGTGTAGCAGTTGGTTGTGGTGGGAGAGGCAATTTGATAAAAGGTTGGGTGCAGAAGAGTGATGAAAAGAGGTGATGGAGAGCTGGCATCCTTAGAGGGGCAGAGTTAAGGTTGTTGTATGTGGTCAGTGGTGTTCAGCTATTGTGGGGTACAATGTATGTCAGTGAGTAGAGCTGTAGAGCCTATGTGCTGTTATTTTCCTTGCTTTTGTGGGGTTACGTCAGGCATGTTGTATGTGCAGCAACCCTAACTGCTCCACAACAAACTTTTTGTGTAATCATTTCCTAGGTATTTTTAAAGCTTAATTGTGGAGGGGTGAACCTATAGGGACTAGAAGTGCATCTGTGGACAGAATATTTTATTTGCCAGCAGCATTAACCCGTCTCTGTTCTAAGATAAAATCTGTCTGAAAAGCCTACCTCCACAGGGAGAATGTACCGTATGGACCCAGTCCCAGGCAGCTAGGTTTGCATGCCCCCATCCTCACCAATCAGGCCTGCATGAGCCCAGCTCCAATCAGCCTATCAGACTTGTGGGCATCCACCCCAATCAATAGGTTTGTGTGTGCCCGCCCCCCATTCCAGCAATCAGATTTGTACACGCTTACCTCCATCCTTTCCCATCAATCAGGTTTCTGTGCACAGCCCATAAAGTTTCAGTTATAACACGAACAACAACTAAAAATTACCCTAAGTGCAATATTTAAAAAAAATCCCCGTTGCAACAGCTCTTCTCAGGATCCACCTCTCTGCTCAGCTTTGTGTAGCTAGACAATGTTTTGAAATAGCTATCAGTCAACAGTGGAAAGGAAATGCTCCAACCACAGCCCAATTTTAAATGCTTCCTAATAAAAATGTATGAACAAAAACTTACCAAAAACTGCACAGAAAATTCAAAGAGCATAATAACTGACTCTGTGGAATTTTACACTGACAAGCCCCCTAGTTTCAGTAAAACCAGGATTGTTTGCCCCTTTTCAGGCCCATTTTAGAACACAGCCTTGACTAGGGAATTGCTCCCAGGCACCTCCATGTAAGAAAATGACACCTTGATTGGATCCTTGCAGAGCACACGTGCCACTGCTTGCCAGTGGCAGAGAAGGAATTGCAAAGAAAATCTAGTGGCTCCTCTTTAGAGAAACAGTACAGGCCTACTGCTGGAAATATGCTGTCCCAGATACAGCAACATATAATTAATTCAAGAGATTATAAAAGAATGAACTTCTCTTTGGTATTAAAAGCAGTTTTCCTGTCTAGATGGAATAAGAGGGAAATGACTGAAGTTGGCTTAATGCAAGATTTTGGTTATTACCCTCAGTAAATTCATCTCAGTATTGGTACATTATGTGTCCAAATCAGAACTTCACTCAATGGTTGAACCAAAGGGAAAAGTGGTTCCTGGGAGTGAAATCTCAGGTTTAAGGACATTATTATTAATAATATAGTAATAATTTTTTAATTTCTAAAATGCACCCTGTTACGTATTTCAGGGCCCCGTACGTATTTAATAACGTACCCGTGTGTTTGCAGTGAATTGTGGGTAAAAATATTTGGAATTAAATGTGTAACTACCAGATCTGCGGGTGCAAATGGGGAAAGTGGATGCAAACTCTACTAGCATTACTAACATTAATACCGAGACTGTACTATTGTATAGTTACAGTTTACCAGCCAGTTCTTCCATGTGCTCTAAAATCCACATGCATATTTGAATTGCCTTGACATGAGACCCTGTGCCTCATCAGGGTTTAGAATATGGTTAGTGGTCCAGATCTGGGGACATTTCAATAAGGGGTTCTTGAGATACAGCCCTCATACAATATTGTTATGTTCACAGTGTACAACACACAGAGGAGCTAGACAGAAACATAACTACTCTTTCTGAAAGGCTGCAACGTAAAACTATATTATCTCTTAGAATCCAGAAGAACTCAATAACCCAGAGAGAAGGCTGCTCCCAAATGCAGAGAGACACAACTCACCTCACCTTGTTTCCTGCGTGCAGAGTTGACTCTGACCCTAGCTCCCCTACAGAGTCCCATGTCTGCAAGCAGGCTCTGGAAAGTCCCAGAAAGTTCAAAGTGATAGAACCCAGTATTAACAGACATTTCAATATGCCACAAATATTACGTGGTATCAAAATTGTCCTGGTCTTGTCACATTTTTGTGCACGCACTGGAGGCTCAAACTAAGGCTCTGATCCTCCCCAAACTGGTATCACCCGGCTGGAATTGATCTCAGCAGAACATGGTTGGTCTGTACCTTACCTCTGCATTTCCTGGTTTCCAGACATTTAAGGTTCACCCACATTCGGGAAGAGCATGAGGCAGCACTGGGCACCCTTAACTCTGCATTAATTATTGCTTCAGGCAGTTAATAAATACCAAGGACCTGACTCTGAAGTCAACAGCTGCAAGTGTTCAACACCTCCACAAATCCGGCCGAAGGTGATCAAACGAGGACCCTCAGAACAAGAGGCAACTGTTGCAAACGTGTGCCCTTGCTACTGATATTTGTGCCCACAAGTTTTGCAGGCACGAAAATGCAGATGCAATTATTTGTGGGCACAAAACCAGAGGCTCTCTCTGTGACTATCAGTGTGTGGAAGATGTGGATAAACATGTGATGAAAGGAGTGCTAAAGCTCACTGATGTCGTGCCAGAAAGCATCTGTCTCAGGCGGCCACTGGCTGTGACTTTTGCAAACTAGCTGCTCCCTGGATTTATCAGAGATCCCACCGCAGTCAACAGCTCTCACAGTTTAAAGACCAAATAAATCAGTGGCTTGCCTCCCAAGGTCTTTCTCTGGGATTAGCTGAGCTGCCAAAAAGAAGCAGTGATGTAAGTAGAGTGTGGGATGGCCGGTTCACACACAGGCTGTTCCTGGGCACACTCTGTCTGTACCTGATGGGCACCCCTCTTGCAGATGTGTGCAGACAGAGGCTCAGAGAGCAGTGATCACCCCAGCCACTGCATGAAGGCCCACAGATTCTTCAAGAAGGGAGGAGATTTGGTTTGTGATTCAGGCACAGGCCAGGCAGCCGGGAAACCAGCATTCTAATTCTGGCTCTGCTTCAGCTGCCTGTGTGGCCATGGGGAAGCCCCTGTGTACCCCACTGCCCCAGATCTAACTAAACAGAACAGTCAGCTCTGGTCATCCCTTGATATTAAAGAACAGAACAAGTAAGGCTCATCAGCTGGATGGTACAGATGTGAAAACCAAGGGACAGAAACGTGAAGTCTCGGCCAAGAGAGAGCCCACACTCCAGAGTCATGCAATGATCACGTATTGCTGCTCCAGAACGGTGTGAAAAATACAATCTTCCCACGTTCTGAATAACACTGTCTAGGGTCTCCCCGCCCCAGGAGCCGGGCTGCAGGTGGGTGTGGTTTGAAAGAGGCTGGCGGAATGGAAAAGGAAAGTGGGGGCTGCTTTCTGGGGCTGGAAAAAGATATAGGCATAACTGCAGAACAGCTCTGGCTGCACTGAAGAACTGTTGGATTTAAAGGCAAGAAAGATACCCTGGATGCTATAATATACTGTGTCCTTTTTGCGGTAGCAGGCTCCAGCACTTGGGGATGGACACCCAATAAAAAGGCAGTAGTGGTGCACATGACTTTGAACTAGCCCTACCAAAAAATGTTGCAGCCACATGGGAACAGTTTCCTCTGTTAGTACTGTCCTTCTGGCTGAGAATCAGTCTTGAGCTGTTGTCTTGTCACAATTCACAAGCTAAGTAGGGTTGGCCCTGGGCATTTGAATCGCAGGGATCATATGTGCATGAGGCAAGGGTCACGCATGGGAAAGGCAAGGACGCGTGGGAAAGGAAAGGCAAGGACACATGGGAAAGGCAAGGACACGCAGTGTTACAGTGATGGGGATGCAACACAATTAAAAAATCCCCTGCATCCCTCAGTGTGAGAGAAAATTCACTCAGCTATCTCCAGTGACCTGCTTCACCATTTTCCCTCTTGTAGGGGATGGGCAAATGTCAGAAGCTAGTTTTGCCGCTAAATGGTATTCCTATCTCAACAGCAACCACTTTATTGCTATTTGCTTATGTGCTCTTCACTGTCATACAGTTTTCCAGTAGCACCACTTTAGTTGGGTACCTCATAACAGTTGGTTACCTCCTATGCTCCTCATCTTACTGCTCTGCTCCAAAGGGCTAATTCCACTTGCTTCATTCTGTCTCCGTGCCCTACACACCTTTGAAAATGCTACTTGGCCCCAAGCTGGTAGGGGAAAACAGCTGTGTAGTCTCCACTATGCTTGTTTTTCTGTCTGCTGGGTCTGCAACCACAGGGAGGTACAACTCCTAATTTAGCAAAAATTTTTATCCTTCATTTTAGGGGGAAATCGTGCGGATACCACCACCCACCCAGATTTGGCCCCTGCACACTGGCAATTGGCACAGATTTACTTGTTTGAATATTTATGCTAAGAACTGCACACAAATGTCACAGAAGAGTTCATGCATAAGAGCACAAAGTTTATTCATCTGCAACCGCTGCAGCATAAATTTTCACTTCTGACAAATGGTGACCAAAAATGACCTGAAAACCAATTTAAAAACTGACAACTTTAGGTTGTACCAAATCTATACAGGATACACCTGTCTACCAAATTCTGTAGAGTTACATCAGGCTTTTTTTTAAAAAAAAGGATATCAGTCGACACTGGAGGATCACACTACCCCAGCAAAATTTCAGTCAGGGCCTAATTTTAAACACTTCCCATTAAAAATATATGAAGATAAACAACTAAAATCACATAGAAATTTTGAAAGACATAAGAACAAACCCTGTCTGAAATTTCAGCTGATGGACCACGTACTTTCAGAGAGCAAACAGGGTTTTATGCCCATTTTGGGGTGCAACCCTAACTATGGCATTGCTGGTAGTTGCTACCTGTGATGGCAGAGCAGGTTACATTAGGACAATTAATGTGATAAGCTGTACTGGGGGCAGCCAGGGATTGAAAGGCTGATTGAAGAAGGATCCCAGCTGAGAAGGAACAGGTGGGGCTGGTATAAAGCCAGGAAGTTAGCAGCAGAAAAGGGCTGCAGGGGATGTGTTCTGCAGTTATGCCCTTCGAGGAGGAGTTATGCTGGTAAACTCAGAAGGAGGAGAGGGGGCAGAAAATAAAGCAGAGAGATAGGAAAAAGTCCAAGAAAATAGAAACAGGGTCTGAGTGCAAGCAGACTATATTGGCTACACATAGGGTCTCTGGACAGGAACCCAGGACTGTGGGTGGCCCCAGGTTCCCTGTGAGCTATTAGAAAATACTACAGGACTCGGCCTTGGAGCAGAAGACTGTCTGGAACAGAACAAGGACAGCTGATCCAGTGTGACTTTGATACCCCGGAAGGAGAGGACTGTACCGTGACCTGGCTGGAGGGCTGAGTCATGAAGACACAGCACCCGAGTCCCAGAGAGAGGGGGGGAAAGAGAAAGAGGGGAGCAATCATTGAGAAAGGGTGTCAGACGTGGACAGAGCTAATTCTCAGAGCAGTCAGAAGGAGGCACCATCCCAGTGGTGAGTGGAGAACCCATGACACCACCATAACTTCCTTGGATATTAGCAAAGCCACTGCAATGTCAGGGATGTCGGCGAGTGTTTCACTTGAAGCCTCGCTGCCCGATAGAACCAACAGAGAGACATATCAGACGACGCTAAGGGAGAGATGTTGATATTCTGATGCCCAGCAGCAAGTAACGTTGAAAGAGAGACAAGCTGGAGCCAACCAGATGTTCCACATCTTCCGAGTCCCAGCAACTTCTCTTCTAAAGGGTGGCTGAGCTCCGAAACACAGTGAAGGTGCTGCAGGCACAAGCACCCGGTAGCAAGAACCATCCACTCCCATAGCACTGCCAGCTTTGTCAGCGGCAGAAGCCAATTTAAATGACACTAAACTACTGCCAATGGGAGGAAATCCCTTGGGTCCTGGTTTCTGGGGCAAAAGAGACTGCCTCGGCTCTAACTGCTGTCACACATTGAAGCTGTTCTCCTTCCAGGGTTTATGCAGAACGCGTTTTCAGCACAGCTGGGAGTGGTGCTACCCACCAGCCCGTCGGAATAGCAAGAATGCTGGAGTGACTGACATCTTTCCGAGTAAACGTGGAGACTTTGTACTGAGCAGACACTGTTCGCTGCTACAGATGTCGATAGAACTCCTGACATTAACAGTGATGAGCGGCAGGGAACGTCTCTTCAAGAAGAGAGGCTCCGATATGGTGCCTAGGAATCTTCCAAACATAAATCCCAGAGCATCTCAGCAACACTTAAACCCCTTCGCTGCCCTGACAGCGACAGCTGGATTTCCTAGAAGGGCAGCTGTGGAAGCAAGAGTATCCTTGCTAAATGTATCCAGCTCCTACTTGTCCTCTGGCAGTCATGTTACACTCTTCTCTTCACCTCTCTCCTTGGCACAGGACTCTTAGATTGCAAGGGACTGTCTTTTTATTCAGCGTCTGTACAGTGGGGTCCTGGTTTCTGGCTATGGCTCCCAGGTGCCACCACAATGTAAATAAGAATAATACGGTGCAACAACCAGCAGCTTATTAATGGGAGCGAGGCTTGGTAAAGGGTGCTCTGCCATGGCCCCTCTGCTTCAGCCACCCTCTAGCTCACAAATGACTCAAAGACTGTCTGGTGTAGCAGTCACCAGTGCAGTTAATTTACAGTACATTTGTGTGTCCACCACTTCCACATAGTGCTTGACTAGGGCTAGCAGCCTCTGGGTCTTCTCTGCTCCCTATGAGACAAGTGGAGACTTTTCACTCCCTCTGGCCAACATATAAACTCTCTTTAGTCAGCCTGGCAGCTGCCTCCTATTCACTAATAAGGTACAAACAGCTCTCAGCCCAGTAAGGTGGACAGCTGTCTCCTCATCAGGTACAGGTCCTCCTAACCTGCTCTAATGCACCATAGTTAGCTGGGGCTGGCATGACAGAGGGCTGGCTAGTGGGTTACCACCCAGCACTGTCACACTTGGGCTGAACTTTCCTTTGAGTCAGAAATCATACACAATTCGATGTGCCTACTTGTGTGTTATCCACCCTCCTTGTCCTTGCTTGGCCAGACAGCCCTTGGGAATGGAGCAGTGACTGGAAGTCCAGACTGACGTTGCCAGGACAGCACGCAGTGCAAACACGTTGGCATGATGTGTTCCACTGCAAAAATCCAAACTTCCACTTTTATGTTTGTCTGGAAATTTCAGGCTCAACCCTGCCACCTTTACTCAGGCAGAAGCACCCTTTGCATAGGGAAGGACAATGTTGGGCCCTGTAACTGACTTCCTTCATTTTGTATTACCGACAGAGTTAATTGACCTCTGGCCACTGGGAGCCTCGTTGTTCATCATTACCATTAACCTTTCATTTGTGAGTATTTTATCATGAAACTGCCCATCCAATACTCTGGGCACAGCTAGGGAAGTGCAATACTTTGGCCTTTTTAATATGGTATATTTGAACCTATGAAATCAGCAGTCAAGTCCAGCTTGTTGATCCCACACACCGCACAACAGCCAATTTATCACAATTTATCTAGAATGCACAATCGCTGGTCACACCATCAAGTGCTGTCAAAACAGAAGTGCGATGCACAAACAAACTAAACTCTACCCTTGTAGTGAAGTTTTCCCTCCTTTGTTCCTTGTGTACCTAGACATCTATTCTTACTCATACTGCTAGGGGTAGCAGGAAAGCTAATGAATCTGGGCTCCGCAGGACAAAATGTGGAGGGGCCTACATGGCAATTTTTAAATCGAGATTGGATGTTTTTCTAACATATCTGTGCTAGGAATTACTGGGGGGAAGGTCTCTGGCCTGTGTTATGCAGGAGGTCAGACCAGACAATGACAATGGTCCCGTCTAGCCTTGGATTCTGTGGATCGACAAACACCTTGCCAGCAGCCCACCCCCCATTTAAACTCTGGCGTGCCTCCCCCAGCTGAATGGGGACAGTGGGCTTCTCAGTCAACCTGGCCCAAACCGTTTGTCACCCGATATCTAGGCATGTTAACACAAATAAACTCTACCCATGAAGAGCTATAATTTTCAGAGCGCCCAGAGAAGACAATGGAGATTGCAGGGAATCAGCGCCTTTGAAATTCAGGCCTCAAATGCTTATTAAATACTTGCTACAGGATTCTGTGCTGCTGACCCTAAATCGGCATTAGCTTTATTGGGACGTGGTAGCTACTTGGGCTGTCACTGTGAGCTCTGCTGGGCTATTCGTATCAGAAAGGAACTGCTTTGAGTTCCTGCTTGCTAGCAGGACATCTGGGAGTCTATTTATGAATGGACTCCGGAGAAGTTCAGTTTCCTGGAAGGGTTTGTGTCCAGATATGAAAGGAACACTAGGCCTTCTGACTGCCTAGAACTGGGCTCCAAGGGTGCTTAGCACTGTTTCCGTTGAAGTTAATAGTAAAATGCCCACTGCAGCAGCAGCAGCATTAGGTCCAGGCTGGGAGCTTTTGGAAAGCCACCCAAAGCACCAGTGCCCACAGGTACCAATGCACATAGGTGTCAGGCCTTTCTTTTATGCAGAAATAGGAGTAAATGGAATGCACTGATGGGGGAGCGTTGAACATGGAGAGACATGGGACTCAGTCTGCTACATATTAGTCCTCAACTGCTGCTGTTATGTCTCTCTGGGAAAGTGCTAAAATCTGGTGCTAAGTGCGGTGTAAGGCTCGAGATAGACTAGGATGGGGAAAGCACCATGGTGCTCAATGGGCACATCTGAACTCGTCGACCTAAATGTGTGCATTAATTCACTAAAAGAAGGAGTGTAATACACCAATAGTTATACCAAGTGGGAGAGCTTCAGAAGGCGCAGTTCAGAGCAGGATAGCCTGGTGGTTGGGACCGTTCCCTAACAGCGGAAGCCCTGAGTTCAAGACCCTGATCCAATGAATTTTTAAGCACTTATACAAAGTGGAACAGCTTCAGCAGGAGAGACTGCCCCAGAAGAGTTATAGCCTGGTGGGTAGGATACAGGGAGAGCTGAGATCAGTCTCTGCTCCAGGGGGAGGATTTAAACCAAGTCTCTCACATCCCAGGAAAGTTCCCTGACTGCTAAGAAAGATTATAAAGGAGGACACACACTTTCTCTGTCATTTATTTCTCTGAAGCTGGCCCTGAAAAACTTTTTCCCAGTGGAAACTAATCGGGTCCAATTCAAGAATAGTTTTGGATTGGCTGAAGTGGCATTTTTTGGCAAACAAACTATTCATTTGAAAAATTTCACCTTGCTCTTATCATAAACTCCAGTGAATTCTGTGAACCCCAGAAAAATCTTTCCCAATACCTCCAAGTCCTCAGGGGCTGGCCCTTCCCCAGTCATCTTCAATTCCTCAGGCTGTGTTCTGTCTGCAATGTGCTTCCTGGAAGCTACTCTGAGTTATTCTGAGACTAAAAAGCATCAGTTCATTTCTTCTGCTCAGTCAGTCTTTGGAGAAATCATTTTATCTTGCACCTGAACTTGACATCACAGCTGAATTAATCTCATTAAGAGTCTGTCATCCATCTTATATATGTATATAACATATATACATGTCCACATATCCTGTACAGAGTGCAGTATTAATGGAAAATAAAATCAATGCCAAAGGACGGCTGATGGGCAATAAGTGCCATCACTGATTGTTCTTAATTGTCTGATTAGCCTGTACATAGTGAGGAACACAATTGGAGTCCTTTGCTTCTCTCCCTTACATATTCTTCACACTTACAGTGTTGTTAAACTCGGAAAAGTGACTACGTAAAAACAGAACATTTTTACCCAACATATCTTTCGCTCTTTCCCGCCATCTGTTGACTTTATTGACAATTCTTTAATCTTGTTAGCCCTACAGAGACAGGAGAGGTGTGGGAGAAGGAGCTGGAGTCTATTCTGCCTCATGCACCACCACCAGAATGGTTAGCTAACTTCTCTCTACAGAGTCTCATTCCAGTCTTGTTGACAGTCAAGGCATTTCAGAGGCTGTGGTGGAACACAAGCTCTGACACAGTCAACTGGCAATGTCTTCGTGCTGTGTTCAGAGTGGAAAGTCTTCTGCAGCTTCATGGTCTGTGTATTGATGGACTAGCAGAAGCCAGCCTTGAAATACTGACCTTCATTAAATGAAAGAGACGGGTCTGCCTATCACTGCACGGGCAACTCACATCCCGCTGCCGGTTTTATGTGCACTGTCTGTCTCCCCTTCTCCCAGCAGCAGAGAGAGCAGCCCCAGTCAGTCCCTGGACACCCTCAGAATCATTAGCTAATCCAAGGTCTCAGATGAGAGGAGCTGCTGTCTTGAGGTTTTGGAGGCGTGCGTGAGCCTTAGAGAATGCTCAGGGTTTTGCAATTGAGTTTCGGTGGAGTTAACTAGCATTGGCCAGCTAAACCTGACCTAAGCTAGGCTACCACACACAGTCCAAACAAACCCTCATTCCAGCCAGCAAAGCACCTCAGTTGCACTAGCATGTACTCACATGCAAGAAACAAGGAGCTAGAGCTTTTGGGTTACAGTGAAAAACTCCTTGGAGTGGGTGTTTTCCCAGCAGTGGGACTGAGCACCCAAAGTTGAAAACGCTTGAACTCAAGCACAGATTGTACCTAGTTGAAACACCGTTTATTTCTCAGGGTGCACAGGTAAGAAATAATCATTTTCCTTTACATTCTTTAATGCAATTGTATTTTGGATATATGGCAGGTGCACCTTTGCCGCGTTAACTCCTAAGGATTGATTATACACATATGGTACCTCTGAAATGCTGTTGTCTCTGGGGCAGAGGGGTAACAAGCAAGTACACAGAATGCTGTTCATGGGCAAAGAGGGAAGAAGTATTTTTGGCCAAGAAGACCAGAGCAAACTCCTGCTGTTATGATCAAGACCATGGGGACTTTCATGGCCACTCAGAGACGTAAGATCTGTTCAAAATATCTGCGCATGCATACACACACACAGAGTAACGTAGAACTTTTGCACCCCCCACCCCACACCACACAGAATAATGGGAAACTCAAGCCATGTTGCTGAGGGCCAGATTTTCATGATTTTATACCATCTAATAACTACAGATGCATTCTTACTCCTTTCAGTGAATTGCAGATATAAACATGCAGGTGTAGAATTTCTGCCCACAGAAGATAGAAGCCAGGCGGAGGCCCAGCTGAGAATCTGCCCTTAGCATACAGAACTGTAGTGGGTTTTCATCAAAGCCTTGAATTCCTAAGGGGAATGATATCTCTGATTAACATCACTGCCCTTGATGACCTGTGACCACAATCTCTTCTGGGCAGTGGTTTAGCACAGCCCAGCAGGCTCACAATTGGGATACAAGGTGGTCAGTCCCTCTGCAGGTTTAATAGGCAGCAAATGATCGAAATCCCCCAAATCCTTACTCCCTGGCTGGAGGACGCCATGCAGAGAGTAGGGGTTCCCCAAACAATCTCCCTGACTGACTGATTAACAGGCGGTGCACTCACATGCTCCAGGAATGAGCCTCAGGGCCAGAGATGACTCGGGACTCCTCAGTCACTGCAGAGGGGATGGTCTCTTCATGCAGGCGTCAGGCTGCTGCTAGTCCCAGATTTCCCCCCAGCACCAAGGGGCGCCATGCTCCAAGAGCAGATTACAAAACTACACCAAAAATCCACACTTCAGCCTCCCGCCCCAGCGCCCAGCACAACTCACAGCAGGCCATGGCCCCAGCCTAGCAGCCAGAGCAGAGCTTGCCGTGCAGTGACTCTCCCACCTAGGCAGCTGGGGGCTGACTCAGCCCCCCAACAATGCTCTACAAACTGGGAGATACCTTGGAGCGAGAAGGGCTCAAGCTGAGGGATCTTGCTTTCTGGTCCCCAACAGCCAGTTCTCAGGGATAATCCTGCCTGCAGGCCTGGGCTCCCCAGCTCTCCACAAAGCCAGTCCTTCCCCTTTCTCCCCTGGCTCCAGCCTGCCCCAAAATGCCCTCTCCCTTCTACTGAGCTCCCTGGGAGGGACATCTCCATCCCTATTGGATGCCATGCAGATTGTGAGTCTGCCTTGACTCTCCCTCCCTGAGCTACCAGCACACAGAGATGTAGGGAATCTCCTGGGGGGGTTACACCACTTTTCAAAGCTGGTTTTCTCTTGACCACTGATGTCCCAGACTCTTTTCCCCCAGCCATTTCATAAGGAAACTGTTCGTTCCATCAACATTTAGGACCAAATCGCGATCGCCTTCCACAAGCGAGTGGCCCCATGGCCATGAGCATGTTTATTTGCATATTGTGGCCCCTAGGAAAGGAGTGAACTCTGAGAAACTGAGGCTTG
The DNA here is from genome assembly GCA_007922155.1 of Mesoclemmys tuberculata. NCBI lineage: Eukaryota > Metazoa > Chordata > Testudines > Chelidae > Mesoclemmys > Mesoclemmys tuberculata. The sequence continues at coordinate 3,261,161 of ML675625.1, forward strand.
GATATAGCAGAAGCTTTCACAAGAGTGTGTGTCGTATAGGCCTCTGGGCCCACGTCTAGCTTCAAACCCAATGACACAGGCTGCGAGTCAGTGGAAAGTGGGACTTAGTTCAGTTCCAGATAAGAGTTAAGCGAGAGTTTAGGGTTTGAGTCTCAGGTTTGGCCAGAGCCGGGGTTACAATTTGGATTCTGTTGCACCAAAATTTCATGAGTTGTTTCTGTGAGAGTTTCAACTCAAAATGGAGGCCATTGCAGATGACTGACATTGTGAGATCTCCTCCCCGCTGAAATCTTGAGATATGTTAATGTTGTCTAATTGACGAGGGCTTCTCCTATCAAAATGAGGCGTGTCCTGCACAGTGGATGGACTCTACCTACACGGTGTTGTTTAGACGCCAGTAGCTGGTAAGTAATGCAGGGGGATTGGACAGTAGCACCTGGCTGCCTTCTGATCAATAAATGATCCTTTTGTAGTTTGCAGGATGGAAACATTGGAAACTATAACATCTTCAGAGTCCAAGGGCTTTGGAGTTCCACCCCAGGGAGCACAGGGACTTGCCCCTCACTCCTTTGATGCTGGTAGTTTTATGAAGATGTTTTGACTCCAATCAGCTGCTGAAAACTCAAGCTACTATTCCATTTAGCTCTGAAGTAGAGCAGGCAGACTCAGCATCCTATAATAGAGAAGCTTCAAGTCCTGTTTTGCTGCTGCAGGCATTTTATTTTCCTTTCACAATTCAGTTCCTGATGCAGGTTTTTAGGGAACAAACAGTCCTTTTGTAGACCAAATATAAACAGTTCATCATTATCTCGAGAACAAACTGTTTGTTGCTACAGTTGTAAACACACTGCACACAGATATTTAGTCCTACCACTACAATTAATAGTAATTTAGGTCATCCTCACCAGAGGTTGGTGCCTTCTCAGTAGATTGGGCACAAAGTCTGAATTCTTTGACTTGTTATTTGTGCTGCTAGCTATACACTGAGAAACCAGACAATTTATGAGTTCATCTCTAAATCACAGAAGTAATAAGGCAAAACAGAGAAAATACTGTATTCATGCTGCTTCTTTACACATGTGTGTGCGTGTGTGTATGTGTGAGTGAAAATTAGATCCAGAGTTTTCTGACAAAACATTTCTTGTCAGATGTGCCTAAGAGGCTAAGAGCTTATTTAATTGAACTGAATAAGAGGGAATTTGCAAAGTACATTTTTCCCTGGCTGTCGCTCCCTCCCTTCTCCCCCCTGCTTTAAAAATAGATAATGTCATAAATGCAATTGTATGCTAATTTTTTCCTTTCAAAATATTTTCAAATATGAATAGTATATTTTTGAAAAGAGCACCTCTCCTAATTGGTATCATTACCTGGCCTGTCTCCATGTTTTTGAATCCTCAAGGATCTTTTCTAGTCATTCAAAGGCGAAAACAAGTGGCCATCTTCTCCATTTGGGCCTGACATTCCAATGGTTCATTTTCAGGTATCATTCATGGTGCAGTGATTCACTGGGGATACTTCCTGTACTAGGGGTTATGTCTACACAGCATAGAAACACCCACCGCTGGCACGTGCCAGTCGACCTGGGCTCGTGGGGCTCAGGCAGCGGGGCTGTTTTGTATCTGTGTAGACTTCTGGGCTTGCACTGGAGCCTGGGTCTAGGATCCTGCAGGGTAGGAAGGTCCCAGAACTTGGGCTCCAACCAAAGCCCGGCAGTCTACACAGGCGTGAAACAGTTCTGCAGCCCCGTGAGCCCAAGATGGCTGTCACAGGCCAGCTGTGGGGTTTTCTTTGCTGTGTAGACATACCCAGGGTGGTTTGGCCCTTAAGGGCTGAGGCTAGCTAATCCTGATTACAGAATGAGCCAGCTGATTGCCCTATAAAGAGCAGCAGGAGGGGTGTTCAGTGGTAGGGCCCTGCAAAGAATGTGAAAGGCTCCCATAGGGAAGACCCTGAGACCAAGGGAGCTGTGGCAGATAGGTGCTGCTATGAGCAGAAGTGTACTACTAGAGACCCTGCCTGAGAGAAGGACTTGGGGCCTGGAAGCCAGTGGGCTGAAAAAGGATGAGCTCCAGCCAGGTAAATTCTGAGTGACTTTGAACTGGAACCTAGCTCTGGGAAGAGGGGCTGGGAATTTCCTACCTTGAGGAAGAGAGTGACAACTGGGGTTGGGACATGAGGGGCCAGTATGTAAGGCCTCAATCAGTGGGAACCCAGGTGGGAAATGCTGTAATTCCCTGTGGCCTGTGAGCTCTTCAGGGGTCCTGAAGAAGAGAGAAATTGGAAGTAGGGCACTGCAGAGTGACCACTGGCCATGCCGGGGTGTTCGGGAGACAGCCAGCCTGGTTATACTGCCAGTGTGACCAGATCTGTAAATTGTGTGAGCAGCAGCTTGTTCTGGCAGGCACATGAAAGGAAGTGAGCGTGTGTGTTTAAACATGCTAATCTAACCTAGGAGCTGGGTGGAACAACCTGCTTGGCCCAGAACTTTGCCGTCTTGGGGGACAGCCTGAGGAATGTATGCAGTCTTGAGGTAAATACCGTTAGTGCTCACCAGCTAGTTGTTGGGATGTGACTCACCTACATGGGCACTTCAGTTCAAACCTGTGCCTGAGCCCACTGAAGGTAGGACAAGAAGTAATGGGCTTAATTTGCAGCAAGGGAGCTTGAGGAAAAATCTTTCTACCTAGAAGGGTAGTTAAGCTCTGAAATAGACTTCCAAAGGAGGTTGTGGAATTCCCATCGTTGGAGGTCTTTAGAACAGGTTGGACAAACACCTGTCAGGGATGGTCTAGGTTTTCTGGGTCCTGCCTCAGCACAGGGGACTGAATTAGATCAGTGGTTCTCAAGCAGGGGTACGCAGAGGTCTTCCAGGGGGTACATCAACTTATCTAGATATTTGCCTAATTTTACAACAGGCTACATAAAAAGTACCAGCAAAGTCAGTACAAACTAAAATTTCTTACAGATGACTAGTTTATACTGTTCTATATATGATACACGGAAATGTAAGTACAGTAGTTATATTCCAATCAATTTATTTTATAATTATATGGTAAAAGTGAGAAAGTCAGACATTGTTCAGTAATAGTGTGCTGTGACACTTTTGTGTTTTTATGTCGGATAAAAGGAAGTAGTTAAGCAAGTAGTGTTTAAGTGAGGTGAAACTTGGGATACGCAAGACAAATCCAACTCCTGAAAGGGGTACAGTGGTGTGGAAAGGTTGAGAGCCACTAGAGTAGATGGGCTCTTGACCCTTCCAGCCCTACATTTCTGATTCTATGATTTAACAAGGAGCTCAGTGGATCACTCACTTAGGTCTGCAGAGTCTCGCAGTGTTATCCAATATGCAATGTAACAACATCAATGTGCAGTCTCTTCCATTCATATACTATGAGCACCATTCATTTCCAGTGGCGACACCCACTGACAGCTCACCTGCAGCCATTAGGTGTAGCTTTGTCTTCATCCCTTGCCAGCGATGAGTACTGCCAATGGAAAGGCTATCTGTGTCCTGCCATTATTTTCCCAGTGCTGCCCTGTGTAGCAACCAATGCTGGAGCTCTGCAACAGACCAAGAGACAAAGCAACATGTCACTCCACTGGTTGCTGCTGCATGTCCCATGTGGTCCAGAACTCCAAAGTAGAAACACCCCTCTACCCCAGAACCCATCTCAATTGTGTGGCCCAATTAGATGGCAATATCCAATATCCTTGAGGAGCTTTTAATAACTTTGAATGCTAGCAGTTCATTACAAGGACTATGTCTGGCTCCCTCTCCAGCTACACAGTGACTAGGCAGCTCTTTGTTAAAATACTGTGCTCTCTGCTTTTCCATCCAAGCAAGATTCTTTTGCTTTGAAAGTGCACGTCTCAATTGTGAATTCAAGCACAAAAAGAAAGCTCCTTGCTTGGTGCCCTGGACACAGTATTATCTTGCATGTCTAAAAATGCCACATAACAGCAAAACAGCAATTTCATTTCTGATTTGTTCTGTGCTTGAGAAAAATTAAACAGATAGAACATCAAGTTGCAGAAGGACGTGATGAACTTAAATGCACGAGCCATGCCACATGTCTCAAAAATCAAGCACTGCAAATCTGACTGTTTGGGAGCAAGTAGAGTTGTCCCCACTTTTTCCCATCAATAGTGGGCACACCTGAATTGTTGACCCTATTCCTGCCTCTTTCCCACACCTTGGGGATGTGTAGGCTAACCAGTCAACTTAGTGACAGAACAAGGAGCAATGGTTTCAAGTTGCAGTGGGGGAGGTCTAGGTTGGATATTAGGAAAAAGTTTTTCACTAGGACAGTGGTGAAGCACTGGAATGGGTTACCTAGGAAGGTGGTGGAATCTCCATCCTTAGAGGTTTTTAAGGTGTGGCTTGACAAAGCCCCGGCTGGGATGATTTAGTGGGGGTTGGTTCTGCTTTGAGCAGGGGGTTGGACTGGATGAGCTCCTGGGGTTCCTTCCAACTCTAATATTCTATGGTTACAAACAACTTCCATGAGGAATTTAGCCCCATGGTTTGCATAGTGAATCATTCACCAGGTAACTGTAGCTTTCTGCCCATGCAGTCATTATGTGCCCAGCACTGGTGAAATCATATTCAGATGGTGGGATGTTCACAAGCTGTTGGCTTTGACTGTTCACTCCATGTTCTTAAATTGGGCTGTGCAGCTGGGCACCTGCGACACATGGCTTGGCAGTCTGCCTAATAACAGCCTAGCACAAGCAAGCCTATCCCCAAACCACGACAGCAAGCAGTGTCAAGATCCTCAGGTCTCAAACCCAGGACTGGGGGAGCAGCCTCATGCCAACCTTCCACCTCCGGCCTGCTGACGACCATAGCTTACCTAGGACCCATGAAGCTCTGCCCCAGTTTGAGGTTCTGCTCTGATGACCTATTGATGGATTCCCAGAGTAGTTGATTGGCCCACTGGCCCTACATAAGCCAGTAGCAGGAACATGGAGCTGTCCAAACAGCGAGGCTCCCCCCTGCTCTGGATTGTGTGCCTTGTGCTCCTGGAGTCTGCACTTGATTTCCTGGCATCTGACCCGGCTTGGCATCTGATTTGTGGTTTCTGACCTCCAGTTCGGTTCCTGCCTCTGACCCCCTGGTATCCTGACTCCGGTTACTGACTCGTTTCTGTGGATTTTGGCTCTGACCACCGGCTCTGGCCTCCCGCGACCCAGCCATGACAGGCACACACATTCGCTGGTCAGTTTCTTGGTGAAACACTCCCTTAATGCAGTCCAAGGCGTAGCACACCACACAGTGCCCAGGACCCCACCTCCATGGCCCTGTCCCATACACATTCCAGTGACATGAATTTGGCTCTTTTATTCCTGTACATTTTAGTGCATACCTTCACCAGCAGGTGCGGGTGGAATGAGCCTCTAAAGGCATGGAAGAGCATTCCAGGGGAACCATGTCCTGCGATGGAAGGCAGAAGAATTGTCCCCTGCTCTGAATGACCAGCAATCACAGAGTTTTGGACTTTTAAGCTTAATTTGACTTCTGCTCTTTGGAAGCCTTAAGTAGGGGCCTGTGCTGTAAGGGCTGCACTGGCAGGGAATAAAGGAATAGGGGAGCCAGGCCCTGGTGTGGAGATATAGGGTCTTTGCTCTGATGTCCTTGTGCCTTCCCAGATCCCCTAGGTTCAGGGAGTTTTCAGGGGAGGGAGAGGGTCTCCAGACATTCCCGTGGTTTGGGGGGGGCAGTAGTCCTCCCTCTCCCACAAAGAATTCTGGAGACCCTGTGAATTTGAACTTGTGGAGTCCCGCCATGCGCGTGCACGCGCACCCCCCCCCCGGAATGGAATGAGCAGCAGGATTGCTTGACATGGTTTTTGGACTGTTCAGGGTATTTTGTTTGTGTATGATTTCTTTGGTTTTGAGGTGCCCTGAGCCAGTGATCTGAGTACAATCTGCTGCTCCTGGAAGTGACAGCAATTGACCCTCGATCAGTAAATATCATACCCAGCTGAAATAGCTGGGTGTGTACCACGAGCGCAGCACTCTGGGGCAGACTGTCTGCCACCCAGCACCTTCTAGGGTCATCTACACTTATGCAAAGTGTGGGTGAGGTGCTATCAGCTCCGAGCTCTCCATTCACTTGCAGCCATTCTGTAAAGGATGGTGCAAGACAGGCAAGAACACACCCTGGATGTCTGTTGTGCTAGGGAATCAAACCCCCAATCAAAACAAAATCCTTCTCAGATAGGTGTCCACTGCACAAAGAACTACATGGTAGAGACTCAAGAAACCAGGCTTCCAATCCGTTCAAGTCCCAGGCAGGGTGGAATCCCTGATTAAAGAAAAAGGATACAAAGCTGGAGCTCTGCACAGCTCACAGAGGCAGTTAATGGCTCCATAACAACAACGATAAAGCTGCAGCACGTACCATTACACATGGCAAAATGTCTAAACAGCCAGCTTCAGAGGCACCCTGGAAACTGTACCTTGTGTGTCTGGCTCGGTGCACAGTCACCTGCATGCACGCGTCTTTCGTATTTTGGACATGCTCCTTTGGCACACAGAGTCTGATTTCCGATACACCAGGGTAACTCTGCTGACTCCACTGGGTGCGATACAATGTCACTGAGAGCAGGCCCTGCCTTTAAAATGCAAGTTGATTGCATGTGCCAAACCTGGCATCTCTTACAGGCGCAGAGGCAAGCATGCAGAAGAGTCTGCTAGCAGCAGGCCATGGACTGCTGCATGTGGAACTTGTCATGCCTTATGGGCTCAGGAACAGACTTAAGTCACCAAGAGGCACTGCGCTGCAAGGAGCACTCCTGATCTGGGTATAATTTATGTTTATCCCACTTACTCCAGGAAAATCCTGTTTATTTTTCCAGAACATTAATTTTTTAACCAATATCTCAGGAATCATTTGTTTGCCTACTGTGTGTTCACATGGTTCGAATGATATTGTCACCCAATGGACGTGCTGCCCCTGGACTGCCTGGCGAGAATGGGAAAGACAAGGCATTACAGCCTAGTTCCCACCATGACTGCTTAGAACTCCAGTACATGCACACCAGCACTGATTCTCTCTCTAGAGCCATCATCTCCTTGGGGTCCATGCCTGAGCACCTCCTCTTGCATCAACCCAGCCCTGTTGTGTGCTAGATGACAGACGCAGGTCACCCAGCCTAGCTGCTGGCTGCTAGGACTTGCCTTCATGCAGAGAAGTGATGGTGGCACTGAGTCTGGCTTCTCCTTGCTGCTTCATTTCTGAAGCTTGCTGCCCATTGAGGGCCAGTCCTGCTCTCACAGAAGCCTGTGGGCTTTGCCATTGGCCACAGCAGGGTCAGGATTGGGGCCACAGTGAATTCTCATTCGTCTGGAGTCATCTGTCCAGCCAGAACTAAAGCATGTGTAAGCAAGCCCATGTAGAGCTGTGCTCAACTCACCGCTTACGCCTACCAGAAACCCTGCGAATTCTGCAAAAATCCTCCAGTTTTTCTGCAGAATCACCATTCTTGCCAATCTCTGAGGCATGGGAGGAAGGCTCTGGGCAATCTCTTCTCCCCTCTCCTTCTGCATGTGGCAGAGAGCACCAATTCCCTGTAACTCCTGGGATGGGGTGTGGGTCTTTCAAGTGGGCAGGCAGCTGAGCCAAGGTGGCAGATTCGTATCTGAACGCCCCTGAAGGCTGAAGAGGTTTGGGCTCCTTGTTCCTTCCAGGGCAGGGCCTCTTCAGTGTCAAACCTGGAAGAAGAGAGTTTGTCACTTGTGTCCTCTGACACAGCTGCTCAGTCTGAGCCCAAACATCAGCCCAGTAACCCAAAGGCAGGCAGTCTGCCTCTCTTCTGCAGGAGGTGGTTTAGATGGGAGTAATGTAAGCCAACTCCTGCCAACATGGATAGCCGTGCGTGACTTCAGTTACACGACTCACCTGAGCAAACTCAATGGGACATTGTACATGTGTAAAGATACGCGTGTAAATGTCTGCAGGATTGGGGCCTTGCAGGGTTAATGCAAAGGGCAGGAAAATGTGGGTCCATCCCACGGCCAGATGGAGCAGTCTTAGAGAATGTAACAGAGAATTCATTTTGGCATGTTCTGTTAACCATCCTCTGGAGAATTCTACCTCCTGTTACAATAACCTACTGGATGGATCAAAAAACCGAACAGAAATGGTTTAATTCTCTATTAGATTCCACATCTTATTAAAGTCATTTTTATAAAACTCTATTATATTTCTATAGAATCCCATTGGTTTAATCTCTAATAAATTCAATAGGACTTTTCTAAAACAGCAGTGGACTACAGGACCCAGTCTGTGTTCCTCTCATTGCACAAGATCACCCTCATCGCTGTTTACATGTATTCTCCAAGAGGATGACCGAGCTCTAGACAAGTAGAAAAATGATGGTGCTACACTCAGCCAATGTTAATAGTTCTTTCATACTATGGACCTTGGGACTGAATCCAGCTCACCCCTGGAACCAGCTTGCTAACCAGCTCGGTGTTCCTTGCAAATCAAGTTAACCCCCTTTTAATAAAGCAAAGAAAGATAGCTCATCTGTCACTGATAACTCCTTTTGGAAGCAGATTTTAAACAAAACCCTTTCCATTCAGCTTTATGGATGGATAGAATAGATGGAGCAATACATGTTTACAGTTTTTATGCTGGGATGACCATATTCCACTGAGATGCTACCTATAGAGTCTGGTGTAGGAGTCTAATAAAAGCTAGTTCAAATGGTCACAAGTGGCTCTGGTTCCAGTCTCAGTTTGTACTGCTGGTGGAATAGAGAACTCCATTTCCCTGAAGAAAAACTTTTGCAACCAAATACTGTACTTTCACAAAGTTTCTTTCAGGTGAAAAATCATTTGGTACTAATATGAGCTTTTCTGGTGAGCAGGTGCAGCAGTCATGTATTTTCCCATCAGGCCACCTTAATGGATTACATGAGATGAATATTGGGGGGGGGGGGAAAAGCCTGATGCCTGTCTTCTCCTCTTGCAGGCATCTGCAGGGTTTCTGCCCACAAAATGAGTCAGTCTGAGCACTTAGATAGTGAACTCACTTATCACATCTGCACGGTTGCCAGGTGTCCAGTTTTCAACTGGAAAGTCTGGTCAAAAAGGGGTCCTGGCAGTGTCCGGTCAGCACTGCTGTCTGTACACCGTAAGTCCGGTTACCAGAGTAACCGCAATCAGCCTTCCCAGTCCGAGTTCAGGAAGAGCAGCAGCTGCTCAGCTGCTGCTGAAGATGGAGAGAACTGGCTGGCTCCAGCACCCAGCTCCATCCTCTCTGGTGGAGAGTTGGTTCCACCACTGCCACCACCTGGGAAGAGATCCTATCTGGTCCCCGCCCTGCTGTGCCCCAGTTTCCCTGCCCCTAGCCCCTCACTCCGGGGACTGATTCTCCCCTCCGCACCGCTGACAGTGTGCACACCCCCTCACTGTCACTTATCACACACCGCACCACACACACACCACATTCCCTCTCCTGTTCCCAGTCAGTGGTCCGCCAGTTCCAGCACCCCCTCTCTGTCAGTCAGTGCCCCACTCGCAGCATGCCCCATCAATTCCAGTTAGTCCCCCCACACCGCAACAATGCCAGTTACTGCTTCCTCCACACACCCCACACCCCTCAAGGACACTTATTGCCCTCCCCAAATCCTAGTACCCCCCTACACACAGCGTTCCCCCTCAACGCAAGTTATTGCCCCTACAATCGCAGCACCTGTTAATGCCAGTTACGGCCACCCACTCTTCTCATCTTTGGGAAGCAGGGCACGGCTACTTTTTTTTGTAGGTTATCAAGCGTGTGGATTAATACATTTTTATTCATACCATATTCTGAGATGCTTATTCTTGGGACAATTTTTAAAATAAATTTGACTTAAAATACAATACTTTCTTCAACAGCCAGAAACCACAGGCCAGCTTCTCAAAGAACTATTTAGTCACCTAGGAAGACTTCCTTTCTCCAAAATAAATCTTACTGTGAATAATTTGCCAGAAGCTGTAACATTTGCATCAAATCTAGAGATTCAAAAACAGAAACAAGATGATTAGGACTATGGAAAATGGGCCAGGCAGCTAGCAGCAAAATTACAAAAGGTGCCAGGTTTGTTTGGCCTTATCTTGGGATATTGCATTTTAGCAAGGCGTTCTTGTTTGTATAGCTGACATTTTCCTGTTCTAAATTTGTGCAACTTCTCATTTGCCCTCACCTTAAGAAAAACCCACATTCTTGTACAATTTGGTTTCTAGTAACACATAGAAAAGAGACAGGATGGGCTTTTAACCAAGTTATAGGAAAATTTTTAAACTTTGTTTTTTTATTAGTGAGGGTGGTACTTCTCACTTAATGTAGATGCTCTGAAAACGGTTTAATTTAGTAGTACTTGCTAAACAAGGATTAAATGGGGTTCAGTGCATCTACATGAAGGGGTATCACCTATTTAACTACACAGACTCCAAATTAATTTAGTTAAGACTGTATGACTTTTCTAACATAGACAAGTCCTAAGTATTAGGACACAATTGCAAATAGAGGCACATGGGATAAATGTCAATATGTATTTGTGGAATACCACACTACATCAGCTGATTAGGTTTGCTTCATTTGAGTGTGCAATCAGTTTTCTCTTTTAAAAATAAAAGATGTCCCTGAGAAGATGTGTGGGAAAAGTCTACCTACAGAACAGGTGAGATATTTAATGAACGCTCCTAATGCTAGCAGTTTTTTCTACATGTCTTTTCTGTGGATAATTTTGTTATAGAAAGGAATCAGATATGAGGAAAAAAATTCCAAAAGGCAAAGAACACATACTTCTTTTACACCTCTCATGGTGTAAAAGAGTGGATGTCAGGGCCTCAGGGGGGATGAGGCGGAGCAAGGGTGTCCGGGTTTTCAGCAATTAGAAAGTTGGCAACCCATTTGCCCTGATGTTGTCAGAGGCTCATGTGCTCGGATTAATGGTTGTAACAATGTGGGCTCAATTTGCACCCATGAAAGAGAGGTTGCCGTTCTGTAAAAGATGAATGATTCTGGGATACAATCTTCAGAGTGTTTCACTGAGCTAAATAGCAGACCAGGCAATACAGAATTCTACAACCAATTAAGCAACAGCTGCATGTGAGCCTGAAAGTTTCTGTATTACATTGGAGGAACTGTGGACAACCTGGCATAATGAGACACCTGTTTAAGCCTGGGCTTGTAATCAAATCCTTCTGGGAAGATTTAATGGAAGAGCTTTCTCCCCAGTTTGGGAGGACAAAGATATACTGCGAGCCTTGTTAACACACCTTCCCCTTCAGAGCTGGAGGTGTAGGTTTGGATGCTGGGTTCTGGAGCCCAGGGCAACCTTCCCAGCCAGAAAGTAGGAAATCTCCACATTCCAGAGAGAGAATTATCCCTGATGAACTAAACCCTCAGTTTCTGATCAGGAAAGAGCTGCTTCTACATAATCATCATCCTCATTAAAAACTACACTACTTTTCTCCCGAAGTTCCCCTGCACTCCATATACATTCACTCAATATTTCCTCTCAGCTCCTCTTCCTCATGAATGAGTGATCTGATCTCCTTCAAGCAGCTCATTAGGAGCATCACACACAAGAACACCAGCCACAAAACATAAATTCAAGCTGCCACGAAGTCTGGAATTGTTTGAATCTGATATTCCAAGTCAGGCCATTTGCTTTCGCTATGTGAACACTGTACCCATTGTACCTCATTACCAAGAGCTATTACTGAGACCATGAACTTAGCGGGCTTCAGAAAAGAAGTGGATATTTCTATGAATGAGGAGATTATCTAGAGGTATAAGAATAATTTATAAAAATAATTCTTAGCTCTTGTGTAGCCTTTTTCAGATGTGGATAGTGAAGTGCTTCTCAAGCTTTAATATATTTCTGCTCCCATCACACCTCTGAGGTAGGAAAGTGCTATTATCTCCATTTTATGAATACGTAACTGAGACACACAGAGCCAAAATGACTTGCCCATAGTCACCCAGGACATTTGTGGCAGAGAAGGGAATTGACAGACCTTGGTTCAAAGCTTAGGTGAGCCCTAACCACTGAACCATACTTCCTCACTATTTTTTAAATGCATTTAGGAAGAGATATAAACCCCCATGGTCCAGGGCAGAAGCTAAACAATGGGGGTCAGGAAGAAATTTGCTCTCTGGGCAGATTATTCCTGAGCTGCCTACTGCAAGGTTCATTGCCCCTTCCCCTGACGTAGCTTGAATTGGCCATTCTCAGAGACAGGATACAGGAGAGCCCCTTCTTTTGCTGCTCTTCTGGGGAATCTTCATTTCTTTGTCATAAACTCCTCCCTCACTCTTTCAGTCTGTATGGTTTCTTCCTATCACAGACTTCAAATAACAACTGTCAATGACTCCTCCCCACAAAATAAATAAACATAAATCAGCCTTTCATACATTTGTTAGATGCATCCACAAATATCCTTAGTGTAATTAAAAGTTAAGACTCCAGAAAACTCATTACAGAAAACTCATAAGTAATGGTGTGTAAGACACTGAAGCTTGAAACTACTATTTTGGAGGAAAAAACATAAATTTTAATACTCACTTGTTGAGAAGATGTAGTGCCTGGATTCCCCCCGCAGACTTATACCTTGTGTCTATAGCTGAGTAAGAAATGTTTTTCCTATACTGCAAATATTTTCAAGAGTTAGGAAAAAAATTGATCTTGAATCAGGCTGAAAAGTTGACATTTCCAATATTTGCAAACTGAAAAAAAGAAATTTTGTGTTGTCAAGTGAAATATTTTGCTTTCACAATTTCAAGATGCTTTGCTTAGATTTTGAACCTTTTTCCTTAGTAAAAAAAAGAAAATTCAGTCTAATGAGCTTCAATGTCCGAAATGGAAAAGCAAAATTTTTCATTGAAAAAATGTCAAAACAAATCATTTTGACAACTTTGAAACTATTTGCTCCCCATTTTTTTGAGTCAGGAAGCTGTTGAACACAACTCTGGTTCATGAACAGGTTCAGTTTTCACAAATAGGCATTTTTCAATGAAAAAAACAATTTGCTGAAAAATTCCCAGCTAGTTCCACGTCTGTCGACATATACGCCCAGGGACAGTGGGTGTGAAATGCTTCCAGATTAGGATGGAAGACTTTCTACACATGTGTAAATAATGACATAAGTGCAAAACAGTGCACAGTCATGCCCTTCAAATATAAAACTTAAGGCAGAGGCTTACAAAGCTACCCTGTGGATTTAGATGCACAATTCCCATTAATTGTGCATTTAAATCCCATAAATGGGTTTTAAAGTCTCAGCCTAAAGAGCTATACCAACCTAGGTAGGGTCACACCCATTCTTGCCCATTTGCATAATCTGATGCTAGTAGTGAAATGATTCTAAACTTTTTCTCCCTGATCCTTGGCTCAAAACGGACGTTTTGTGGGTGACTGTCAGTGATATGCCATGCGGTAACGGGTGTACTGAGATCGGGTTATGGATGACACCTGTCACACGGACCATTATATCGACCCGTCAGAGAGATTTACACGGTGGCAGTGAGTTGTAGTGGTGAGGCAATATCCTGCTCACTCATGAGCAGGACACTTGATCCTTAGATCATTTGGCAGAAGCAACAAATTGTGCTCCATCATATATTGCACATGCCCATGGGATCGGCTCATCCTGGTTTGTATCTGCAGTAAAACTCCTTAAAACAGAATGATTCCCTTTGAGCAAAGCATGTAATAAGGGGATCGATGCCCAGTTTGGCACAGCCAGTTCATAGAACTAAGAATCACTGGATTTTCTCCTGTGTGTTGTCAACCCTGTTATTATCCTTGTCCCTTCTGCCAGCCCCCTCACCACATCCTTCGCTCTCTGACGTATGTGCAGCCCTCTCTGTGCCATTAGATTCTCCCTCCTATTCTCCATTCCTCCATCCTGATTGCACAGATTGCTCACTTCAGTTTCCTATTTCACACCACTCCTGGGATCCAACTTTGCTGCTTCATCTCCCTGCTGCATTTCATTTGGCCTTTTCTCTGTTTCAGTTTCAGCATCCAGAGTGGGCATCTTCCCCAAAACCTATCCAGAAATATATTGCTGTCTTTGTGCCCATTCCTGACGGAGGGTTAGCACTAGTACTGATGATGGGATTATTTCTAGGAGATCACTTACCATAGTTCTGATACTGATCTGCAAAGTCAGTTTCATTCAGCCCAACAATACTGCATAAAGGTACTAGCCATGGATTCTATTGCTTCAGATTTTTTGGGGGGGTGGCAGGGGAAGGGTAAGATGATTTTTGTTTCTTTGCTCTCTCCTCAAAGCTCTGTCATTTCTTATTAGTGTGGGACAGCTCGTATCACAGCACACATGCAGCAAACAGCTGAAGTTGCCAATCCATCTAAACGTGCAAAATGTGTGCAGCACTCATCCCAACATACTGTTTGCATAGCTGTCCAAGGCAGCTGGGTAGTATCTTGAATTGACCTGTGGGAGTTGGCTCTGCAAGACTGCTTTCTCACCAGTGACAGGATACACGTTTTGATTCCTTAGGCTTTTCTTTTTTTTTTTTTAATATCTATCTATATAATTCTGCCATAAGGCAGCCACGGTTTTGTAAAATTAGACTGTCATAACAAATTCATGTCCTCATCAAGAGCTGCTGTTGTGCTTCCTCTCAGACTGGAGCACCCAGAGACAAAAGCTGCATTATCTCAGTAATTTCCAAGTTCGATAATGTATTTTCAAAAGCAATTGCTTTTAAATGCAGTTTGTTACATAAAAGCAAATCCGTGCGTACATCTTCCTCAAGGAGGCAAATGGAATTCTTTAAACAAATAGGCCAGCTCCTACACTCACCCTTCTTTGCTTCTAGTGTTTATTTTAAAATGATCTAGTTGCAGTTGGTGCCTGTGAAAGGGAAGGCCTTTTAGCACGGGCTACAGCCCGATTTAGCATGAGCCTTTCAGCCACGAAAACCAGTTCAAAGCCAGTTTGCACCAGGCACAGGGTGGTCCCTTGTGAGTCCCTTCAAGCCTTAACCCCAGTCCACAACCCACGCAGGTTTCCTTCCCCACCCACATGTTTTATGGTATTTTATATTTCTAATGAGTCGCCAACTTCCCCATTTGCTTCTGGGGAAGGCTACACTAGTGGTAGCCGCAGCCCATCCTGCCGACTTCTGCCATCCGTGGGAACCCCCCCAGCACTTCTTCCTATTGGTTTGTATAATCCCACCTGCTGGTGTTGCTTCCCCTTCAATTAGCTCTTCGGAGGTAGCTCTGCTCAGGGAATTGACGCCCTCTGTCAACGCCCTGTCTTTGCAGGAGGTCCCCATCGATATAGACTGGTGGGCACTGGAGTGACCAGATGCTGAGGTAGCACCTGGCCAGTACGCCCTGTTACAGATCCCATGGGAAACTGGGATCAGTGGTCTCCACCGCCTAAAGTGCATTATTCCGCATGACAACCAGGCGCAGCAAAGGATCTCGAGACCCTGCAGTGTTCCGACAGGGATCATTATTATTATTTAAATTATTATGAGGGGCTGTAGCAAGGCGCTGGGGCCTTCCTGGCAGCCTGGGCCTGAGGAAGAGTCACGATGCCCCTGCTGGACAGAACCAGGCCCTACAAGCCAAGCCAAGCCACCAGAAGCAGAGGGGCGGAGCCAGGGCCAGGGAGGGAAGTATAAAAAGCAGGCCCAGGAGCTCAGTCAGGGGGAAATTGTCACTGGAGGCAGACCTGTCTTCCCTGACCCTGACCCTGACCCTGACCCTGACCCTGACCCTGACCCTGACCCTGACCCTGACCCTGACCCTGACCCTGACCCTGACCCTGCAGCTGTTAGGTGCAACCACCCTACTGACCGGAGCCTCCAAAACCTGCCCGGACTTCTGGGCCCAAGTGACTGGGTAAGGCCACTGGGCTCTAGCAGCTGGGATCAGCTACCTGCACCCTCTGGGTGGGAGAAACCCTCAGAGACGGGCCCTGACCTGGAGGAGCTGCCAGAAGTGGAGGACCCACTGGAGCGGACTGAAGCTTGTGGGCTGGAGGAACCCCTAGGACCCTGTGACCTGGAGGACCTACCCTCCATGGATGACCCTGAGGAGTTTCCAGACCTGCCTCTGGTCGACAGTGAGGGACTTGCAGGATGCCCACTGGCTGCCTACCCCAGCAGCATGGAGGGAGATACTTGGATGCAGGTACCTGGGGACTGTTTGGTAGGAAGCCCAGGGACAGCAGACTAGAGAGTGGCTGAGTGCATGGCCAGACCAGTCAGCGTGTTGTGGCTGGATCCCGGCTGACTCAGTGGCACAACGCTTTGCCACTGCTAGGGCCCTGGGCTGGGAGGCAGTGGTGTCGTGTGGGCCTACATCCCTCTCCCCCCTTCCTTAGCCACCCTGGGAGCACTTGGCTCCTCTGCACTGCTGGCCAGAGGCCACTGAGCTTTGCCAGCCCCGCCTGACTGTAAGGCTGGGGGGTGATAGACCACTTACCTACCCTGCCTGCTTGAGGGCTAGGGACTATTGACCACTGCACCAGCCCTGCCCAGCTTGAGGGCTGGGGTCTGTAGACTGTACCTGCCCCACCTACTTGGGGAATGGGGGCACCAGACTTCTTATGAGTCCTGCCCCGCTTGTACTTGCCAGCCCCACTTGCAAGCCGGGGAGCTAAAGACTCCTTTGCGTGCCCTGCTCTGCCTGAGGGCCGGGGGCAATAGACTGCTTTCCCACCCTGCCTGTTGGGAGGCCACATGTTGTGGACACCTTATCAGCCCTGCCCTACGTGCAGGCCAGGGGCTGACAGGGAAACCCGCCCTGTCTGGGGGCCGAGGCTACAGACTCATAAGCAGGGAGCTCATTCCCCTAGATAAAGGCGCTGTGGCCATCCTCGGAGCCTGGGCCCAAGGAAGGGTCACAACATCCCTGGCTGGACTGTGCCACCAGCCTGCACAGGCGCACTCCACCTCTTTCCCTGAACAGAAAAACATGTGCGTGATCGGTTCGCCTGAGTACCCCTATCTATCACCGGGGGGCTGGCGCAATACGGATGCTGAAGGTGGTACAAACAGGTAGCAGATTTATTTAGGGGTTGTTGACCTTTGATGGGATGAAGGGCAATGTATAAACCGGTCTAACACAAGCCCCACTGACCCCAATAACCATGAACATAAACCCTGATGTCGAGGGCTTTGGAGATGAACTCCAGGCCCACTACGTCTTGAGCACAATCCTTGGTGTCCCAGTCTCTGTCAACACTTGGCTATTTTCCTTCTTCCCCTCCAGGGAATGTTGGTCACGATTCCGTCCCCCTGGGCCCAACGACTTGAACAAGGGCCAGGTAAGTGGATGCTCTTCCTCTCTTTTTCTTTGCGCGGTGTTCTTTCTCCAGGCTCTTCCTGGTCACGTCGCCTGTGCAAATAAACAGAGACCTGCGCCGCTGCTGCCGCTGGAATGGACAGCCCTGGGCCAGAGGGCTTGCTGACTTAAATAGCGTGTCTAGGCCCCAAATTCCTCCAATCAAGAGGCTGGAATCTTCCCACCTTGGCTCTGCCTTCTAATTGGCTGCAACCTTCCGGCCTTCCCGCCACTGAGTTACTAGGCAGATTCCAGCAGTTGGCACATTGCCAAGTCTAGGCATACTGCCAACATGAGACTCCGACAAACATGGATTCCATTATCCAATGTGGAGTTCACAACCTTATTTATAACACGGACCTTTACAACGCATGGAAGGGCCTCTGCAGCAAACATTGCCCCCCCAAATCCCACGTAACAGCAGTGGAATAGCAAGGGGCCCTGTGGATTAGGATGATGGGGCACTGAAAAAGCCATGTATGGGGCGGGGGCAGGACTGGAATAGCAGGCTGGCTGCAGATGAGGATTTAGGGGCAGTGGACGAGGGCTATGTGTGGGGAGGCCAAGGATGGAACAGCAGGCAGCGCTGAAGGTTTAGACTGAAGCACATTAGCAAGGTGTGTGTCTGTGGTGGCTGGGATTCCAGTGCTGGGTTAGCAAAGGCTATGGCCTTCAGTGAGGGATGGTGGGTTGAGGGACCTGTGCAGGAGTGCCCAGGCCAGCTCCCATTGACAGGAATGCAAGGCTCTCGGCTGTCTTCCCTCCAGCTGGATTGCGCCTGTTTTAAACCTGTGCTATGAGGGCCCAATCCTAGTACGGTAATCGGCATCAAAACTCTTCTTAGTTTCAGGAGGTCTATGGTTAAACGTTCACGTTTGGGGACCACAAGGTAGCTCCCAAATCTGGATTTAGGCACATGAATCAAAGTGGCCTGATTCTGAGCTGTGACTCGGCCACAGCTCCCATCTGTGTCCAGACACGAGGCATGGTTAGGCCTGATCAACACTAGAAAATTTTACCAGTAAAACTTGCTGTATTTTAGCACACCTCTGCATGCATCTCTCCTCCATTTCGAGTCCTGCTAGTAAAACCTTGGCTCTCTGTCGGTGGCTGAAAACTACCGCCCCAGACGGCCTGTCACGTCTACTGGATCTGTGCCACTGGTACAAAGCCCGTATGGACGTTGCATCATGTGTGCCAGAATTAGTCCCACAATGTACCTGTCCCCTAGACAGTGATGCTCTGGTCACAATTATGAAATCTGCTGTCCTGGGGTTAGAGTGGCCCTGGCATGTATTTGAAATGCCTCTCCTTGTGCTAGCCTACCATGGCAAGCACACAAGTATGGCTCCACATTATGCTACTGGTAAATCTCATGCTGCTGCCTCATGCAGGAAAGAAGTCCTGGATCTCCTCAGCCTGTGGGAAGAAGGAGCAGTGGAAGCCCAGCTGTGAATAGCTATGGAAATAGAGCTGTCGATTGGGGCGTTGCAGAGGGGATGCAGCGGCTGGGATGCGGCTGGGATGAGCACCATTGTCAGGCAAAGGGGAAGGAAATGCTGCAGTTGTACCAAAAGGCAAGGGAAGCCACTCGGAAATCTTGGGCTGGCCCTAGACACCTGCTGCTTCAATGCAGTGCTGGATGCTGTACGTGGTGTGGAGCCCACCAGCTCCCGCAGGTAACAGTGGACATCACACAAGACCCAGAGGAAGGAACCTGAGCAGTGGCCAATGAGGAAGAGCTCAAGAAGGAGAGGAAGAAGGAGGTTGCTGGGCCTGCAGAGAGTCAGATGCTCTCGGAGACCCAGCAGAAACCCACTCAGACGAGCCTGGAGACAAAACCCAGTGAGGAAAGAGAAGGGAGCTGAGGTATTAGAGTCTGCTTCCACTTTTCTTTCTCCTCCTCACAGGCCCTTTCCCACACCTCTCCCCTCCTCCCCCTTCAAAAATGGTGGCCAAGTGCCTGCAGGCAGAGGAAAAAAAGGAATTGCCTTTTCTAGTAGCTGCTTTAGTTTAAAACGTGCCCTGGCAGTTACATTAGAGAAGACTATAAACATTTAAAGACCATGAGCATATAAGCATTTCTACATGCATGCTTTTGGCAGGATAGCCAGATAGAATTTCTAGCAGCATAAATCAATGCATTGCAAACATGGAAAGAAATATGCTGAAACCGATATGTGAGCAGTCAAAGACAGGACATGGAAAATTACAGCAAACTCTGACAACAGGATTTTTATGAATAAACCTGAAAGCTAAACACATTAGGGAAACACTGCAGGAAGCATGATTTGGTTATCCTGTCTAGGGGTACATCTACATGGGAATAAAAGTCCCATGGCATGGCCGCGGGTGGCCCGAATCAGCTGACTTGGGCTCGCAGGGCTAGGCCTCCACCCTTACAGGCTCCTAGACCTCAGGCTCCAGCCTGAAACCAAAGATCTACACAACAGTTTTTCAGCAACATAGTCTGACCTCCCAAGTCCAAGTCAGTTGCCCTGACCAGCCATGGGTTTTTATCCCCATGTACACATAACCTGTGAGCCCATTCCCACAACAAATCGTTCGCAGGCTGTGCTTGGATTCTGGGCAAAGAGGCAGAGACTTCATATTGCTTGGTGTTGGCTGCTGGTGTGAAGAAGCAGGGACAACCTTTTTACCTTTGCAGATTTATAAGTTTATTTTCTTCTGTACCTCCCTCTTATCCACAATCTCACTAAGCTTTTGAAGCAGGCACCCCTTAATCTGTGACCAAAAGTTTTTGGGATGGGCAGCCTTGTTTCATCCCCTTGAGCAAAAGAAATGGACAAGGGAGGACATGATTTCAATTTTTTTCAGGAGCTCTGAGGCTGGCTCACAAGACACAAGGGATTAGAGGCATGCTCAAGGAAAGAGAGAAGGACCAAGAGATGAATTGAGACATGAACCAGGATGTAATGCAGCTCCTCAGACGACAAACCCAGATGCTGCAAATATTATGGAGCAAAACTCCCCAAGACTTAAACTCCAGTCACCATTGCAATGCATGCTCCTGTGCTGTGTGCCAGGCCTGCCCCTGCAAGGTGCCAGGTTGGCCTGACACGGCACCCCTTCCATTCGACCCCAGTCAACAACAAGAAAAGCTCCTGTGAGTGCAGATAGGCTGACCTGTGACTCATGCATAAACATGTCACATTCTGTGCTTTGCTGATCAATTGTTTTAAATGGTTTTTGTTGACTGCACTGTTCAATAATGTTGGGTTTTGTGAAAATCAAGGTTTATTTACTTTGCCTTGCAAGGCCACTGTGTAATCTTCATCCCTCCCATCGTTACAGGTTTAAAAGTTTTAACAGTATATGTACTATTCATATGGAAGCCAAATAAACTTTTTTCCTATACAGTAACAGAAAAAGCATCCAACAGCCCATTTCCTGCAATGACATATTGCCCGAATGTGCTCTCATGGTCTCCCCTAGCCATTCAACACATCAGAGTGCCTAGGTTAGGGCCCTGATGTGTGGCTGTTGGAAAAAGGCCGTTGATAAATTGGGGAGGGTTCAGAGAAGAGCCAGGAGAGTAGTTTAAAGGATTAGAAAGCATGCCTTAGCATGAGAGATTTAAGAAGATCAATCAATTTATCTTAACAAAGGGAAGGTTAATGGGTGAGTTGATTACAATCTAGAAATACCTACATGGAGACCAAATATCTAATAGTGGGGCTTTCAGGCTAACAGAGAAAGGTCTAACATGATCCAATGGCTGAAAGTTGAAGCTAGACAAAAATCAGACTCGAAACCAGGTGTAAAAATTTAACATAGAGAGTAATTATCCCTTAGAACATAAGAACGGCCATACTGAATCAGAGCAATGGTCCATCTAGCCCAGTATCCTGTCTTCTAACAGTGGCCAGTGCCAGAGGCTTCAGAGGCAGTGAACAGAACAGTGTAGTTACCAAGTGATCCATCCCCTGTTGTCCACTCCCAGCTTCTGGCAGTTTAAAGGTTTAGGATGCCCAGAGCATGGGGTTGCATCCCTGATCATGTTGGCTAATAGCCATTGATGGACCTATCCTCCATGACCTTATCTAATTCTTTTTTAAACCCAGCTCTAGTTTTGGCCTTGGCAAACAACTTACCAAGGTTGTGGTGGATTCTTCATCACAGACAATTTTTAAATCAAGACTGGATGTTTTCCTAAAAGATCATGGGGCAGTTCTCTGGTCTGTGTTATATGGGAAGTCAGACTAGATGATCACAGGGGTCCCTTTGGGCCTTGACTCTATGAATCTACCAGAATGAACAGACAGTCTTTCCACTTCCCACCCACTCCACCCTGCCAGCAATGTATCCTCCTTTACTTCACAAATATTACGTAAAACACAACATGCAGAAACAACCATAGGAAAATGGGCTCCTTAGATCCAGCCTCATCATGAAGCACCACCAACATCCTTTCAATTGACAAAACACGTATTCAACAGCCGTCCTGCATCTGCTCCAGAAGTACTTACACCTTTCCTTGCTTCTGTCCTGGTTGCTGGTGTATGGCTTCATGAACCAGGGAAGGAATGGGTAAGCTGCATCTCTGAAAATCACTGTTGGCATTGCAACTTTACCAAAGTAAATGGGCCAGGCTGCCAAAGAAAATGTCATTGAGTATCTCTTTTCAAAAAGTGCTGTGTTCCTAAACATGCATGCAGCATGTGCCTTTCTTGACCAGCCACCATTCATGTCAATGAGATGTCCTCAGGGACCTGCCACCATTTGCATAATCATGGAAAAGTTCCCCTGTCTGTTTGTGCACTGAAAAGCAAGGTGGGGCAGGGCTATTAACAGGGATATGCATCCTGGCTCTCACCACACCACAGTCTGAGAAGACCATTTCATTGAATCCCTCCGTGATTTCCTGCATGTTGTCCAGCGTCACAGCAGGATGCACTAAATGGCCTGGCACAGTTGGCTGATGCCCACCCATTTCTCCACTGTCAAAGCAACCCTCGTTCTGGTGTCTTGGCACACAACTCCAGGGATGTGGCTTTCCTCATCTGAAGGTTCTGCAGCCACTTTTGATTTGCATTATGATCCAATCCCACCTCACGGTGCTCATGTCAGAGGCCTAGAAGCACCACTACACCATGAGCAGCTGCTCAATGAATACCTGTGGCACCTGGTAACTTTCATTCGGTCCCCGCAGCAAGCACTCCTCCGCTGTTCATTGCTTCATGGCTGGACACTGCAGTAGATGCTGACGTTCCACAAATACATCAGAATCAGATGCCCTGCCCCTCAAACAGAGATGAGAGCTCTGCTGATGTGTTCAGCACTCATGATTCTGACGACAAGATGGCAGCAAGCTTGGAAACCAGTGCAAAGAAGAGCAGAGTCTGGGACATAACAGGAACCCTGGGAATTTAAAAAAACAGCGAGAAACTAAAAGATTGTGGGATAGAACAAAGGAATTGTGGGAACTTGACCCCACGCTCCCACAGTTCCCTGAGAGGAGTGCTGCTATCCCATAATACACTTCAAAAATACCCTACAAAGTGGTGCTCCTGACGATGGTATGGGGACACACGGATGCCTATCCACAATACAGTCCTTTGCCAGACAGTCTCTTGGAGTGTGGACCTGTGGCATGAGCAAAGGTAGGCAAGTGTGCATGTGCTTTAGTGACAGCGTGAGGTGGGCAACTACATGGTGGCAAAAATGCTGCTGGTAAAACTTTTTAGTGCAGACGTGGCCTTACTTATAAGAGTGCAAGCTGAGAAAGATGTAGGCACTGGGGTCCGAATGACAGATGTTTACCCTGTGATTAATCAGGGCTAGCTTTTTATTTGTCTCTTCCCTTGGGTGGTTTCAGACAGCAACAATCCAAATGAATAGGAGACACTCCCCAGTTAACCTTTCTGTTACTGACAGTTTAGGAAATAATGGTCTATTGATTGTCAATAAATTCCCTACCAAACAGTGCTTTAAATCCCAACATGTGAACAAACTACTGTAAGTGATACAGACGTCTCTAGTCCAGTCCCTCACATTCTGAGGTTAGGCTCGTTGGGCTAGCCAGACCTTCCTAGCCAAGTTGTCATCAATAACCACCAGAGACAATGATCCAAGAAATAGCATGTGGCTTTCCTGAGGGCCACGCATACAGAACTTATGGTGTGGTGTTTGTTGGTAGGTACTGGTGATGTGTTTTATAGATGACAGACCAATTGGGGGGGAGACGAGGGAAACAGGAAGGGAGAGAAAAATTAGGGAGACAAAAATTCACAAACTCTTCTCCCCTAGATTGAGAGAGTCATAAAACTTGCTGCTCCTTGAGGGCTGCTCCTTGCCCTGTCTTGCTCCTTTTACCACACAATTAGACTCACCTCTATGTATCTAGCTCAGCTTTAGAGACAGTTTTACCCTCTAACAATTTTTTTTTTTGGCCTTGCGCAAAACATACGCACAAAGTGAAATTCACCATGGGCCCTGAGCAAAGAACGAGTACAAGGCTCATGCCCCACTCAATCCTCAGAATAAATGCCAGCCCTCTGCACGAGATGAGTCTCATCCAGAAATATTATCTGACGCTGGTACATTGAAGGAAGCCTTATAAGAGGCTGTTTAGGCAATTAACCCAGGATAGCCTGCAAAGGTACTGCCCTGTCATGGATTAGAGACTGGCTAAGAGTCTGAGAGACCAGCTCGAGTAACACAAAACTGATTCTTGTCATTCAGTTTGCTGTGGGGTGCGGGGCCAGAGTGTTTCTTTTTCACAAGGAAGCACACAGCCACTGGGAATTCAGGAACATATTCACAGATCCCAAATGTTTCACATCTTCTAGCATATCTGAAAATTCATGCCAGTAAATGAGTTATCCATTATTTGCTGTTTGTTATTCCTCACTTAAAAATTTCAGTCATCTAATCAGGCAGCAGAAACTGTACCACGTGTCTTAGGTGACCATTCATGAAACCACAAGTAACCAATAGCAAACAGTGGAAGCAGTTGGTTACAAGCACCCCATACGCTGTGTAATCCTTTGCGTAAACTATTCAGGACCAGGTAACAAAGGATTCCTATGAGAAATAAGTGCTACATTCTCTGAGGAGGTTTTTCCCAATGAACAGTACAAGTGGCGCTAGTCCAGACAAAGGAAAAGCACATAGGAATAAATAATCCGTTTCCAGAAATGAGCAGCTAGTAGTGAGATGCCTAGGACTACTGCTATCTAATATATTTTTTAATGATCTGTAAAATGGGTTGAGCTGTGAGATGGAAAATGTGTGGGTAACACAGAATTATTTAGGACAGTCAAGTCTAGAAAGGAACTTCTGAAGCACTTAAGAAAGCTTGATGATTGGACAATACAACGACTGAAGAAATGGTGTAGATAAGAGTAAAGTAATGCAAACTAGAAGGGACAATCTGAATTATCTGAGAACAGGAATGAATTCTAAATTGACTGTGACTGCTCAGGAAAAACTGGTTGTCATGGTAGAAAGCTCAATGAAAACACCTGTTCGGTTCACAGGAGCTGTCCAAAAAGTACACATGATCTTAGGCTGTGTTAAGAAAGGGATAGAGAATAATACCTGAAAACTTATAATGCCCTCACCTTAAATACTGTGTTCAGATTTGGCCTCCCATGTCAAAAAGAATACAGCAGAAATATAAGGGGTCCAGAGAAGGGCAACCAAAATGATCGGAGGCCTGCACACTTCAGGAGGGCAGATGGAGCTCTGCTATTAAGAGGGAAAATTTTGAAGAAATTTTTAATTTGAGTTCAAATTTTCTGAGTTTTTTGTTTGTTGTGTTTTTAACTTTAGGTTTTCAGTAATTATTTTGAGGTTTTAGTAGTATCAAAAGAACAAAAATGTTTACTGAAAACCAAATTTTTTTACCCAAAATGTTTTGTTGGTTTTGTTTTGTTGAAAAACTGAAACATTATTACTGGGATTGTTTTAATTTTTGAAAATTTCCTGTGACCAGCTCTGACAGTGAGGTCCAAGTGCCATGGTCCTGCTGGAACAGGCTTTTATTATGTGATGGATCTGCTGCAATCTGCCTATCCTATGCAGAAGAAGGTAAAGATTCTTCTAGCTACATCTCTTAGGCAAGAGGTAAAGAGTACATCACCCTGTTGTGACAGGTGGTCAGTCTTAACACAGGTAGGCCCCTTAGTTCCAGCAGGCATATTCCACTGCTAGCCAGTTGTTTATTGTCCCAATGCCAAGGAAGAATTGGTTCAATGACCCCACCTATTTGCTGACTCTTGAAATACTGTGCAACACTGTGCAATACTGTGCAACAATTACCTTTGCAAATGTATCTGCCAGTACTCAGTCAATTGGGTTGCTCTGTATCAGCCGAACTGGTCCATTCAGTAGTGCAGTCAGGCTTTGCTATGCATTTATATAGTTTTACAGATCACAGAATCAAACACAGAATGCAAGCCAGCCTCCCAAAGCTGGGACTCTGTATCTTTGTTGTCTGCCTCTCACTACAGTAAATGAGAGTCGGAAATATTCAGAGCCAGATTCTTAGTTACACAAAGGTTCCTTTACACCACTATGGCAATGTAAAGAGGCCTTAAAGTGAATATAAATGTATTCCCTTTGGGATCCGTTTACACTTCCATAGCTATGTCTAAAAGCCCTGGGGTAAATGAGACTGGCTTTTGGGACTGTTAACCATGATTACTGGTTTTCAATAGCCTCCCACAATACATATCAAGATTACAGAATTGGACCTCACATGCTGCTTTAAATACCAAAGCTATATTAGCCACCTCTTCAACTTCTGGTCATGCCCTCCCTGTCTTCCCTTCTCCCACGGTGAGGGAGTGCTCACCCAGTGCTAGCAGCATGTCCATTGCCTTGCCAGTGGCATCAGGAGTCAGAGATGTAATCCATCAAGACATGGTGCTTTGTCATCCTTTAACAGTTCTAAATGCCTAATTACCTGATCAAGCACCATGGTAAAGCATTTGAACACATCACCCTCCTGTCTCCCTACACTCCTGACCCTCAAAGATGAAGCCCTGTCTCAGGGAGGTTACTTTCTAAATCATGCACGAAGAAAGAGCCAGTTGATCCTGAACAAGAAACGTCAACTGAACAAGAAACTCTCATGCCATCCACTTTCCACTTGGATTCCTCTTTAGCCCTTACTGTCTCCTGCCACTTCTGCTTGCTTTCTGTGTGGAGTCTTTTTCTTCTGAGTCATAAAGCTGCTTTGACTGTCTAGTTTTCATGTGCTCCTTATTTTTTCCCAACATATAAGTCAAAGGCTGAAATTTTGGTCACTGTCTTTGCCGTGGCCAGTACAGGAACTGTTTGTTCCCCCTCCTTCCATGTCCCTTATGTGCTTCCTCATCTTTTCACTGCTACTTTATATTTTCCTGTCCATCTTAGGTATTTAGGATGAAAATCACCCCGTGCTTCTCACTGCAATGAGATAAATTCCCCTCTTAGGTCAGGTCTTCTAGGACAATGTCTACACTTGGAGCTAGGGGTGTGATTCACAGCTCGAGAAGACATACTCTTGCTAGATCTCATCAAAGTAGGTGCACTCAAAATAGTAGTGTGCCACAGTAGCATAGGCAGCAGAAAGTGATGTGATGGGTAGCCACCGAGTGCAAAGCTGCTCCCGTGGGTATATACTCATGGCGGCCAGCATGCACTGCCGATAGTGGCAGACCACGCTACTACAGCTGCACTATTTTTAGCATGCTAGCTCAATGAGAGTTGGTGTATGTCTACTCAAGCTGGGAATCACACCCCAGCTCCAAGTGTAGACGTAGCCTCGGAGTGCTTTGCCACTACAGGAATTCGGGTCTATTACGCTGGTATCGTGCTCCTAGAGTGAATGCAGTTACACCAGCCAAGCTGCACTTTGTACCACGTTTAGTAAAACCATCCTCGCAAATGAAACAAGCTGTGCTGGTAACAGCGCAGGTTTGCTGGTATCACTACCTCCACACAAGAGGCTGCTCCATCGGTTAGAGATCACATCCCCCCTCGCCCTGACCGAGCGAGCTATGCCGGCAGAAGTCGGTAGTATAGACCTGGCCTTCGAGCACCAATCAACGTAGACTGCACATTCTGGCAAAGTTTCCCTTGCTGAAGTTTCCCATACCTGCCTTTTACCAAGGGCATGAGAATTTGCCAGATCCCTTTCATATGCCCTGTGTCCATAGCACTTAATACAAGTCACACAGCTCCCTTCCTTTTCATCATACACAATGCGAGTTAAAAAGCAATCATACGCCAGTTTCATAAACAAGCCTCCAGCCTTGCATTCTTCCTTAATGCCCTCCGTTCTGGGCTGGGGCACTCAAAACCTTCCATTACTCCCACTCTGCCATTTCTACATATTTCTTGTTTGCTCAAGTACTCTTGCCATCCCATCTTTTTCCCTCTTACAGAAAATAAGAGATGCCTTTCCTCGGTACAGCATTATATATCTCCTAAAGTCAACTAATAAGCAGACACAGATTGTACAGTCTTTAAAATACAACTGATGATGTTCGGGGTGGACAATCAACACCCATAGTTATACTCTCTTGCCAGTAACCGACCTCAATATTTCTTTTGTATGAGCGATGTACCCAAATGTTTGAAAGTTTATATCAGCTGTATCACTAAATGGACAACCCTTAATCTGGGATATTGCAGATTATGAACTCTGTATTGCATGACTTTCGAACCACACCTTGTAACTTTTGGATAATCTATAGATTATTCCCAGATGTACAGAAACTCTGCATTTGATTATTGTATAACGTTAGCTTTAATATATTATACAGGAAGCAGTAGTTACTGCTATAGATAGGAGTCTTGATTCGTCCTTCACATGCATTGGTATGACTCCACTGACTTCAGCAAACCAGCTCCTTATTTATACTGAGGGCAGCAAGGGTTAATTTTGGGAAACAGTTTCCATTAGAAATCCTTATTTTTAGATATTCGTAATAATTATACAAA
Source organism: Mesoclemmys tuberculata (assembly GCA_007922155.1). Lineage (NCBI taxonomy): Eukaryota > Metazoa > Chordata > Testudines > Chelidae > Mesoclemmys > Mesoclemmys tuberculata. The sequence continues at coordinate 3,289,447 of ML675625.1, forward strand.
ACGTTACCTTTTGGGCTGAAATGGCCCACGTTTCATGTCTGCCCAAAGGTGACTTTTGTTTTGCTTTGGAAGTTTGAGCAAAACAGGCTGAGCCATTTTGGAATAAGAGGAAAGTGAATACACTTGTTTAAAAAAATCCTTGTGACCTCTTTCTTTGGCAGCTCTATAGCCGAATGGGCTGTGGTTTGAAAAGATGCAATTTGGCAGGGAAATAGCCGTCATTGGGGAGCAGGGCAAGGCTTTGTATTGCAGGGAACTGGGTTTTATTTGAGCACGGTATGAGTGCTTGAAAATTGCAATCTGAGCGTATGCAGTTGAGATTTTTTTGCTAAGCCTGTTCAAGGGCATGGAGACCAGATAGCAAAACCAGCGTATGCTTGCTGAGCTGGGGTGGAACTGGATTTGGGGGACGGGCAAGAAGAATTGAATCCTCGCACGATAGACACAAAGCTTCACTGTATAGGGCATGCTGACAGCTGTGGGATCATGGGAAGGGTGGAGCTGGAGTAGGCATCTGGGTGTAAAATCTGCCCAGCGCTTGGTCCTGCCTATGTGGGAGGATCTGTCCCCAAATGTACAACTAAGACTTGATCCTACGAGGTGCTGAATGCTCTGGCTCCAATGCAGCAAAGCACATAAACTCATGCTTAACTTTATGCAGGTGAATAATCCCCTTGACTTCAGCGGACTGGCTTGTGTTTAAAGTTAAGCACATGCTTGTGTGCTTTGATGATCAGAGCCAGAGTGTTCAGCCGTTTCCAGGACCAAGACCCTACCGAGCAATGAGAAATGAGAAAAGGATAGGTCCGGAGACTTGGGTTCTGAGGTTCTCAGGGGACTTTGCTGAGGACAAGTTACGCCCTTCGAATTTCAGTTCAGCTTAAACACAGCTTAAATCACCCATCTCAAAAATGGATGATGGGATTTTGTGCAGATTTTCCCCGCCCCCTCCACCAAAAGGTTAAAGTCACTTTTGGATGGAGACCGAGCATGGAACATTACAGGGGCAAAGTAGTGACTGGGGCTGGCAGAAGACTGGAAAAATGGTCCCTCAAATGCACTGTTTGACAATAGATGGGGGAAAAAAGTGACAAATTTTACTCACGGTTATTTTTCAGTCTAATGCTGAATAGCAGGAAAACAGTCTTCCTGAATATTCAGCAGTTAGTGAGGAGAAAATTAGTCAAATAAACTAGTCATAAATATTATTCAACCAGCTGACTATGTGAAAATGGGGGGCTATATACTTTTGGAAATGGGTTTTCAATCTTAACTCTAGCAATTTCTGCCCATCTGGTGCTATGCTATATGAGAAAATATAATATATGGGTGCGGGGGAAGGAGAGAAAGAGAGAGATAGAGAGCTTTGCTCATCAGTGAATTAAATTTGAGGGATCTGAACTTTCTTCTAAAGCCCCTGGTACTGGCTATTGCCAGAGACACGATACAGGATCGACCATAGTCTGATCTGATATGGCATTCCCTGTGTTCCTAAATCGAATTCTTATAACGCAGATTTCTTTATTCAATCTCATTCACAGCTGGTGTCTGGGACCCTGATTCACACTGGATAGTACGTTACTCTGCTGGAACCTGTTGAAACCACTGCGGAGTGAGATACCACTCAGCGTGAATAATGTAATCAGAACATAGCCCTTTGACTTGGAAACACCTCCAACCTTGATCCCTCAGGAGCATGAGGATGTAATGTTATGTGCAAATCATGTTTGTTCTATGGTATGCACAACCCCTGTCCACTCAATATATGCCATTAACATCCACTCTATTCTGTTTCAACAATTCTTTGTCACAGTGTTGTTTGCTGTCGCCATTGTTAGCCAACAATGATAATTATCATAGGAGTACACAATATTGTGTAAAAAGTGATGCAATGCATAGTTCAGAGGTGATCTGCAGTCGAAAGCTCATTAACAGCTTTTACAGCAATGAAGAGCAATAAGGTACAGGACCTAAAATATTTTGCAAATGCAGAAAACATTTTCCTCCCAAATAGCATCCGTTGAACTGAAGCTGCTCTCTGAAATATGCCGATGACACTAAAATGTCTTCATTGGAATGAATAAGGCCCACGTAACTGGGTTTGGGTAATAATGCTGAATACCATTGGCATTGGTAATGGGCCAGCATTCAAGAAAGCTGAAGCTGCTTTTAAATCTAGTTGGCAGGAAATGCCTGAAGCTGCAGTGGTGCTGGAGAAAGTGGAAAAGTGAGATAACGTGACACTGTCCATTTAGTCAGCAAGTAAATTATAACACCCTCAAGAAACAACATTGGGGGACTTTGAGTTGCATGGATAGCCATTCAGAATTCTGCTTCCTTGTGCCGGTGCTCTACAATGTAAGCTTTAGAACACGATTGCATAATACTTCGCACACAATACAACATATCAATAGTTTTTTCTGCAGTTTTAGGTGCCCATGTGAAACGTCTTCCGTTAGTGTGTTTGACTGCTGTTGCTAGGCAGAGTCCATGAAAATCACTGATATTGGAGATATGCGGTGAATGAGGCAAAAGATCCTAGCCACCGAACAAACTTTTAGAAAATAGTGTATGCTATTTTATTTTTTGAGAAGTAGCATGTGACCATGCAAAGAAAGACATGCACAAGGACAACAAATGAAGGGTACATATACAACCATAGCTTACACATTTCCTGGCTTTTAAGTGCTTGGAAGATCAACCTTAACACTTTCTTAATATGTGCTATTTTTATGGAATTTCCTAGACCAGGGGTTCTCAACCTGAAGCTTGTAAACGGAGGTGGTTGGAAAATGGGAGGGAGGAAGGACATTCCATGGAAAATGTTGGTGAAAACAAAACATTTTCATAAAAATTTTCAGTGGAAAATTTCAACTTTTCACTGAAAAAACAAAACCTATAAAGTGAATTTTTTTCAGTTTTTGGCCAGAAACTGCTGAAAACCAAAAAAAAAAATATCTGTGTTTCTGGCTGCAAATGTTTGGGGTTTGGGTGTCTGACATAAAATCAAGAGCTTTTGAGGCAATCTCACTTTCTATGAACATGGGGGGTTTTTTTGCCTCAAAACCCTATCTTCCATTGAAAAAAGTTTTGATGGAATGTTTTTGATCAGTCTTAGTCATGAGCTGCCCACAGGGGCCAAGAACAGATGTTAGATTGTCACCCTCTTTTTCTTTATAGCTGGGTGGGAAGTGGGTCCCGAAACATGTTATCACAGGGGGCCATGGTCTGGGACAGGCTGAGACGTAACAGCCCCTGCTTTGTATCTTTGTTTGGGTGGGTTTAAGAAAAATATATTTCAGAATCTGGCACAGTTTGGCTAGACATCACTGGCCACCCTGCCATGGGTGAGCATCATTCCTGTGGATCTCAGCTTTGTCACTGCAGTCTGCAAGATGGGTCCTCTGTGAAGCCAGGCTCCTTCTTCACTGGCTACCAACCGGTTTCTGGGTTTGACTGTGCCAGATAGGAGGTGCACCCCCTGTGGGAATGTGGGGAGGGAGGGTGCCAAGAAGAGACAATCCCTTCCAAATCTCCACTGCTTCCCAACTACCCCGTGGTAAACATAGGTTGGTGTAGCTCGACCAGCCCATTGCCCACATTCTGCCTGCTTCAACTCCTTCTCTAGTTTAGATTGGATCGAGTATTCTCCACTCCCTGCCCAAAGCCGCTGGGCAGTATCTCCGGACACTGTTACACACCTGTGCGATTTTATCGCAGAGCTGGCAGAGTTTCAGGGGTGGTTGAAAGTGACTGTTGTATATGGCATCGTATTTGTAGAGCTATAGAAGCTAGAGATGGAAAGGATTGATCAAATTATCCATCCGCATCAATGTAGGCTTGATCTCTACTATCCACCCTGCAGTGCTTTGAGATCCTTTGTGACACCATGTATTGTACAGATGTAGGGTATTAGCATACATTTTGCTTAATAATAAAGCAAAAATTGTAGATACAGCTACTTCTGAATAGCCTTCCACCCCTGAGCTTATTCGATTAATCAAAGGCTGTGTACACAGAACTTTGATCTGAAGACGAGGACTTGTTAGGCTGAATGCTTCTGCCTCGCAGCTGGCTGCTGAATGTTCCTCCTCTGCCATATCACTCATGGGGAGGAGTAGAGGAAGAGTACACAGAATGGGTCAAGATTGGAGGGGCTGTTTGTCAGGTATGATTTCTATCATCCCCCCTTTTCACATCTATTCAGAACACACAATGAAATGTCTAAGAAAGCTGGAAATTTGAGTTCAGATCAATGGGAGGCTGATTAATTACCTAAGATGTATTCAGATAACAGAGCTGAGTGCAAATGCAAAAGGAAAGCTTTCAAAAAGTGCTCAATAAAGTAAACCAAATCAGTTCAGAATATGTTTTAAGGACAAGTGCAAAGACGACCCAGGCAATTGTGGTATCAAAGAAAGAAAAGATCCAAAAGCAAATATCACAAATCAACAAGATAGACATGAAGGAGAAAAGAAATCTTGAAAGCTATTACAACTCTGGATGCCGATTAAAAACAGAAGGAAAAAAAGGTAAAGGAAATCAAATCAAGAGACATGGAGAGGCACTACAAACGAACCTTTAACAGCGTGGAAAAATTACTCTCTGATGCAAATGAATTTAAATTGTGGCTCTAATGGCTATGGAGAATTGCATTTTCTTAATCCACAAATCTTCTCCCCGTGGGTGAAATCCTGAAGTTAATGGGAGTTTTGTCACTGACTTCAATAGGACCAGGATGTCACCTCATGGGTCTACTTGTTACCTATACTACCACAGTGCATCTTTACCCCCAGTAATCCCTCCAAGCTGAGGCAGCTCTAGGCTGGAGCTGGATTCTGTTTTGCCTTGTGCATCATCAGCAACAGTGTCAGTGAAATTCTGACTGCCTAGGGTTTCAGGCAGGCTCGCCTCTGAGTTACACTGTTGTAAATCAGGACTAAGGGCATTGACATTGATAGAGTAAAATCAGTGTAAGCAAGAGAAGAATAAGTCCCTCAATTACAGGAGCTAGTATAACAGGCTGAAGAACCCAGCCTGATTCCCAGGCCCTCTGAAGTAAGAAAAAATATCTTTTGACTTGTAAACTGAGCACATTTGACCTGGCGAGGCGATAAATATGGAACCCTCTGCTGGCACTGGCAATCATTCCATCTCCAGCCACGCTCTGCGGCTTGGAGAGCCGTGATGGTGCTTATGTCCAGTTAGGTCACAGGTTACAGGTGGATGGCAAGCCTGAGCTGACCCAAACCGCTGAGGTTTGCACCAGTTTGGAGAAGCAATTGTATAATTAAGGCGAGCTCTCAAACTGCATCACCGAGGGAACAAAGAGTGTGTCTCCTGTAGCTGCCTGGAGGGGAGTTCATGATCATAATTTCTTAAACGAATGGTGCTCATAGTGTCCGTCCATGACTCCAGCTGACTGGGTGCGCCTCCCTCAAAGCGAACGTGTCCAGCAGTTCTGTGGTGGTTACACTCACGGTGCCGTGACACACAGTGGCCCCTGCTGCTGTGAGTGCTCCCTGCTCCTCCAGGAGAGGTTTGTGCGGGACCCCTAATCAGGGCTGTGGTGTTGAATAAAAGGGCTTGCTGCAGCTCTACGTTGCATGGGTTTCGACACCCACCGGGAGGAATGTCTGTGATATTATGGAGCCAAGTCAAGGGGTTCGGATCAACACAGTGGGAGAGATCAGAGGCTGACTTTGCAGCTGGGGGAGGAAAGTGCTTTTAGTCCCAGGCTCTTTGAAATGGAATCTCTAAAGCAGGAAGAAAGAGCAGAAATTCATGGATTCTAATGCCAGAAAGCACCACCGAAGTCACCTAATCTGATGCCCTGCATAACACAGGCCCTAGGACTTCCCTGAATTAATTCTTGTGTGGATGCACAACGTCACTCTTACTGCTTCTTGATTTTCCCTGTTTGGATGCAACACACTGGCTGTGTACGGAATAGTGAAATCTTGGTGACTGTGCATGCGAAAGGGGGAGAAACTCCCGTTCTGAAGTCCCCTGCACTCCTCCTCTGAAATGCAGCACCAGCTTCCCTCCCACACTGTAGGATCCCGATAGCCCAGTGTAATTTCCCGGTCACCCCAAGCATGCACCATTGCCAGTGCCACGCTCAGTCAGCGGGTGAAGGCTGCCCACCCCAGACGTGCAGGGATAAAAGCTGTTCCAGGAGATGCAAGGAAGTCACCTTCTTCAGTCCCAGGGCTGTCACCGGCACCTCTGCTTCCTCCCCAGAGGCCGCCCTAGGGAATGACAGCAAAAGCAGGCCAGGATCTCACCTGAAAACCTGTCCTCCCAATAGAGGGATGGCGTCTGGCCAGCACCACCTCGGAGCAGACTGGACCCTCTCCCTCTCCTCCCCGTCCTACACGTTTCCTCTCTCCCAGTGCAGAACTTGTAACAGCTGCAGCCCAGGTGGAGGGACTCAAAGCTGCTGTGGTGGCTGAGCTCTTCCGGCCTCCTCAGCATGTACATTGCAGCAGCTTGGAATCGGGGGGTGGCTCGCTGGGCAAGTGACCTGGGGGTCCAGTGCTCAGGCACTGGATGTATTCACGGGAGTGGGGAGAGCTGGAACAGTTGGAGAGGCAGGCCGAGGACTGGGGCCATGGGGGCAGGAAAGGCACATGGGCGAAAGAGACAAACTGGGCTTTAAGGGGAAAGGCTGGGGACCCCGAGCTGGCTCTGGTTCTGCTGTGTGACACCCCACCACCCTGTCTCTTGTGTGTCCCGGCCCCTCCCAGCACCAGCTCTTCTGTGTGATGCGCCCTCAACTTTTCTCCTCTGGCCTCTCTTCTCCTCTTTTCCCAAACTCCCCTGGTGTCCCTCACTATCCTCTCATCTCTTCCCTTCCTTTCTCCTTCACTCTGCCCATTCCCCGTTTGCTTCTCTTTTATCTAGTCCCCCCACACACACATTCCCCTCCCAGAACCACACCAACACTTGTCCCTCCCCCTAGCTGCTTGCTACCCCACTCCCCAAATCCTCTTGGGAAGCTGGCAGAGGTTCCATCATTCCCTCCTGCCTGGGCACTGGAGGAGGTTCCCCCAACCACTGTATCTGTCTTCCACAAGGGCTGCTGGAGGCTGCCCCAGCTCTGTCCCATCCTCTGGGGAACCCCACACCTCCTTGCACTGCACTACTTTAAACACTAGCAAAGAGCCACCCATGAGGCTGGGAAGCTGAAGTGCCAGACAGAAGCCAGAGGGTAGGTCGGTCCCTACAAGGCCTTGGCCTACACAGGGGGCTGGAAACTGCCAGCCTTGGGAGCTGCAAGGGGAACCTGCACATTAGGGCTGGACAGAGAAAAATCTCCTTTTCTCACCCTGTTTTTCCTCAGCCTTGGCAATTTTCCTGCATCAATGACGCTGACCCAGATGGGCCTGAACCAGCTCCATCTAACTTTGGCTGGGACAGAGCCACCATCCAGAATGGCCCCTCACCTAGATTTCTATGTAGACTGCCTTCACTGGCTAACAGCACTGATGGTCTCTGGAGGGACAGGCCAGGCCCTTACCCCTCTGCAGCTGTTTTGTGCAAGCTCCCACTGTCCAGACCACTCAGTCATCTGTGTTCCCTCCCCCACTGCCCCTCCCTCCCACTGACACTCCTGATAGTTCTTGTTTTTTTACCACCACCCTATAATCCAATCAAAAGCAGCCAAACTTCATTTTTTCTTGTTCCCATTTTGAAAATAAATACATAAATAAATACAAGTGGAGCAGTCTCCTTCTTCAGCTGTACCTTCATGGGCTACATTTCAGCCCAGCGCAAGTGTCACAGCAACGCTCTAAAACACACTTTTCAAATACATTAGCTACGATTCCTGTGCAAACTCAGCGTCGGGGCCCTAATTAAGATTTAAATGAGTTTACATTACTAAGCTTGCAATGCAGCTCTGACTTTTTTTTTAAACCAGGACTGTCCTCTAAAGCGCAGGCTTCTGCATGTCCTCCACGTGCCCGTTTCGCCTGTGCAGTCACGGGTGCAATCTCCCCTCCTGGTTTTCAAATAGCTAAAAAACTAGTCTCAAAGTGCAACCCATCTCGTGACTGGGGAGAGGCCCTTTGATGATATTGCATGCTCGGAGATATTCTGCTGCAAAATGGGGCCATCTGCACTAGACATCCTTGCTTGCTGAAGGAAGGGTCTCCTCAGATGATGGAAAAGTAGGGTTTGCATTGGGTTGGGTGGGTAGGTATTTCAGTGAAATACTGCAGCTGGGGTGTGGGGAGATGAGGGGAGAAAATCTCCACTTGCTAGTGCTCCTGAGTCCATTCCTTCTGGTAGCTGCAAAACCATGACAGGGACTTGTTGTGAGCAGGGCGTCTCCTATGGCAGATACTTGTACAGCCACACGGCCTGGATGGAGGCCCCTTGCACACCCAGGGGAGTTCCAGCCACTGGGTACCAAGGGCCACTGCTCTAGGCAGTGGGGCAAAGGGATGCCACAGTTCCTCCTCCCCCTGGCTACTTCAGGGGTCATCATTCAGGGGGTGAAGGAAGAGGCTTAAGGCTTCCCCATCTGCCTGCTCCAGTCCCTCCTCTCCCCTCCTTTTTTTTTTTTTTAGTGGTAGCCATTAAAGGGGAGGGTGCTGGCTGGGACGGGAGGATCAGGAGAGGGCAGAGGAAAGTGAATGGGAGATTAAGTGCCCGTGAATGATGGAGAGAGAAAGAATGAAGGAGCAGATGGACTGAGGGCAGGGTCCAGTAAGAAGGGGAGTAAGCTGGAATGGGAAAGGCTGTGCTCAGAGGTTTCACAGCCATTTGTTTCATGCACAGAGTGAAACTTGGCTGTGAGCTGTTTCGCATCTTGGACCTGTCTCTGATCTCAGCGATACTGGTGTAAATCTGGGTGTGGAGGGAATCCATTCAAGTCCATTTACACTGGCATACATCCAGAGGAGCTCCATTCAAATCCATTTACGTGAGCATCACCGAGATCAGAATTTAGCCCATTAAGTAGACTTCCAAAGGCTTTTAGAACAACAGCACAGGTCTTTGTTTTAGAAATGACAGGTCAGCTGTAATGCAAAAGGAAAGTAGGTGAAATACACTTGGTTTTCTGGCTCTCTTTTAATTCAGTTGTTCAGGCTACAGTGTTCTAGTTTATTTTCCAATTCTCCAGGCTCTTCAGAGTAAAATCATTCCTTTCTTAGTGACATTCAGCCCAACTTAACTAAAAAATATTATTGCCCAACAACAGCCTCTTTGTTGCTGCTCCGATGAACAGAAGCAAACAAGTGGTTTTTATAAATGATTTTTCATTCTCATCAGCCCGATCTCACTAATCTAACTTATTATTTGACCTCAGAATCCCTAGTAAATGCCAGTCTATTCGAATGAAAAGCCAACCTGGAAAAGGAAAACGCTACAGAATATGCCCTGTTCTCTCCTAGTCACTTACAGAGCAACACAGGTTAGTCTTTTAAAAAGCTTAAGTTAGTTTTGGTTAGGGCTCATTCATAGTGACTGTGAGTAGGATTTTCTGTAGACTGCGTTAGGGAGATTGGTGCAACACAAGAAGGGAAAAGGACTCATGAGACATTAATTTGCTGCTATTGAAATCCTGGTATAAATAATACATGACTTGGGGGACCTGTGATGCCCCTTACTGGCATAATGCACTTAGCTTTGCCCCTCCCACAGACACCAAAGCCCATGTCCAGCTAGTAACTCAAGGGAACATTTTCAGATGTGCCAATATAACTTAGGAGTGGAAACGTCATTGGCAAAGTCAATGGAAGTTAGGTGCTTTTACCCTCAGCCACCAGGAGAATTGGGGAATCACCTTAGTTACTGGTGTTAAAAAACCTGGTTTAAAAACATGGCCCATATTTGCCATCCTCTTTGGAAAATCCCACCCATGTGGGAAAGCTCTGCCAGGGGGTTCAACACCATTCCAGTGAGGAGGGGAAGAAAGGGTGGTGTCAGTCCTCAGGATAGCCAGATCCTCAGGGATCTGCAAGGATATCAGGGATCTACCAAAGGCTCGGGCCCAGATCCTTTGAGATATTTCGGTGTCTAACTCCCAGTGCTTTTTGTGGGCCTCTACTCTCCAATATGGCTCTGTGGCAGCCTGGTGCACTGCTGGGGACTGCCGCCAAACACCCTCCGAGAGTCGCAGGGTGCAGAAGGAGTGATGGAAGGGTAGAGCTGCCTTCGGCTACATCATCATGCCATGGATTCACCCTGGTTGCTCGGGTGGGGGATACTGCATGTCATGTTTCTGACACACAATCCTGCTTCCTCCCTCCCCCCCGTGATGCACGGGATGGCACAAGGGATGGTGCCATGAAAGTGTGCCACTCTTCCTTTGGTGCAGACAGCAGGAGCTGCTTTCCATGCATAGGTACCCCGAGGGGGACTACCGTCTCCCCCTAGATTTGCATCTGTCAAACTGTAGCAGAAGAGGCCATCTGCGGCCCCTGAGGAGTGTGCTCTGGGTCAGCCAAGTACAGCACCAGCCCTAGTTTCACACTTTCCAGGTTTCTACTTTTAGGGAATTGCCAGATCAGACCAGACCAGACCACAGTCCAGCTAGTCCAGAATCCTGTCTCCAACCATGCCCAGTGGCAGCTGCCTCAGAGGATGGTGCAAGAAACCTCAGAATAGAAGCTATGAGTCAGCCTGACCCACAGGTGACACCCCACTGGGGGGGGAGGCGGGGTCACGTGCCCCCTCAGGTTTGCTGCTTGGCACATGGACTGAGCACGCTCAGTAACGCTGCTGAAACCAGCTACCCTCACTCTGACCCCACCTCCCTCAGCAGACATGGGTCGTCACTGGCCTGGCCATAGGGCAAGAGTCTCCCTATCCCCTTCCTTTCAGTTGCTGGTGCCTTGCAACAAAAGTGTTTCGTTTCCTTAAAAACTTCTTGTGATGGACTTTGTCAAAGACTTTTTGAAAGTCCAAATCAGTTCTCTCAGCCAGAAGCCCTGCTTGCTTGTCCCTATCAGATCAGGGTCATCCATGTGCTTGGTAATCCAATTTTATCATGGCTTGCATCACTTTACCTGGTATGGAAATATGTACACTGGGATGTCATTCCCATGGTCAACCCTGAAATATCTTTAAAGGTAGGAGCAATAGCTGCTACTCTTTACTTGTCCAGTCCAGTAGCTTATTTTAGCAGGCGATGGGATATTTTTGTTTGCAGCTCATCCACACAATTCTTAAATTCTTTCAGATCTCTTAGGTGACACTATCCAGGCCCGCTGACTTGTTGCTCTTTAATTAGTCAACTTGTTCCAGTGCCTCCTCTTTTCACACTCGAATTCCTGACAGTGTCTCATCTGAAAAGACTAGATCTGTAGGTAGGGTTCCACAAATAGGTATCTCCCTAACGTCCTCTGTTATGGAGACTGATGCAGTTTCTCTGTAATGACCTTGGCCTCCTTACTTGCTCCCTCAGCCTCCTGCTAGGCCAATGGATTAATCAATTTTCTCAGTGGGTTCCTGCTTCTGATATACTTAAAGAATTCCTTGTTATTTTTTTCTATTAATCTTCATCTGTTTCCTTTTCAAATTACCTCTTGGCCCTCCTGATTTCTATCTTCATATTACTTGCCAGGGCTTATGTCCCTATTTATGGTTTAATTAAGGTTGGATTTCCATTTTTTACAGGATGCCTGTTTGGTTCAAATAACTTCATGAATGTAGCCATTGAGCCATGCTGATTTTCCTTGCCTGTCTTGGATCCTTTCTTGATGCGGGGTGCAAATGCCCTCAGCGACTGCTAGGGAATGATTGAGTTTAATTTTTTATACTTTTTAACATTAGAGCCCTTTCACTTACACATACACACCTTTCTAAGGGTTAGTGTCACCATGCTCGTTTGTGAGATGCATGATCCTTCCTCTGAGTATGCTGAACTTAATTATATTGTGGTGAATATTACACAACCGTAGTTACTTTTTGAACAGACACCTTCGTGTCACTTAGTTCTAGTTGGGCATAGCCTCTCCTTTTCCATGGTCTAGAAATAGCCACTCCTTGCATGCTTTCTGAACGGGCCTCAAAAGGCTGAATTCTGTGGTCAATTCCAGGATGCAGATTCCCAGCATATACAAGGCCCTGCACACAGGCTACCAGCCAGCTAGCAGAGGTTAGCAGCACTCCATCATTACCAGTTCGGGCTGTATTCAAAATGGTGATCTAGGGGCAAAAGTCTGTAGATTATTAACACCCAACTGAGCCACCCCAACTTCTCGTTGAAAGGATTTAGAAAATGTAACAAACTGTTTTGCTGTTAAATGCTGAAAGAGGAAGAATAGCACCATAGTATTTTTATTTTATTTTTCCTAGTCCCTTTTTATCTCTTGGCAGCCCTTTGTGCAATTAAATAGCTCCGCGGGGATGCCATATGTTGCCAATAGTTTTACACTTCTCAGTAGTGGGAGGCTGGAACTCTTTCCAAATTGACATGATAGGATCCCATTACAAAACTCTTCTCTAAGAGGAACAGCTAAATGTTCTGTCAAGGAACTAAATTAAAAATAGACCAACTGGCATTGTTATCTCCCCACAAGAATGCACTTGGCATTGTGAACAACATGGCACATCTGGCGGTGCATCTCTGAATTGCCGGTGACTCCAACATTAGCTTGTCATGAGCCTCAGCAGCAAGGTGCAGGATCAAATCCAGTTCAAGGGCATCTTGCTTTGCAGTTTTGCCTCCATCCCATCTTTAATATTAGCTCAGCTTTTTGCAGTTTCACCAAAGTAATGTCAATTCAATCTGGAGAGACAAAGTGGGTGAAGTAATAGCTCTTATTGGACCAACTTTTGTTGGTGAGAGAGACAAGCTTTTGAGCTTCTTTGGGTCTGGCTTTAGTGACCCATAGGACCTTCAGTGACCGAAAGGAACGCTTCTTTTCTACTTCTAACGGAGAGAGGGACGTTAACTATGAAAACAAGAAAACTCTTAGCTTGGCCTCACAAAGCCTGACTGTGAATGTCTGGTCCCATGAATTACTCCGTGCCATGGGGGCAGCACCCATACAGCAGTGACAGCTAAAATGAACACACATTTCATGGCAGGATTTTGTGTTAGTCTCAGTTATTCCAACCTTACGATCTCCCACAGCACCAGTCACATAGCCAAAGGAGTGGGGATCATCTTAGCTGTCCCTCTGCTAGACATTACAGATGTCTCTGTGTTGTCCCCTTATTTACTTTTGATCTTTGCTTGCTAATAAATTTTTAAAAAGCTGCTTCCTACTTGTGTTTAAACTGAAAAACAAAGTAAGAAGAAGGTAAAATATGAAGGGTAAAATTCCACGCTGCAGGCTGCAACCTACCAGGTAGTATTTCGGATGCTTTACTTACCTTGCCGATGGGATATCCAGGCATGCAGGGAAAGCATAGCATAAAAACTGTACGGAGCTCAGAAAAATGTTCTCTACGTCTGCATATACCAGGCCAGTTACAGCAGAAGATCTTTAGGGTAAGAGGAGCTGGTTCTCATTTTGGTGGTTTTCACATAGTTATGTTTAATTCAGACATTTGGACTGTGATGAGGGCTTTTTTGCTGAGCCTAGGAATTGTCTTGGGTACCTGGTCAAACACCAAGTGACCCCCTAAAAGGGAAGAGGATGCAAAGAGACAGAATGGTTTTAATTGCTTTATGACAGATTCACTGAGACGCAAAGAGCTAGGTTAAAGGAAGGTTCTTCAGGTTGCAAAGTCATGAATCAAAAGTTAGGAAATGCCCGTTCTGCAGCTGTCCCATGCACCTTAATTTGGCCCCTTTGTGCATCCATCCTGTGCACTAGATGAGGCTGTGGTTCTGTGGAAAAATTGCATGTGATCTTGTAATAAAGACTGCACCATAACGCACACACAGAAGGGACAACCCCAGATCGGTGTGGGATGTAAGGAACTCTGAGCCTAAAATGAGTCTCGTCCCCTGAAATGAAGGACATCTGAGACAGATGCTTACACCGTGAGTCCAGTCACACTGGTAGAGGTGAAACAAGGGTAAGGTGTTTTGGAATCTAGGGCTACTCCCCACTGGAGACAGTTATGAAATGGGGTCTTCACAGCCCCTTACGGGTGAGTTTAATCGGCTCTGGCATGAAACTCCCACGTTACAGAGGCTCACAAATATATCACGAGCAGTTCCTATTGGGTGCTGAGCAGCTCTGGCAAGGTATCGAATGCCCTGAGCGACGTCAGTGGGAGTTGAAGGTGCTTAGCAGCAGTACAGAATGGCAGGACTCTGGGTTAAAGGCCTGCCATAACAGAGCTGCTACGGCTCCATTTCACACAGAGCACACCTTAGGATGCAAAGGGAAGTACTGTCATCTGGTATGATTTCCAGACACCCGAGGGATTTCATAGCCCACTGGCTTTCAATGAGATTCAAGCTTCTGCATGCCTAAGAGCCAGATTAGCAAAGGTGTTTAGGTACCTAAATTTGCAGACGGGCACCTAGTGGGATTTTCAAAAACATCAGAGATGATGAGGCACCCAACTCCTATTAAATGTCAAGGGGAGTAGGCACCTAACTCCCTTAGGCACTTTGTTAATCCCACTAGGCACCACTCCGCACTGTAGGAGTCTTCAGAAACCCGGCCCCAAATCACTCTGGAAAATGTGACTTAGGGAAACAAGTTTCAAAAGTGCCCGAGTCTCATTTGCAAAAGTGACGGAAGAGCCTCAGCCCCGTTGCAAGTCAGTGGGGCTTGTGCTCCTAAACCACCTACACAGCTGTGAAAATTCCACCCATCTAACACAATGCCTAGCAAACGCATCCCCATCCACGCCGAAGCCCAGCATGTCTGGCCTGCTCAGGAGGGGCTCGGGCCTGGTAAGGGAACAACTCTTTCGTTCCCTGAATGTTCCCTGATGAATTCAGCCCTGGTGAACGAAGCCCTCTGCTTATCCACAGAACAGGTGGAAAGGCAGCAGTAGTGCAAGCTCCACAGGCTCCTGGCTTCTGCTCTGCAGTGTCTTTCTGTAAGCATGAGAGGGTGGCCTGGTCTCCATGGCCCATTCAGTCCTTGACATCACTGCAGAGATTCTCCACAAGGATGGTGCCAGTTGGGTTCATCACCTTTGTGATCTGGACACCTGGCCTGAGACCCACCCACCCTCCCTGCCAGCCCTCGGGTGGTAACAGCTTCTGCTCACTACCACTCTGGCTGGGTTGGAAGTGGAGACTGAAGTGAACAGTCTCCTTGTGCCATCTCCTGGGCAGCCAATCCAGTTGTCCAGGCCATCATTTATACAGAGGTACCACCATGCCATGCAGAGCCCTTGTACCTCTATAGCTATGTCTACACCGCAGCTGGAAACCGGCCTCCTGATGGCCTCCCCTAGCTACGCTCAAGCTAGTGTGCTAAAATAGCAGGGTGGGTTCTAAGCCCACCCAGCCCCCGGTGTGAGCTTGGGTAGCTGGCCCGCTTGTCTGCCAGAGCCGTAACATCCGCACTGCTATTATTAGCGTGCTAGCTCAAACCTAGCTAGTGCAAGTGTCTACGCAGGCTGGGGCACTGCCTCCCAGCTGCAGCGTAGGCAGACCCGTGCTTGCATCAGTGCTGTGCACAGACCACTGTTCTGCACTGGCAGCAGTGTGTGGCAGGGGACGCAACATCTCCTCTTTCCCATTTCCAGCCAGCACACACAGGAGGGAGATTCACCCATGGACCAAACTACCAAGGGCGGTGGTGGATCCTCCATCACTTGGTGTCTTCAGATCAGGACTGGGTGCCTGGCTGGAAGGGATGCAGCTGATCAGGCTCACTATCAAGGTGATGGTGAAATGTAGTGGCCTGTGTTCTACAGGACTCAGACTAGATGACAACGGTCCCTTCTGGCCTTAAACTCTGTGAAACCATCTCTCCTTTTCCTCTGCACTAAAAGATTCACAGCTCCCTCACAAAAGTGCTGTCAGGTCTGTTTTGTGTATTTTGCGTTTGCTGAGGGGGCATTAGAGCCAGAGAGCGAACAATCCATTAGCCACTGTGCACTAAATCCCAGGTTTTAAACTGACATGTCTAAAAATACCCAGGATGTGAAAGCAGATACAGCACCATAATTAAACACAGCGGGTCTACTGTACTTTACAAAAATATGTGAGATTCCTGCTCTAATAGCTACTATCACCTTCATAAGAGGTGGGAACAAGCTAGCTCTGGCAGAGGTATAAGCCACCCCAATGGCCTGGTTCATATCATGCCACTAAGTTGTATGGATCCAGAGACGAGGTCATCAGTGTAGCAGGGCAAACTTCTGCACTGGGTATTGCTCCTTTTTGCCTAGGTTAGGAAGATTTGCTGCCATACAGAGAGTTTTAGAGACCGACTTGAGGCCAAACTAATGTGGAGCTAAGCATTTGGAATCAGCAAAACTGGTGTTTTCCCACCTCCTGGCAAAGGGAGTGTGAGGCTCTGCAGAGATTCTTAGCCCCAGTTTACCCGGGCTCTGGTAGGAAGTCCTTACCTCTAAAATAGGTTTCCTGTTATTAACATCAAACACTAATACTGCAGGGGGCAAGCTGGCTGCTGATTGAAACTTTTTTTACAATGAAATAAAGAATTTTCCACATTTCTGGAAAGATGTGAGGGTTGTTAAGGTTTGTGAAAATCCCTGAAACTGACTTTAACTGCAGCCCAATTAGGTATGAAGGGTCCGGTTTTTATACAAAGTGCATCCATCATTGTGTTTGTAGTTTGTGTGTGCAGTTACCAAAATTGTATGCATAAATTACCATGCTTACCCAATCACACATGCAGTCCCCTGATTTGCACACACAAACCAGCCAATGAGACGGACAGTGAAATTCTACTTTGGAAAACATCCAAGCAAGGACCCCTAATGGGGAAAAAAAAAGAGGGAGGCAGGATGGGCATTATAACCCTAATCTGAAAGTCTGAGGACCAGTGGAGTGTCTGTGTCTCTGACAGTGTGCTTCATTATCCATCTTTTGGGTCAGACGTAGAAGCCTGGTCCTGATCACTTGTGATCACGAACGATCCCATCACACTTTCCCAAGAGCAGAAAGTATCTCTGGAGTCCTGGCCAAATTCCACTCTGGCTAGTTATGTTCTGCCAACTGTGTCGTTTCAAGTGGACAAGACAGATGGAACGTGGTGTTGAGTGAAGAGACTTCTGGGTATTTATTGCTTGTGAAGTAAGCTGGGATTTATGGAGAGGAGAGGTGCCATAGAAATGCAAGTCATCACCTGTAATTTACTACTGTTTTGCCAATATTAAAAAATTTAAATAAAAAAAATAATAAATTTGGGGGTGAGGGGAGGGAATTGGCCTTGTGTTTTGAGCCTATGGGGGCACTCAGGTCACATTTTCAAGCTTCACTCCAAAAATCAAAGGCTAGAAAATTACTTAAACAAAGGAAAGTTGAGGTTCTCACCTAAACACCTGGCTCAAAGATGTGGGGTTTTAGGTACAGTGTCAAATATGGGGGGGACTCACGAGCAACCCCTGAAAGTTGGCAGCACTGTAAAGTGGGGCATTTTCAGAAGGGCTGGAGCCAGGTCTCTGTTGTCAGTTGCAAATTGAACCCACGTTTTTGCACCAGCAAAGTGAATTGCGTAATCAGATGAGCCCCTTTAACTCCCTGATCCATGCCTTATACCAGGCAGTTGAGGATTAAGTACTCAGACTTGCACTGCAGTTCAGCTAAAATACATACACATTTTGCGGGTGCAAATTACTCTATCTAAAAGAGGCCACCCATTTAAAATAATCGCCTGCATTAACAGCGATTGGGCTAAGCTGTGAAGTTAACACCTCCTTGTGGTGAATGTGTGAGAGGAAGGGTGGAGCTGTCACCTTTGCCGCTGCTCTTTGGCTGAAGTGGCTCTTCAGGCACTCAGTGGGGAAACTGGGCAGATGTGGCTAGCGCTGTATATACTCACTAGACTCTGCAGGGAGAACAACTGGGTGGTGATGTTCAAAACAAAGATTCTGCAGAAAACAACAGCAACGGCAGAAGGATCCTCACATGGAGAGATTCACCTACTTGTTAATTTAATAGTGATTGCTGGAAAATAGGGTTTCTCCCCATAGAAAATTTAGATTGTCAAAAAAAATTAAAAATTGGGGGTTTTGGTAACTGGGTTTTTGGGCAAACCCCAAAATATGTTGGGGGTTTGGCTGACAATTTGAGGGGGGGGTTGGGTTTTTGATTTAAAAAAATCAAAAATGTTCAAAGAAAGCAGGCACTTCCTGTGAAAATGTCCATTCAGTCAAACCCCCAATTTTCTGTCGAAAATAAACAATGGAAAATTTGTGAGCACATCTATTAATTATAGGCTTGGGTAAAGAGAGCAGCTGGCATGGTGGAGCCCTGATCTCAACTGGGGTGTCTATATGCTACTGTAATGTAAATAAGCCAGAACACTTGGTATTTCCATAGCACCCCCATCTGGGGATCTTCAAGCCCTTCACTAAAAGTAATGAGCCACTCAACACTCCGGTGAGATAGGCAAGCCTCTGTCATCATGAGGCCTGTTCTTCCACAAGATGAAACTGGGGCACAAGGAATGGAGTAACTTACCATAACACAGGAGGTCTGTGGCAGAAGTGTAACTAGAACTAAACTCTTCGCTCATGATATCGTAGACCCCACCATATGACTAAGGGAGTGCTGTCTTCAAGAGCCAAGTTTGAAACAGGATCTTGCAAGCAATTGTTGCCATGCCAGAGAGGTGTTGGAGACCTTGCATACAGTGGCCAATTCCTGTGTCTTTGCAACACTAAAGTCAGTGGATAGATGCTCAGCAGATGCGGGTTCAATTCCCAGCTCTACCACTGGCCTGCTGGGTTTCCCCTCCCTGTGCCTCAGTTTCCCTCTCCCTAAAATGTGGGCAAAGATAATGACCTGCTGTGTAAAGCACAGTGAGACCTGCTGATGAAAAGAGCAGAAGATATTATTATTGTTATAATGAAATAGCAACCTAAGGAGGCACAGAGTGAACCCACAGCATCTAGAAATGGCCATGGGAAGGCAGGGACCCTTCCTGCTCACCTCCTCCCCCCGCTGGAAGGAGGGATAATATCAAGGACAGGGAAGGACAAAGTGAAGTTTCACTATGCTTCATTTTCCATTGGTGTATGGTTTTGTATGTTACAAGCTTGCAACTGAGATACCTGTGGCAGCTTCTAGGAATTAAATGGCAAGATCGAGTGCCAGACACTGAGATATTGAGAAGAGCTGGCACGCCCAGCGTTCCAGCACTTGTAGCAGCTGTGCGGCGGAGATGGACAGGTCATGTTGTCCGTATGCCAGATCATCGGCTCCCAACGATTCTCCTCTGTGGTGAACTCAAGGAAGGGAAACACCATCGAGGAGGCAAAGGCTGCACCACAAGGATGTTTTGAAAAGGAACCTGAAGAAAGCAAGTATTAACAGAGAACTGGGAAGAAGTTGCCCGACAAAGATGTAAAAGGAGAACCGTAGTGTGTGATTCGATCCCGGCAGTTGATGCGCACAAAGAGGGAGCGTATCAACAGCACCATCTTTAACAGCATAATGTCAAGCAGCTCTCCAGTTTCTCCTGCCCAAGCTGTCACAGAGGCTTTATTTCCAATGTTAGACGTGCTGCTCACCACCAAGCTAACGTGCTAAATTTCCCTCCTTCCCAGTCATTGTCGAGACGAGGGACAGCCAAAGAGGTTTTTAAGGTAAAGACCCTCCCCCCGCAGCTAGAACTTGGGCCAGGGGGCTGAGACTCACAGCTCCCTGGTAGTCCATCTTCTCCATTGTGCCCAAGCTCCAGTACAATGGAGAATCAAGCTCATACACAAATAAGAATAGAGTCTCTGATTCAGCAAAGCACTGACATGTGGGAGGTCAGTGGTGGGACTTAAGCACCTGATTAAAGTTAGGCATGTCTGTAAGTGCACTGCTGAAAGGGATCGGGTGTTCTTACTGCTTTGTTTGCCCCATCAGAGGGCTCATTTACACTACAGAGCCTTGGCCAGTATAGCTATCCTTGCACAGCTACATCACCACCCTGAACAGCATTAGCTGTGCCAATAAAAGCACTGCTCTTTCAGCATAGTTGCATCTACACCACAAAGATTTGTCTGCACGGCCATCTCAGCAAGGGGGATGATTTTTTTTCCCACACTCTTAGCTGACACAGCTGTGCCAGTGAGCATTCGGCATCTAGACCAGGCCAGATTCCAAATGAGTTCACACTAGGTAAAATGTAAATACAAATTACAAAGGCTCTGAATCTTCCTGACCCCTACCTGGGCATCTGGTTCTGCTCTGAAGCATAAAGACATTTCATCAGCGGGTCAGAAATTGCACAATGAGCAGGTACATTGAACCACTCTTAGGCCTGGTCAACCCTTGAAAATTGTAGCAGTATAACGATGTCGACTAAGGATGGGATATTTTACTGCAATAGTTATACCATTAAAAGCCCTAGTTTGGACACAATTATACCAGTATAGAGGTGCCTTATCCTGGTATAGCTTACTCCCCTCCCCATACAGGAATAAGCAATACCTGTTTAAGCACTTTTGTGCCAGTATAATTGTCCACTCTATGGGGATTGTACCACTAACTATAAAATACAACTTATGTGTACACAAGCGCTCAGAGACAGGATCTGTCAAATCTGTCCATGTATTTATACCAGGAGCCAGTTAAGACAAGGGGGGACAGTTTTACTTTACTTTTTCAGAAAAAAGAAAAAAGGTGAGACACGGAGAGGAAAAGAAAGGGGGGAAGAATAAATAAAAAAGGAAAGACTAGGAAAACAAAGAAAATGTTGGATGGAGAGAATGAAAGTGTGAGATGAGAGAGAAAGAAAAATAACTGAAAGAAGAAGAAACAAGTAACCAACATTTTCAGGTGATTAATTTAATTTAATGATTGCATGAGCGTCTCTGCGCTCATTGAGGCTTCCCAGACAGGTGTTACGTAAACCCACATCCTATCCTTGTTTCATACGTATGCAGCACATGGACCCCTTGCCAAGAAATCCTGCTGTCGGGCCTTTAAACTTCGTAATTCATTCTTACATCTCCAGGGTCTGCAGTATGGATTGTTGGGGTGAACATCACTCTCAAACCACCTGTTCGATACTGTGCATATGGAGTTTTCCCGCACAGCCTTTTTAACTAATCTTGCCTCAAAGCCTCTTGAAGAGCAGAAGGCAGAGAAGGGAATCTGGGAATGATGCTAAATCTCCCTGACCTCTGTATAAAAACATCCCAAGGGTACACTCCAGAAATCCCATTTAGCTTAGCTTGCTCTTTATAGGATTAACTATTCCTCTGCATCATCACACATGTGTAGAAGTGTCAAAAGTCTATAGATTACCGTCTCTATTAAGGTCACTTGCAGGAACTAGTCTGGATTCTCCAAGTAGCTCAAATCATGTTCTATTTGAGTAGCATAAAATAAAACAGGCTGTGACAAAATCGTAAGCTGCTTCCAACTTGCCTATTCCAATAGTGTCACAAATTCAAGTCACTGGAGTAAGTTGACCATGCAGAAGAGAACGTGCCAAAGGCAGGGCATTGGACTCACAAACCACGTAGAAGAGAATCCAGAATATCTGTACCGGGGTTTGTTACTTACCACTGGCACGCATCACCATGGCTTATCTGGGGACAAGCTCGCCACTGCTCAGGAGCCCCATCCCACAGTCACTCAGCCCCTTGTCTCCAGCTCCCCTTCCAGGACTCAGAGCCATCTACTTCCTTGTGACGCGGCCCTCCAGCCAGCTCACTTTCCCTCTCCCCTGCCAAGGGTCTGTCAATGCCTCCCTTCTACAGCCAAGGCTGTTCCACTTGCCCAGCAGCTGCTGATAGGGGAAACCATGCCTGCCCTGTCCCCTACTCTGGGTTCCAGCCCAGGGACCCTGTGCTCCACAACTGCGGTTTACTTACTCCCAGACCTGGCCATTGCTTCCCTGGGCTCTCTCCTGCACCTCCTTCTAGCCTCTGGCACCTCTGAGTTTACCACTTGCCAAGTTTCCTCCATTCCCTGTGGCTACTTCCTAGACCTGTATTCACCTCTCCACCACACCTCCCTCCCATAAGGGAATAACTACAGACAGTCTCCCCCTGCAGTCTCCTCCACTGCTCAGCTTCTTAGCTTTATAGAAGCTCTGCATGTTCCTGCCAAGGTGAGTTTCAGCCTTAATTAAGCATTATTGAACCCTGACTCCCCTCCAGGTGCAACCTCTGCAGTTAATTGGCCCATCCAGCCTACCTTAACCCCTTCAGGACCGGTGTCGGGTGACCACCCCATCACAGTACCCAACATCTGTTACAAGTCTAAATTATACCTCCCTTCTCATAAAGGCTCAGTGCTTGCCCTGTTCTTTTACCATCTTGAGGGCTTCTCCTATAAACCCCTTAACTTGACTCCGGCAGCACATCTGGAGCTGATCCTGACAACATGCACGTGAGTTTCGTGGAAATAAGCCCATGTTTAAAGCTGAGTCAGCATGTGTATTTGCAGGCTCAGTCTCTTTCATGGCATCGTTTCCCCCATGCTCTGGGATGGAGATCCATCTGACAGCAACATTGCTATGCTCAGGATGTTTTATGGTCTGTCAGTTTTTCTTCAGAAGGGGTATCCCATCCCTGACAAAATCAGCTTAAGTCTGATGTCCCCTTATGCATTCAAATTCAGTTACAAGAGCATCTAGCTAAAACCAGAAAGTGTGAAAGGAATTAATACTGATTCTGATGCTAATATCATCAGCGGTTGGATCCACTCTCTTCCAGTGACTTTCAGTAATAATAATGAATAATGGCTCTTTATATCTGTAAGAAGGCGCTGCGGCATCGCCCGGAGTTGGGACCTGAGGGAAGGCCGCAGCTACCCGGCCAGAGAGGACGACCGGTGACAATATCTCTGAAGTGCTTTACCACCACAGCACCAAACTATGCCTTGGTTTATTCCATTAATGTCTGTGGCATTATAAAGGCATGAATTTGATCCTTTACTTCATTCGACCCTTTACTTCATTAACCTTTACTATACCCCCCTCAGGGTGGCAAGCGTTAAGCAGCGCTGGCCAAATAGAAGAGAATTTGTGAATAAATTATTTGCCGAGTGACAAAAAAAATCCTGGATGATTTTATTGGCTGAATATTGCTTGAGCATTCTCAATGCTGGTTGAATAGCGGGGAAAGAACGTGCCCACAAACCATTTAGGGGATAACTGACAGGGGAAAATATAAGTCTGTGTGACAGATGGTACCTGGGGCTCCCCCGACAGGGCAGGGGGCAATGGTACAGCTCCCATCCTGTGCAGGCCCCGAAGTGTTGTGCTTTGCCTCTGGCTGCCTATCACGCCACCGTTCGAGCATTTCCCCTGTGCGGTGGGGCCCAGCAACCGCCCGGGCTGAGCAGGAGGCCATCCTGAACCCCCCTGGGTGTGGCAGGGCTGCGTCCCTCCTGGCAGGCTCTGGGAGTGAGTCTCTCTCCTCTGTTGTCCCACCCTGCTCTGAGGCCTTCGCTGGGCTTTTAACCCCCATCTCCTGCAAGGGTGTCTGCAGCGTGCATGATGGGGAGGGGCCTGTCTGGCCCCTGAGGAAGCTGAGGGATCCCCTCTGGTGGGAGGGGCTGGTACACCCTGTCACAAAATGATCTGTGAGGATTGTTGAGCCAGCTCTGGTATTTGGTGTCATCAGATTTATGGATCAGAATTTACCAATGCGTGGCACTTCCCGTCCAGGACAGATGAATGTCTCTAGGTGCCAGGACACAGAGGAACTGCCTTAATCGGTGCATTGGTTTAAGGTGAGATGGAGTCAGCAGAGCATTTTATAATGATGAGGAGTGATCAAGACCCTTGCTACAATGTCTACCTGTCCATTAAAGCTTCTGGACCAAATTCTCTGCTCCTATTCTAGCTGCTTTGTGCTGCCCAGATATTACAGTGGGCACGATGCCAGGCTGACAGCAGAATCTGAAAGAAGGAATCCATTGGTTGATATTAAAATTACTTTGCAAGCTAAAGCCGTCGTGTGCAACAACAGTGCAATTTATGAGGAAGACTACAATTAACGGTCACAGAACTCCTCACTTTTTAAAATGAAAAACACCTCCACTTAGTAGCTAGGACATTGTGCCTTAATACTGTGCATTAATAGACTCACTTCTTCCACTGCTGATGACTGTAGTTCTAGAAAATTTATTGTTGCTATAAAATGCGTCTCTCTCTCTCTTTCTCCTTTTTGCTAATTGACAAAGAGGCCCAGTAATTAAAGGACAATAAAAGTTTTCTAGTAATTAGTTTTTGTTGTTTGGTTACAGGCCATCAATTGTTCTTTAATAATACCGATCGTTAACATTCAGTAGTTAGGAGACTCTCAGAGGATTTGGGGCACAACCACTTACAAACAGTACACATTCCATTCCCATGAGAGCATTTTGCACTCAGAAGGATATTAACCCTCTCCTACTGTAACATACTTGTACAATGGCTTTGTGTTTCTGGATAAACATCTCATACAACTAGTAACTAGAAAGTAACAATTAGGGCAGCATAGTTAGCCATACCTGAAGAGGCAGGAGGCAAGTGGGCAAAACTGAATGACTTGTTCACCTCTGTGGCACAAATTCTCTTGAGATTTGCACGCTGCAATAAAACACTTTGACAGAGAATATTCCTTTTGGACCTTAACCTGCAGTGTTTGCCTGGCAAAACTCCCAGTGACATCAGTAGGAATTTTGCTTTAATGAGGGCAGCGGGATCAGGCACATACCAGTTTTAGGAGGGCAGAAAATCTGAGAAAGTCGACATGCTAGCTGATAAAGTTACATTTAACTAGCAAAAATCCTCCTTTTTCTGTTGAAGGGTTTATGTTCACTAAGTTTGCAGGATTTGGTATCCAAGTGGAGATGGATTGAGTAAGCAATGGTATTCCCATATTTGCCTTTTACTAGGTCCAGTTGCAGTCAGTGACCAAATTCCCCTTTGCTTTAGTGTGAACAGGAATGGACCCCCAATGACTGTGTCTCCAACAGATATCTCCTTAGGGCAAAGGACAAAGTACTTAGTAGAGAAAGAAGGAATTCAGATGGGTTTCTCTCAGGCAAAGCTTTTCACAGGGTCAAACTGTTGCAATGGCTTAAGAAATGAACTCACCTCAGGGTTTGGAGACACTACCTCAAATGGAATCGAGTTCTTTTTGGTTATTCTGAAGATTTGCATTCGGGATCACAGCGTTGCCATCTCATGCAATTTTACTGAGTCTCTGAATACTTGGTGCTCTTCTGAAAGCCCCAGTTTCCTGCAGCAATCTCAGCTTTCATTGTGCAAGGGCTGCTATCAAGACAATGGTGATCAATTGTTCTCCATGTCCACCGAAGTAAATCATCTTAAACAGCAGCTAAGAAGATTCATGTTCATGTCATGGGGTAGATAAAGCCCACCCTGGGATAGAAGGGGTTATGGAGCAATTCTGCATCCAGGTGGCCCCACCCCACAGCACCCGCAAAGAGTGCTCCAGCTGGAGGAGGAGGCTAAAGGAGAGCCAAATAGCTCAGAAGGGGCAGACAGGACAGAACAGAATGTCTTGGGAGCTCTTCATTCCATCATCTGGGGTATCGTTTGCGAGGCTTTCTTACCATGCTCTGCTTTGCATGGTGAAAGGTAGCAAGTGGCCCAGGCCCCAAAGCACTCCTGGGTGGTTGCTATCACTGTCTTGTGTAGGGCCCCTTAGGTCAGAGCCTGGTGGAGAGGGAGGGCCTGGCTTCCCTAACAACCGCCTTCCTGTGAAGGGGGCACAAACCCCTTCATGTCCTGGAGATGTGGGAAGGAGGGTGACAGAGACATTGTAAGCCTTGTAGCAAGGATGCACAACCCACAGGGGGCTGGACATGGGATGAAGCTTCTTTTTCTTTGCAGATGTTGGACTTCTATATTGTGTTGGACTCTGTTACCCCAGAAGGGGTCAGACTAGACAAGTGACTTGGCTGGAGGGCTGAGTTACTGCCTATGAAGATAGTTAAGCTCTGGAAAAGGGTGACTGTGGAATCCCCATCACTGGAGGTTTTTAAAAATAGGGTGGACAAACGTGTGTCAGGGATGGTCTAGGGTTATTTGGCCCTGCCTTAGCACAGGGTGCTGGACTAGATGACCTCTCAAGCTCCCTTCCCACCCTGAACCCAGAGCGTTTTACCAGCATGCTTGGTGTTGATTAATTTAAAATTCTGTTTTCATTTTCTCCTGCTTTTCCTTGCAATGGTTTTGAAGTTAAGAAGCAGCGCCAAAGGGCAGTTCTCATGGGGTTTCTGGCTTGCCTGGAACCAATGAGTGCTGAAATCTTGAGAAATCCTGCTCTCCTATGATTTTCTCATGAGATTTGCAGCTGGGTTTCCAAAACCAAAGGCCCTGTTTCCACTGCAGCTTTTAACCAAGTTTGTAAATGTTTTTTACCAGGGCTCTCAACATGCTTGGTGTCCATAAACAACTTAGCTAAAGCACAGCAGCTGTGTCATGCCTACCGGAGCCCAGTCTGGTGCATGGCTGGCTTCCTGGAACCAGTGCTGTACAGTTGTTTTGCCTTATGAACCGCACTCTCTAACTCTTTCTGTGTAATGAGTTTGTCCAGCCCCTCTACTTCCCAGCTCTCTGTGCAGTAGGATATCCCAGAATGTAGTATCCACCCAAAAATGTAGTATTAGCCAACCCCAAACTATTTGCAAATTTGTCAAGAGTTCACCAAATAATTTTGGTCAGAAAATTTTTGTGGAGGCCGAGAGGCTATAATGTATATTACTGTATAAAGCTGTTTGAGATCTACTAATGAAAAGCACTTATTACTACGAGGCACAAAATAGCAGCAGTGGCACTCTCAAATTTTAGCTGCTCCACACTTCATGACTTCTAGCCCACTGGTTAGGGCACTTTCCTGGGATACAGAAAAGCCAGGTTCAGCTGTCCCCTCAAGAGCAGGACTTTGAGCGCAGGTGTCCTCTTTCCTAGATTAGCATTATGACCATCAGCACAGAGGGTTTTCTGCTGGCAAGGCCTTCTCAGTCTCTCTTCGTATACATAAATATTCAGTGGAGCAAGGCCTTGAGGCTCCTTCCTCCTGGGTGAGTGCCCTAACCATAAGGCTATAGAGTCTCTCTCTATCTTTGGCCCAATGCCTAGTCAAGTATTTTATACAAAGTGAAACAGATTCAACAAGCGAGATGCAGGGCCCCACCCCAGGATAGTTTATAAACCCTCCTGCTGCTGCTGCTGAAATAGCATGCGAACCTGTATTATACGGTCCAGCCAATAGGTGGTGCTGCGGGTAAAACCCTTATTTAAGCTAGCCTCAGCCATACGGGGCAGTGCAGAAAAGGATTTTAGTCTGGACACGTTTGCTGTCTATAAGAAAGCACCGTATTCAGTCCAAATCTGGTGCCGGAACATGACATGGGGTGTCAGACATAAACTAGTGCCAGAGGAGAACAGACACAGAAGGAATATAGCAACAAAGACTGAAAACAGAAGGTACAAAGGTTGCAGGATCTCATCAATACACTACTCTTCAGGCCCCAAAACGTCAGCTTTCACAAACCACCACAGTGGACAAATTGGAAGCTGTATTTTAGATTTTGTGTTGGAAATAAGCTTCAAAACGAAACTGGAGATATACAGATATCTTCTTTAATTTATGCTATCGGGAAGCAGGTAGAGAATATCTTCAAATCCTTTTACTTTCCTGAAAACAGTCACAAAGATGGCCAGGAAAGGGTTCTGGCTATGTTTGATGCATACTTTCTACCTCAGAGCAATGTGGTTTATGAAAGATCATGTTTTCATGAGAGAATTCAAGAAACGGGAAAATGTTGAATGTTTTACAGGCAATCTGCATACATTGGCAGAAAACTGATTTTGGGGAATGCAAAATATGAAAATATCAGACAAGCTGATTACTGGGTTAACAGATAAAAATGTTTCACAGCAGCTACAGCTGAAGAGAAACTTAACTATTACCACAGCTGAACAAAAAGCAAAGAAGCCTGAACTAGTCAAACAGCAGAACAAAAAGCAGGAGCAACATGAAAAACCTGAAGCTTGCTTAGAAGGTATAAACAGACACCTGAGTGCAAAACCATCATTAATATAAAACCCCTGAGACAAGGAGAGAGAACTCCCAGGCCAAAAGAAACCATTTCCAGCCTACATGCACAAAGTATGGAAAAAGCCATATCCCGAGAGATGAGGCGTATCCAGCCAGAGGCGGGCAATGTAATAAATGCATGCAATATGGACATTTTGCAGCACTTTACCACACCAAAGCAGTGAGGGAGCTGACTCGTATTACCGACAATAAAGCGCCATTGTTTCTGGAATCTACCACTTGCAATGACACAGAGCCTGCCTGGAGTGTGAAACTGAATATTCATGGCAAGGCTGTTGACGTTAAAACTGACTCAGGAGCAGACATCACGGTCACCTCAGAAGGGACTTACAATCACCTTCAAGCCCTCTGCGAAGGTTCACTCACCGCTAGGGGCGCCTCCTTGTGGTCATGTCTGGGGATTAGCTCCACTCAGGTCTGACGCCATCTTCCTTGCACATAGCCCCTCTCTTTCCGTGACTCAGACTGCTCCGTCTTTGTGACTCAGCCCTCCAGGCAGGAAACTGTAGTCCTCCTGGGGTAAGAAAGTCTCTCTGGACTTTGCTGCCTGGTTGGCATCTCCAGTTCTCTTGTGCCACTTCCCAGTGGCTGGTAGGGGAACCCAGGCCCACCTCTATGCTGGTTTCCAGCCCAGAGACCCTATAACAAGCAGCCATGGTCTGCACAGTCCCTTGCTGCTCTTGCCCTGGGCTTTCTTCCTACCAAGTCCTCTCAGGTTTCCTAGCCCCACAACTCCTCTGAGGTTGACCCTTCTTCTAGGGCTAGACCCTCTCCTTGGTTTTCACCCCCCCCCCGCTCCCATGGACTGCAGACTGTCTCCTTACAACCTACTTATGCTGCAAACTTCCTGGCTTTATAAGCTAGCCTGCTCCAGGCCAGCTGAACTTCTTGTTCAGCTAAGCATGGCTTTCCTCAGGCCCACATTAACCCACATTAACCCCTTCAGGGCCTGTCTGATTGGAATACACACCCCATCACACTCTCCCAGAGCTGAAGTCACCTTACGCAGCTCTGACGAACCCTGGAGAGATTCTGAACTGTGTGGGCTTGTTCAGCACAGAAACAATTTACAAAGACACAAGCTGTGCATTCAGAGTGGATGGGATCAAAAGTCCACAGACCAGCTGCCTACTTGGACACAGCCACAATAGCCCTAGTGAGAAAGGTGGAAGAACTCGATGGAATATTTGGTGATATTGGTCTTGTGAAAGGAGATCCAGCACAAATAACCTGACAAGGCAATGCTGAGCCATAGAATGTGATACACCTTGCATAAATCCTATCCCATCACATCATCAAGTGGAAACCGAGTTAAAGAGAATGGAGTAGAATGTCCTAATTGAGAAAATCTCTGAGCCAACAGCATGGTGTGCCTCAGTGGTACCATCTATAAAGAAAAATAGGAAAATACAAATCTGTGTGGATCTTCAAAGACAATGAAGCAGTTGGGAGAGAAAAATATATCTTCCCAACACTGGATGATTTGCCCCCCAAAGTTAAAAGAGCTACTGTATCCTCCAAGCTGGATGTCTCCAGCAGATTCTGGCAAATTCCTTTAGCCAAAGAAAGTGCAAAACTGACTACATTTATCACATCCTTTCAGAGATTTTTCTCTCAGAGATGACCTTTTGGAATCACCAGTGCACCTGAACTTTTCCAAAGAAAGATGGCAGAACTGTTAACAAACACAAATGGAGTTGTAGTTTTCATGGATGATATTGTGATATATGGATCTTCAATTGAAGAACACAACAAAACCCTCAATGAAGTCCTAAGCCTAATCAGTCAGTCCAGACTGAAGCTAAACAAGGAAAAGTGTGTTTTCCAACTACCCCAAATCAAGTTATTGGGACAGAGGATAAACAGAATTGGAATCAGTCCTAGTCCTAAGAAAGTAAAAGCAATTTCAGAATTGAATGCTCCAACTAAAACGACTTGGATCAAGCACTGCTGAGATGCTGACATCTATTGCTACGGTTAATGCTATTTAATCTAACTGCTAAATATGTTCCTGGAGAAAATCTGGGAGTAGTAGACACTCTGTCATGGAGCCCAGCATCACACTCAACTATGAAGATGACATAAAGGTGTAAGTGGATTCTGTGGACACATACAGACCACTATTAGAAAAAAGACTAAACCAGCTACAAAAAGCAACCTTGACAGACAAGCAACTTCAGGATGTTCTAAGTTCCATTGGAGTGGCTGGCCCAAGTGTCTAAAGGACACTAAGATAGTGATGGGACTACTTTATGGTGTGTGGACAATGGAGGAAATCAAATGGACTCATGATAAAAGACAATTGCAAATTCCAATTGTAATGGGAATGTAAAATGCAAAATCAATGGTAATTCCAAATGAAATGAGCGGAGAAATCCTAAACCTCATCCATGAAGGACACCAAGGACTAACTAATTGCCATGAATGGGCCAACCAGTCAGAATGGTGACTGGGCATCAGCAAGGACATAAAGAATAAAGTATCTGCATGTGAACATTGCAGAACAGACAAACCTATCACAAAGAATCTTTAACAACACCAGCTCTACCAGATAGACCGTGGAAGAGAGCAGCTCCAAGTTTATGCGAATTCAGAGGATATTATTACCTGGTCATCGTGGGCTATTTTTCTAGGTATATAGAAATAATGTACTTGAAAGACATAGCATGTTGCAGTGTTATTGAGAAACTAAAGTGCACTTTTGCTATTTTCGTATTCCAGAAAAACTAGAGATGGACAACAGACCACAATTTGCTGCAGCAGAATTGAAGAAATTCCAAATGAAATATGACGATGATCATATTACTAGCAGCCCACATTGCTCACAAGCAAATGGAGAGACTGAGAGGACTGTATCAACGGCCAAGAAAATCCTATAGCAGGAAGATCCATTCCTCACTCTTCTGAATTACAGATCAACGTCAATAGCAGCTACTGGATAAAGTCCCGCACAAATCCTGCTGGGAAGACAACTCAAAACTACTATTTCAACTTTAGACAAGAATCTGTCTCCAAAGCCATAAAGAGAGTAGCCAAATAGGATTTAAACAAAATAAATAAATAAATTTAAAAAAAAATAAAGATCGTTTATAAACACTTTTGTAACTGACTGCACTCAGAGAGCTGCCTGATCTAGAACCTGGTGACTATGCTCTTGTCAAACTGGATGAAGGAAAAGAATGGACAACTCCAAATGAAAAGAATTCAGCACCCAGATCATATGTGATCAAGATTGACAGGGGAGAATTCATCAACATTTAGTTTGTTCCTCAGAAAGAACAATCAACAGAGCAAACCCTACAGATATCAGAGACAGAACAAGAAGACCCAAGGATTTCGAACTCACCAGTGACAGATGTCACAACTAATGGACAGCCAGATGCCCAAGCTGTTACGCGTTTGGGTTATGTAATTAGCAAACCAGCATGATTCAGAGACACTTAGCAGACATACGTACTAAGCGTCAGAGACCGTGTGATAATATAAATATTGTAAATGGATGGTGTGGTGGGTAAAACACCTTATTTAAGCTAATCTGGGGCAGTTAAGTATGCTGAGGCATGATAGGAGCAGCAGAGGGACAGGCTGTGGTACTCCAGCCAGTCCTTTCAGGCTTAACAGCCCCTCGGGGACCATCTCAAGGTAATGTTAGCTGCTCTATCTTGCATCAGGGTCTGATTTAGCCCCCAGGATTGGGGCAGGTGAGAGACAGCTTAGAGCAGCCTTTAGCACAGCTGATCTTGCTGAACTTTTGAAGCTATGGGTGGCTAAAGCTATGGCTTTGGGTCCATCAGAGAGGCAGGGATCAGTGACACAGGCTGATTCCAGTTCTGGACCTTGGCTCCTGCCCAGGCCCATTTAGCCACATGGTACGCTCCTGCTGATGCATTAGGTAACTGAACTGCAGAGCGTTTAAAGGGATCAAATACTATTACCCCATACTGGAATTATGCCAGAGTGCTTTGGGATCGTACCAGCTCATCCTGAGGCAGGGGGTCATTTACACCAATGTAACTGTTCTGACTCCAATGAAGCCAATGGAGTGATTGATCACAAGCAGAATCTGGTCCCGTGTAGTCACAGTCCTGTATCTGTGACCTTCCTTCAGAGGAGGAGAAGGACCTTGGGGTATTGGTTGATAGCAGGATGACTATGAGCTGCCAATGTGATATGGCTGTTAAAAAAGCAAATGCGGTTTTAGGTTGC